>ULGW01000004.1:0-73744 GCA_900518995.1 Yarrowia yakushimensis | reverse complement strand
TTCTCTCTCTCTCTCTCTCTCTCTCTCTCTCTCTCTCTCTCGAAATTAGGCATATTTCGTATTTTTACTCCGACATGCTAAAACGAGGGGGCTGGCATGCATGACCAAGAACGACTGTATGAACATTCCGTTCTCGTTCAGGGTTGCCAGCCCGAAAATGGGGTGCAGCATCAAGGATGGAATATACTGGTTCTGTGGTCAGACTCGGGCGAGAGATACAGTACCAGTTGTACCAGAGTAGTAACTTCTCTATCTCTCTACAGTAATAAGGTTAAGGGATCAGAAGAGCTGAGCTTCTTTCGCTTAAAAAACTAAATCCGACTTAAGTAAATCTAAGTGTTTTATAAGCTTTAAACTCCAGTACTCCATGGAGCGGTTGTATTCTAATGATTTTTAGTAATACCAGTTGACTCACATTCAATATTGGAATTATGCTTACTAATGTTATAATGAATTGAATTGTATGAGGAAAAAAAATCTAAAGGATACGATATATTTCTATAATTCCAATCAACAACGAGCTTTTTAATAACATCAATAACATATAAACACTATAAATCATAAAAATCCAGTCATTACTCATCAAGATCGCAAATCTCCTCGTCCTCATCGGGTCGGAACAGGAAGGGTCGCAGCTTGGACTCGTAGTAAGGAGCATGGGTGTGTCGAGGGTTGTTGGCAGCCTTGACCTCATCCATGTAGTGCTTGTAGGCATCTCCATCATATCTGCCAATGGGGGCATTGATGAAGAAGTCAGACATGTTGAAGGCGTCGGTGAAGCCAATGACCTGCTCTCGTGCCTCGCAGCACAGCTGGTCGACCAGACTGGTGATGGCGTCCATTTCGGCAGGCTCGAAGCATCCCTCTCGAAGGAAAAGACCAGAGTCCTCCTCGATCGACCAGACTGCAAAGAGGTTGGCAAGGACAGTGAGGTGAGGCTTGACTCGAGCCTTGGCCTTTGCAATTCGGGCGTAGAATGAGGTAATGAGGTGCTTTCGGGTGTGGATTCGAGCACACTCAAATCGCTGCTGGGACAGCTCCTCGAACGCCTGGTCGGGCAAAAGACCCTCCTCGGTGAGCTTGATGAAAGAGTCAGTGGCCCGGTTAATGGCCTCGCAGGCAACCTTCTCCCAGGCGGTGATGAGCACGGCGGGGTCGGTGAGAGGCTTGTTGTCGACACGGGCATTCTGCAGCTCATCTCGTCGCTGCAGGTACTCGACCGACTTGCCGACATGGCCCTTCTTCTTTCGAATGGCAAGGCACGACTGGATGAGCGATCGGCCCATGGAAAGACACAGCACGTTGTTGTCTCCCTCCCAGGTGCACTGGACGACCCAATCGGCGTAGGCCTGGCCAAAGCCGTTGTAGCCAGAGTAACCGTGGCCACCACAGGCTTGTCGGCACTCGTCAATGACCTTGGCAGCGGCCCAGGTGGTGAAAGCCTTCATGCCTGCAGAGGAGGCAAACAGAGCCTTGAGATCAGCAGTGGCAGCAGCAAACTTGTCAGCGTCCTTGACAGGGTTGAGTTTGAGAAGAACACCAAAGGAGTCGTTGTACTGCTGCTGGGCCTCATCTGCACCCATCTTCATGGCGTAGGTGTAGGCCAGAAGAGGCAGAAGACGTCGCTGGTGGTAGGGGTAGTCAATTAGCTTGGTCTCAGGCTTATCAGGCACAGCTCCAAACTGTCGTCGGATACAGGCGTATCGAAGGGCAATTGTGAGGAATCGGGCAGAAAGCAGATGAGATTCCGCAATCATGGTCACTCGACCAGACAGAAGAGCTCCGTAGGTGAGCTGAGCGAGCTCTGAGGTAGTCACCTCTCCGTCTCGAGACACCCGGTCGTATCGCATGAGCATGTTCTGTCGGGGGATTCTCACGTCGGTGAACTGGATCCATCCGTTGTCAATGGCATCTCGGCCCATCTTCTTTCCGATATCTCCAATGGAAATTCCGGTTAGCAGGGAGTGGGAGTTGAGATCTCGAAGCTGGACAATGAAGATCTTGACTCCGTAGTCCTTGCCGTCGACAATGAGACGAGCCAGACAGGCAGTATGGGTTGCAGAGTGAGCAGCTCCTCCAATCCACCACTTTGTAGCTCCCGAGTTGGGGGTGTTGATGATGAACTCGTCAGAGTCCTTGTCGAAGGTTGCGGTGGTCTCAAGACCGGCAACGTTGGAGCCGTGTCCAAGCTCGGTCATGGAGAAGCAACCGTAGAACTTGTGCAGAGTAGCAGCTCCCTTGGCCACCCAGTAGTCGTACTGCTCCTTGGTACCAGAGCCCCGAATGGCGCCCATAAACAGACCGTAGTGGACGGCAATTCGGGTTCGAGTACCCATATCGACAATTCCGTGCAGCTGGCCTCGCAGAATGGCCTCCTTCTCGGTGTCCTTGGGCAGGTATCGGGCCAGAGCTCCGATTCGCTCAACTGCCTGACGTCGCTTGGTGGGTAGATCAGCATCGTAGTCTCCGGCGACATTGAGAACGGGGTCACGCTCAATCTCCCGCATTATTCGCTCCGTCAGCAGAGTCTCCTGTTCGCTGCCAGTAAGGAAGTTGGTCACATCTCGGACGTTGAATTGTGTCTTCGCGCGCTCCAGCTCCATCTGGGCGGGAGGCTCAGTGAAGGTGTCGTACTCCTTGCCTCCAAGAGTCACGTTTGTGGGGTTGTTGTTCATGTTTGGTGTGAGTATAAGTGGTTGTAGTGTAGAGTGGGTAGTTGTTGCAAAGCAGGCGGGACCTGCGTATATATACTTGTATGCTCCTTCCTTCACATTGTGCGGGGTACCTTCTTGGTCTCCAAAAACTAGGTACCTCGGCTCATGCGTTCTAGAGGCAGTCTTTGTGATAACGTGACTTGGGGTAAATCCGGGGATGGGCCCCACATGATTTGCAAGTCTATCACATACAAGTCGGTTCTCTGTCTTGAGCTCGAATCATGCCATTTACGATCAGCGTTGAACTGTATCCTGATACGAAACTTAACCACGAGTCTAGCGCATTGTGTACATAATGCAAGGGTACTTGCCGCTGTAAAGTCGATGCAGTGGTTGTGTATAGGACTCCGTTTAGTGGATATATGACTTCATTGCCTCGGCCATATTTTCATGTTGCATCTCTCCTTTGCACTGGACCAGGTGAATTTGCTCCATCATCCGAGCCGCATGACGCAACCTTATCACGAAACAAGGGCGGTATATCAGGCCACAAGCAGGTCAATCAGGTCATAACTTTGCTGGTCTATATACCCCAGATTTGCCACAGCCGAGGCCGAAACTAAACTAGATCAGGGATCCGCGTGCTGATGGACTTGTGATAACCAATTTTTGAGAGATTGTTAGTGGCCAAGTCTTTGTAGCCGTTTCCATCTCGGCTTGCACAGTTCCATATGGTCCGCACCTATCGTATACGTAATGTCCAATTTCAATGTCAAATTTCATGAAAATGTCAAATTTCAGTCTTAATATCCAATAATCACAGTCACAATCACAATCTTTTATTCGGAGAAGACTACAATTTCCACTTGCCAGACCGAGATGGTTTCGGCTCTTCAACCATCAGCCGGTTTTTGAAACGGTCCAACTTAATAACAGCGTGGGGTTCTCCGATACCTTAACTGGGGGGAGCTCATTATTCGTTTGGGACACGATACGAGCAAGAGTGTGTCTAAAAAAACAGCTTCGTAGGCACTTATCTAATTAATTGGGTATATATGTTTGGGGTGTTTGCATTCGATTCGATTTAGCAATTACGATACATTTTACTGGTTTTATTGATGTTTTTTATGTTTGTTTGTTGCACCCTTGAATCAAACAAGAAAATTGATGAGGCTCAAACTTTCAAATGAAACTGGGGTAAGAGCCGATACAAGGTCAGAATGTGAATGTGACGAAAACATGTCTGTTCACACCATTTCAATTGAGGTTATATGCGATATGTGGGGTGCTTTCAAGGGTATCACGGGCCTGTGATGTATATGCGGTTCCAGCTAGTGCCCTGTGACTTGAGACTCGGTTCTCCGTGGATGCTTTGCTCCGTGGATGCCTTGCTCCGTGTATGCCTTTCTCCGTGTATGCTTTCCTACTCCGTGTTTAATCCGGAGATGTTGATGCACTATGCAGTTTCAATGCCTCCTAAGCGAAGCAGCATGCTCTTTGAGAAACAGAAACAAACGAGTTCGTCCTCGTAGCGCATGATGCAATTCACGTCTCGATCGTGGATAATTTGTGACATGGAGTCCTTGTCAAGGTCCAGCAGCACCTGGGAACCTGCAAAGCTCTTGATCAACAGATACTGTCCAAAGCTATATGTCTTGGAAGCAGCGTAATGCACGGGGTTGTTGATGATGCGACACAGGTACGTTTTTCCCTCCTCAGCGTTGCAGTAGAGCTGGAAGAGTTTCATGTCCTTGCACAAATAAAGATACTCACCATGTACCGAAAAATTGTGTGGAATGTCGTACGGATGGCAGTCAAATAGAGGATACACAATATCCGAGTCTCGACCCACAACATACAAAGTTGTGGCCTGCGGAGTTAACGAGATGAGACTGGTGGCTGTAAAGAAGGCGTGTCCATGGACAATATGTAATCTGATATCCACTTGCTTTCTTCCAGCAAAGGGAAGTCGGAGAAGCTTGTCTCCTCTTAGCAAAAATACCTGATTATCACGTCTCAGTAGAGCAAATAATTTCCCATCCACCACCTTCTGGTGAGAGATATCTCCCGGTGGCACATTGAATGTCTGCCCAGTGTAGTTCTGTAGGCCTCCTTCAACCACCTCGGGGTCACCAAGGAGGTATCCGTCCATGACCTTTTCAGCTTTCAGAGTCTGACAATTCACTCTTGTCACTTGTGGATCTGCCACATCACTGCTCATTGAAGGAGACATGTAAATGTATCCATCTCCTTGTGGTGATACCCGGAACATTGCGCTATCAAACTGTGATCGTTGAGTCTCAAACATGACCTCTCCATCTGGATCGACCGCCTCTTCGTGCTCGAATGCAATATCCAGATCGGCCTTGAATTGGACCGACGGAAACTCTGCGAGGATTTCATTTGTGTCATAGCTCTTGATTATCGTGTATGACAGCGGTGTCTTCGCCAGATAGCGAGCTGTAGTCTCCCAGGTCTCCTTGATGGGCTCCGTGAGCCAGGGACACATGTTGGTGGCAGCATCCTTGAAGAGCTGGTGCTCAAGAATGGCCTGTCTGAAGGCAGAGCATGTCTCGCTGACGCTGATAAGGGACTGTGTATCCAGCCGGGAAAAAACCTGCACGCTGAGTTCGGTTGGAAGGCGAGACATGGCAATGTCACGAGTCTGAAAAAAAAGGTGCCGCTTGCATAAACTCATGCATGGTTATCTACAGGTACAAGTGTGGTGAGAGATGCGGGGCGTCTGAGCAGTGGGTACGTATTCCATCACGTGCACACGGTCCGATGAATTGACAGTTGGCTAGAGAACAATTAGATGGATAAGATGGATAGGTTCCTCATTGAGAAAGTTGGTTTGACCCAAAGTGGAAAAACGACTTCCGGTTCGGTGGGTGAAAATTAATGTTTATCTTAAATTTCAGGGGGCTAGAGCTCCAGATATGTACTGTATGGTGCCACATGGCGTCATCTGGTGCACCACATCGCCCGTATAAAACAGGAGTGAGAGATGGTGTATTTAAACACCAGAATCAACCCCGTACACCTACACCATCCCCCCACAAATCTCACCCCCACTCCCCTCATTGTTAAAGTTCAACGGGGTCATTTTGAGGAGATTGGTCGGGAGGCTTGCCATATCACTCCCAACACGTGACCTACGGTTTCAAGACGCTGCAGGTGCCAAGTCTCCGTAAACACCGCAACCACAGCCACGGAGAAGTGAGTACCCCCCGATAGGCCCATTGAGCATCGGCAGAGCCACTCTGAGCACTTCCGCTGTCACCGATATTAACACAGATGTCTATCAACCTCACGCCGGAAGAAAAAAAACTCTACGGTTCGCTGTTCAAGACAGCCGACAAGGAGAGCGTCGGCATCGTCACCGGAGAGGACGCCAAGGTGCTGTTCCAGAAGTCGTCCTTGTCGCCGGCGATTCTCGGAGAGATCTGGCAGCTGTCCGACACTGAAAACAGCGGCTTTCTCAACCAGATTGGCTTCTCCACGGCTCTTCGACTCATTGGCCATGCCCAGACCGGAGCCCGAGTGTCTGCTCAACTCCGAGACACACCTGGCCCTCTGCCCAAGTTCCAGGGGATAAATTTGATAGAAGAGCAGCGAGTGGCGTCTCCTCCCCAGCATGCCGCTTCTCCTGTCCAGCAGCGAGTGGCTTCTCCTTTGCAGCAGTCCACTGGCGCCCAAGGAGGTCTACCCGCTCTGAGCCCCCAGGATAAGGCCCGGTTTGCGCAGCTCTTTTCTCAGCACGCCAACAATGGTCTTGTCGAGGGGTCTGCAGCCCGAGATATCTTCCTCAAGGCCCGTCTCCCCCACGAGACTCTGGGCCAGATTTGGCACCTCGTGGACTCGCAGAACAGAGGCTCTCTTGACCAGGGAGAGTTCATTGCCGCCATGCACCTCATCCAGAGCTCCATGAACGGCTCCATGCCCCAGGTCCCCACCCAGCTTCCCCATGGATACATTGAGAGTGTGCGTCCCCAGGCTGCTCGAATCTCGTCCGCCAGCTCGGTCATGTCCACAGGCTCCAATGCTGGTCCCGGCGTCATTCGACAGTACACTGGCCAGCAGATTGGCCAGGGTAACGACTGGAGCATCTCTCCCCAGGAGCGACAGCGGTACGACGGCATTTTTGCCGCTCTCGACAAGAAAAAGACCGGTCTGATCGGCGCTGACGCCGTGGTGCCCTTCCTGACCACCTCGCGCCTCCCAGAGGCCACTCTGGCCCAGGTATGGGACCTGGCCGACTTCCACAACCGTGGCGAGTTTGGTCGAGCCGAGTTTGCCATTGCCATGCACCTGGTGCAGCAGAACATTGGTGGCCGAGAGCTGCCCCAGCAACTGCCTGAGTCTTTGCTCAAGGAAGTCCAGGGCCAGCCCCAGCAGCAGCAGCAGCAGGCCCAGACCCGAATCCAGTCGCCTCCCATCTCACAGCCCAAGCCTGCGCCTCCTAAACCTGCTCTTAATGACGACCTGGTCCAGCTCAACGACCTGTTCTCATCGCCCCCACCACAGCAGAAGCAGTTTGTGCCCTCTTCCGACTTTGGCCAGAAGATCAACATCAAGTCTGCCGAGCCTCCCCTGTCGCCCATCAGATCCCCTGTCCAGGCCCCTGTTCAGGTGTCCACTCAGGGCAGCCAGGGACCTCCTGTTGCTCCTAGAAATATCCATTCGGACGACCTTTTGTCGTCCAACTCGGAGTTGTCCAACAAGCTGTCTACCGCCTCGACCGACTTTGCCAACCTGTCCAACCAGATTGGCTCTCTGACTTCGCAGACAACTACCATCAAGGACCAGCGGGCCAAGGCCGAGAGCGAGTTGGCCGCCATGCAGGCGAAAAAGAAGGACATTGAGGCAAAGCTCGCCCAGCTGCGAACCCTCTACGAGACGGAGGTCGCCAAGGTCAAGCAGGTGGAGCAGGAGCTCACTGCCGCCAAGGCAGAAACCGACAAGGTGCAGCAGGAGTTTTCCATTGTGGACGCGTCTCTTCATGCAGTACAGTCGCAGCACCAGCAGCTTCTTTCTGCTTTTGAGGCCGACAAGGCCAAGAAAGCCGAGATCAAGGAACACATCCGGCTTGCCAACGAGCAGGTCAATCAGACCAAGGAGCTGCTGGCCACAGCCGAAAAGGAGAGCAAACACCAAAAGAATCTGCTGTCTATCAACGACAAGCAGCGAAGTGCTCTGTTGGAGGAGCATGCTAAGATGCAGGCCCAGATTGATGCCCACAACGCCGAGGTGGAGGCTGCCAAGCGAGAAATTGAGCGACGAGCCCAGGAGCCTGCCCCTGTGGCTCCCGACTTGTCTCAGATGCAGCCCATTCCTCAGATCCAGCCTCGAGCTGCTGCTCCTGTTGCTGCCCCTGCTCCTGAGCACTCCACCAACCCCTTCTTCTCCGTTGCTGGCGGTGCTGCTCTTGGAGCTGCTGCTGCTGGTGTGGCACACGCTGTTCACGGTGCTGGAAATGTCGCCCAGGGAGTTGGTCATGCTGGACCCCCTCCTGTCTCCTTTGGAGGACAGCCCCAGGTTCATCAGCCCAAGTTGGACGATTTTGACGAGGCTTTCAGCCAGATGGACGCCTCTCCTTCTCAAGCTCCTTCCCAGGCTCCTTCTGACACCCCTGTCTCATCTGTTCAGTCTGACTTCAACGAATACCAGCCCGAGGCTGCCGGATTCACCCTGCCTCTGGCCCGACCTCACTCGTCCACCTCTTCTGTCCAGAACAATGCCCCTCTGTCGGTGCGAGGAGAGAACTTTAGCCGACCCGACTCTCCCGTGTCCAACATTACTCGTCTGAGCGACTCCACTGTTCCTATTCCCTTTGAGGGTTCTCAGGAGCACGATGAGGTGATCAAGACTGCAGATTCGGGTTTGACTGGCGAGACCATCGAGGCCCATGCGTCCCACCCCTCCCTGGCTTCCAAGGAGACTGTTTCTGAGCCTCAGCAGCCTGACGTTGATGGACTGACCTCCCAGTTCGAGAGCTCTGAGCCTTTCTCTGAGCAGCCCTTTGCTCAGCCTACTCCTTTCGACGCCCCTGCGCAATTCACTGAGCAGCCTCACCCCGAGACCAACGCTGCCCTGGAGCAGTTTTCCGACAAGGCCGTTTCCAGTCAGCCGGAGTTTGAAAACAAGGTCACGGAGCCCTTCCCCGAGCAACCCTTTGTTCAGCCCTTTGGCGCTCCTCCCACACAGCTTGAGGAGGACTCTGGCAACGAGTCGTTCGAGTTTGTGTCTGCTGACGAGAACGAGCATTCCATTAGTGATATTCCCCGTCGAGACAAGGGCAAGGCTGTGGATGAGGACGATGACTCTTCTGATGACGAGGAGCTCGAGGAGATTGGAGTTAACCGGTACAAGAACTATCAGCCCAAGGAGGTGCACCATGACGAGACTACTTCGGACGTGGTGACACCTCAGCACGAGATCACTCAGCCTGCCTTTGCTCCTGTTACTGAATCTGTCCCTGGTCACTTCCCTGATCAGACTGCTGTTCCCGATACTGCCCCTGGTCACTTCCCCGATCAGACTGCTGTTCATGATACTGCTCCAGGACATTTCCCTGAGCCTGAATTGCCTGTTGCTACTTCTTCTCAGGGCCAGACACACGGCCAGGCTCTGGGCTACCCTTCTGCTGCTGAGGAGAAGGCTGCTGCTGCAGCTGCTTCCCACAACGACAAGGAGCTCCCTCCCAACCCTCCCACATATGACGAGAGCGAAGGCCCCGGCTCTCCTTACCACGGCGGCTCCACCAACGGCTACTTTGGTAACGAGCAGGCTCCTGCTGCGGCTGCCACCGACGACTTTGACGACGCGTTCGCCGATCTGGAGGACACCAACGTCGAGGCCAACAACTCGCTGGACCAGTCGCAGTACAGCACCGACTTCAACAGTGCGTTTGATGACCTGAACCAGGCTCCTGCGCCTGCCAATCCTCCCGGAAACGACGAGTGGGAGCAGATTTTTGCTGGCATGGCTTCCGGTCCTGCTCCCGTGACTGCTGCTGCTGCTGCTGCTCCCGTTCGAGCCTCTTCTCCTCGATCTCGAGCTGTTCAGGAACTGACCGGAATGGGTTTCTCCGAGGACAAGGCCAAGCGAGCGCTGCAGAAGCACAAGTACAATGTTGCTGAAGCCACCAACTACCTTTTGGACCAGAGTTGATCTCTTTTTATGATATATAAGTAATCCATTAATGTTTAAATGATTGACAGTGGAAATAAATAATCTATTAGTACAGTGTCCTTCTACAAGGACTTCCAGCTCTCGTAGAGTTCGGCTCGCTGGGGCATCTCTTGGCTAGCCACTGTGGCCTTAGTGATGTCTGACGTGACCTTGTGCAACTTGTCGAGGGAAGCATGGACCTGTTCGTTGTTGCTCTTGATCTTTTCTCGGTACTCGTCGTTTTCCTTCTTGACAGTCTGAGCCAGCAGCTTAAGCTTCTTGATCCGGGCGAGTTTCGTTTCACGTAGATGACTCTTGATGATCTGGTCTGGCGTCAGTTTATCGACATGGATGGGAAAATCTGAGTTGGAATTCATTCTGAGCTTGGCCTCCTTCACCAAATGGTCCAGCTGGGCCAGTTTCTCAAGAAGGTGTCGCTCGTCGAAGATGGCGTCAAATTCCGTCTGCACAGATTCCTGCCACGCCTTGCAAATCTGTTTGAGGGCTTCTCTAAGAGCCTCCTGTCCAGCCGGGGTCTTTGCAATACTTGGATAACACGCCGCCACTCGCTTGTAAGTGAGCGACTTGACTGCGTGGGCCAGGGCCGTAGAAGAAGAAGTCACTAGTCGTCTGTATCGTGCTGATGAAGGTGTTGCGTGAGCAGTGGTTGACGTCGTGGGAACTGTCGCGTGTGTTTCTTTTGTTGCTTGTCCCTCGTTCGCCTTTGTCGCTTGTGCTTCAGTTGTTTTCTCTACCGTCTGTCCCTCCCCTGGTTGTGTATGTCCATCTACCTCCATGGCTTCTGGGTTGCGTGCGGACGTCGACTGTGTGTCTCTCTGAGTCTCCCTATCCCGAGTCTCACTCTCCGGAACTGTTTGCGCTTCCGTGCTTTGCGTCTCTCCTTGTTCGGTGTCCATGTCTGGAAATTTGGGGTATATTATTTACCGCGTTTTTTTAGCCTTGCGCAATCGGACGCGTTGCATTGGAACGGTTAATGTGCACCACTCAGGTTCGAACTCCAGCTACAAACTCAGTTTCCTGTGCAGATGATGTATGCCCTACATATTACAACTCTCCACTAGATCACCACCCACCCCACGCAATGTCAGACGTCACCGCTCTAATTGCTAGAGCCGATAAAAAGATGACCTCCTCCGGAGGCATGTTCTCATTCATGAGCGGCGGCTCCTCAGCTCGATTCGAGGAGGCCGCAGACCTCTACACCGAGGCTGCCAACCAATACAAGCTGCAGCGAAACGGAAAGCTTGCTGGAGAGTGCTTCGAAAAGGCTGCTGAAGCACAACTACAATCCGAGAGCAAGGACGAGGCTGCCAACTCGCTCCTGGAGGCATACAAGTCATACCGATCCAACTCTCCCCAGGATGCCGCAAAGTGTCTGGAGAAGGCCATTCAGTTCTTTACTACACGTGGTCAGTTCCGACGAGGTGCCAATTACAAGATGGAGCTGGGAGAGCTGTACGAGAAGGAGCTGGAGGATATTCCCAAGGCCATGGAGGCTTACACAGACGCCGGAGACTGGTTTTCCGAGGACAGAGCAGAGACACTGTCTTCCAAGGCATACCTCAAGGTGGCGGAGCTGTCTGCCGACAACGATGACCTGTTCAAGGCCATTGAGATGTTCGAGATGGTCGCCCGACGAAACCTCAATTCCAGCATTATGAAGTGGTCGCTCAAGGAGTATTTGTTCAAGGCTGGCCTGTGTCGAATTGCTGCTGATCCTGTCGCTTGTGAGGGCCCCATCAACGCCTACCTGGAGTGGGATCCTGCCTTTGGCCAGTCCAGAGAGTACGGTCTGCTGGTGGACATTTGCGAGGCTGTCGGCAACCAGAACCCCCAGCTTTTTGCTGACAAGGTGTACGACTTTGACCAGTTCAGCAAGCTCGACAAGTGGAAGACTAACCTGCTGCTCAAGATCAAGAACGCTATCACTGCGCAGGAGGATGACGAGGGACTGTTGTAGACGTCCGCTATAGTACTATTATTGTTTATATTGAATTGGTGGTCATTGACTGTGCCGAATGATACGTATGTGGTGTAGGAGTGGGGCAATGAAGAAGACTCCCAGCAGTGAGCTTGTCTGCAGTATTAAGAAGACGACTGAGATCGTAGCACCATAGATATCCGCCTGTAACTATGGCACGGGACTCTTATTGATGTGTCAGTGGCGCATTTCGGATTGTGATTTTCTAAAATGATGAGCCTTGGGCCTCATCGTAATCAGGAGATTGTTACTGTCATTTTGATATACTGAAGTGTATGAACAGTACTGTATATTTTCCTTGATCGACACTCGATTCCACATCTTGCACCTTCTAGATATCACTCAGCCAAACTCTAAACCATCTCTGGCTGCCTCGGCTCTAAGGTGACTGTCAAAGGTCTTTGGAGCCTTTGATAGTGTATTTTGTAGTTCGTCTGTGATAGGGTAGGCACGTGGTTTCGAGGTTACAAAAGCAGCCTTAGCGCCAAATGATGTCCCTTTTTTGCGTGATCTTAATTGGGTGTATATGGAGAGTATGGAGATGTATAGGAATACGTATGACGGCAAGTACAAGTAAAAGTACAAGTCGTATTCAATATTCATTGACAATGGCACCCCAATTCAATCGATTGCACAGTTTCGAACCTATCTCATACTGTTTCACCTTCAAATCAGTTGCTGGGTGTTGTTTCCATCTCAACTGCACTTCCAACTAAATATAACAACTATTTAGGAACAGCCACCCATCAAAAACTCAGTGTCGTATCTGATAAGCCCAACTTACTACAGATTCAGGATCGAAGTAAGCAAATCGCATCAGACAGTCATCAGAGTGACTCAAAACAGTCACCAAACCTGGTGGAAAAGATTGGCAGCAATCCGACGTGCATATGCTCGCATGATGCACTCCCAGAACAAATAGTCATCTCACATAGGACATATGAGCTGCGTTTCCAAACCCACCTTGGAGACATATTTCAAACTTTCATTTTCGTCGTTGACATTTTTTTTAACTCTGAAAATTTCCCAATGTCAAAAAGTGCATGCTCTGGTGACATGCCAGGAGACTGTACTTGCCAGGTGAACCTGATGGGCCACAAACGGCCCGCACTCTCTCACAACTAGTAGGGCGGATCACCAGGGAAAAGCCTGGATCCAAATGCCTACATATACACACCTTCGCCGGGGTACATCGGAACTTGGGGTACGCAGTAGAGCTGCATAACACGACATCTCCAGCATATCAGAAGATCGCTGCTATCGTACCATGGTGCAATTACCCTGGTACCGGGCGATTACGTGACAAGTCTAAGTAGGTGTCATTATAACTACTGTATTTGACACGGTGGGTTATGCCCCACTTGTTTTCGTATCTCTCCAAGTCTTAAAGTTCAATTTGTTGCCGAGAATCCCTGATCACCGCAAAAGGAGCACTTGAGAGAGTGTTAGATCATGTAGGAACGTCTGAGTCATTGTCGACATCGGTCATGGAGAATGCATATATATTTTTCCGAGTTCCGATTCTCTTTCCCCCTACATTGATCGCGCCAAATCTTTAGTCACCGCGCATGCGGTCTCCCCGGCCAAAAAAAACATACTCTGAGTCATACGTCTATCCTTATCTCTGATAGCAGCGAATGGAGTGGGAGAGTCAAATACTGTCGTAATTGGAGTCTATCGACGACGTGTTACAGATGTGATTGGTGGAGATGGACGTGTAGAATCGACCGATCGGAGGCGAAAAAAATCTCTTCCTGTGTGGATGCGTATATGCACTTTTTTCGCATCGGAAACCCCTGCTCGCTTTGTCCTTCCCCAGGCCTAGAGGTCCCGATTATCCCGTCTGCACAAATTTAAGCTCGGTGGTCCAAGTTCCAGACCTTGATTTGAAGAGCTGTAAAAAAATTAAAGGTACTTAACTTGCACGTCGCTCCTTCACTCTACCGCAACAACCATTCCGACAATGATTGCGCGATCGCTCTTGCGACTGGCCAAGCCGCAATTGCGAGCTGGCATGGCAGTACGAACCAAATTCACCCCGTTCGCTGTCCGAAAATACACAACCACCCCGGAGTATGCCGGAGCTGGAATCCTGTCCCAGGTGGCTGACAAGGAGCTTGTCGACGTCTCCAAGGTGCTGGTCATTGGTTCCGGAGGTCTGTCCATCGGTCAGGCCGGAGAGTTTGACTACTCGGGATCTCAGGCTATCAAGGCTCTCCGGGAGGAGGGCAAGCAGTCCATTCTCATTAACCCCAACATTGCGACCAACCAGACTTCGCACTTCCTTGCCGACGAGATCTACTACCTGCCCGTTACCCCCGAGTACATTATTCACATCATTGAGCGAGAGCAGCCCGACGGAATTCTGCTGACCTTTGGTGGCCAGACTGGTCTCAACGTTGGAGTCCAGCTTAACAAGATGGGAGTGTTTGACCGATACAATGTCAAGGTTCTTGGTACCCCCATCAAGACCCTGGAGACCTCCGAGGACCGAGACCTGTTTGCTAAGGCCCTCAAGGAGATCGATATCCCCACCGCCGAGTCCATTGCTGTTGAGAACGTTGACGACGCTCTCAAGGCCGCCGAGTCCGTTGGTTACCCCATTATTGTCCGATCCGCCTACGCCCTTGGAGGTCTTGGTTCCGGTTTTGCTAACAACGAGGAGGAGCTCCGAAACCTCGCTGCCCAGTCCCTGTCTCTTGCCCCCCAGATTCTCGTCGAGAAGTCTCTTAAGGGCTGGAAGGAGGTTGAGTACGAGGTCGTTCGAGACCGAAGCAACAACTGTATCACTGTCTGCAACATGGAGAACTTTGATCCTCTTGGAATCCACACTGGTGACTCCATTGTCGTTGCTCCCTCTCAGACCCTGTCCGACGAGGAGTACCACATGCTCCGATCTGCTGCCATCAAGATTATTCGACATCTCGGTGTTGTGGGTGAGTGTAACGTCCAGTACGCTCTCCAGCCCGATGGACTCGACTACCGAGTCATTGAGGTCAACGCCCGTCTCTCTCGATCTTCTGCCCTGGCCTCCAAGGCCACCGGTTACCCTCTCGCCTACACTGCTGCCAAGATTGCTCTCGGATACACTCTTCCTGAGCTCCCCAACGCCGTGACCAAGACCACCTCTGCCAACTTTGAGCCTTCTCTTGACTACATGGTCACCAAGATCCCCCGATGGGATCTGGCCAAGTTCTCCAACGTCAAGCGAGACATTGGTTCCTCCATGAAGTCTGTTGGAGAGGTTATGGCTATTGGCCGAACCTTTGAGGAGTCTTTCCAGAAGGCCATTCGACAGGTTGATCCCTCTTTTGTCGGTTTCCAGGGCCACCCCGATTTCGCCAACAACAAGGAGCTTCTTGAGGACACTCTGGCCAACCCCACCGACCGACGATGGCTCGCTGTCGGCCAGGCTCTGCTCCACGAGAACTACACCGTTGACCAGGTCCACGACCTCACCAAGATTGACAAGTGGTTCCTCTACAAGCTCATGAACATTGTTGAGATGCAGCGAGAGCTCGAGGCTACCAAGTCTCTCAGCGCTCTCAACCAGGACATTCTGCAGCGAGCCAAGAAGCTCGGTTTCTCCGATAAGCAGATTGCTACTGCTGTTGGCTCCGATGAGATGACTGTTCGAGCCCGACGAAAGTCCTTTGGTATCACTCCCTTTGTCAAGCGAATCGACACCCTTGCTGCTGAGTTCCCCGCCGACACCAACTACCTGTACACCACCTACAACGCCTCTTGTCACGACATTGAGTTCAACGAGCACGGCACTCTGGTTCTTGGCTCCGGTGTCTACCGAATCGGTTCTTCTGTCGAGTTTGACTGGTGTGCTGTTTCCACCGTCCGAGCTCTTCGAGAGGCTGGCAAGAAGACCATCATGATCAACTACAACCCCGAGACCGTCTCCACCGACTTCGACGAGGTTGACCGACTGTACTTTGAGGAGCTCTCTTTCGAGCGAACCATGGATATCTACGAGCTTGAGCAGGCCCAGGGTGTTGTCATCTCTGTTGGTGGCCAGCTGCCCCAGAACATTGCCCTCACTCTCCAGGAGCAGGGTGCCAATGTTCTCGGAACCGACCCTCTGTCCATCGACAAGGCCGAGGACCGACACAAGTTCTCTTCTATCCTTGATTCCATTGGAGTTGACCAGCCCGACTGGTCCGAGCTGACCTCTGTGGCTGAGGCTAAGGAGTTTGCCGACAAGGTCTCCTACCCCGTTCTGGTGCGACCCTCTTACGTTCTGTCTGGTGCCGCCATGTCTGTTATCTACAACGAGTCTGAGCTCGAGTACAAGCTGAACAACGCCTCTGCTGTGTCTCCCGACCACCCCGTCGTCATCACCAAGTTCATTGAGAACGCTCACGAGATTGATGTTGATGCCGTTGCCTCCAACGGTCAGATGCTGGTCCACGCCGTGTCCGAGCACATTGAGAACGCTGGTATCCACTCTGGAGATGCCTCTCTGGTTCTGCCTCCCCAGGATCTCGACGACAAGACCATGGCCCGTCTCAAGGAGATTGCCGAGAAGGTTGCTGCCGCCTGGGAGATTTCCGGTCCTTACAACATGCAGATCATCATGGTCCCCAACGGTACCGATGAGCCTGCCCTCAAGGTCATTGAGTGCAACATCCGAGCCTCTCGATCCTTCCCCTTCGTCTCCAAGGTTCTCGGCGTCAACTTCATCGACGTTGCCACCAAGGCTCTCATGCAGGAGAACGTTCCTGCCCCCGTCGACCTCATGAAGATTAAGCGACCTTACGTTGCCACCAAGGTGCCCCAGTTCTCCTTCACCCGACTTGCTGGTGCCGACCCTTACCTCGGTGTCGAGATGGCCTCCACCGGAGAGGTTGCCTGCTTTGGTGCTGACAAGCTCGAGGCCTACTGGACCTCCATCCAGTCCACCATGGGCTTCAAGGTCCCCCAGCCTCCCTGCGGTGTCCTTCTTGGTGGAGATCTGACTCCCCAGCTCATTGAGATTGCCAAGAACTCCGCCAACACTGGCTACAAGCTCTACTGCGCCTCTCCCGAGCTGGCCCAGATCCTTACCGAGGCCACCTCCACCAACGTCTCGACCATTGAGTTCCCCAAGACTGACAAGCGAGCTCTGCGAGAGATTTTCCAGAAGTACGACATCCAGTGCGTCTACAACCTGACTCGATCTCGAGCCGACTCTCTGCTTGACGAGAACTACGTCATGCGACGAAACGCCATTGACTTTGCCATTCCTCTGTTCAACGAGCCCCAGACTGCCAAGCTCATGTCCGAGTGTCTGCTCACCCGGATCAACAAGAAGACCGGTGAGATTCCTCCCGAGGTTCGACGATGGTCCGAGTTTATTGGCGGCAAACCCGTGTAAATACGATGAATTATTAATTGCCTTCATAAAGTGTAGTAAAAGTCCGAGGACAAGCAGTTGTATGCAGGAGAGATATGTAGGAGAACGGACAAGAGATCTAACACGTGCTATGGGACACTATGAACATGTCTGCTTACCAGTACGTCGCCACGGAACTCACCCAATGGTTGCCAAGTTAATATCGTTTCTTGGACAAGGATGAAACGGTAAGCCTGCATATATGCACGACCCTAAGTCTTAGCTTTAAGACGTATAATATTGATCCGAGGAAGAGTAGGTATACAGTATACGACTGATCGAAACCAGTGTTATGAATGATTGATCAAGTTTACAAATGGTCGTATAAATAGACCGGTTGGTGTCCCGCAGAGTCACCATGGAAACACTCTCACCGGAATCACAGGCGCTAGTCAAAGAGATCATTGCTCTTCTGCAAGAGAAAGAAGGTTACGACAAGGTGGATAATGATGAGCCTCCCAAGGCACATCCGAAGGCCCCACACCAGGCGAATGTAACAGTCTTTGGCCCAATCACACAGGCAGAATATTACACACAGCGGCTGGTACAAGCGGCGTCTTTGGGTTTACGAAACGTTCAGGCACAAAAAAGATTGTCTCGCTAAAATTGTCCTTAAGCGTTGGTGGAGGAGAGCCGTTCACGATCCATGTGAAATGGTGCACGCAGTTTTTAATGAATCAATTATATCAGGTATGATCCAAGTGTATCACGTGGTCTATAGCACGACACACGAAAAATCTCCTGGTCTAAACAAGTTAGCTACCTCAATAAGTGTTATTCGCTTTGACCGTTGAAAAAACCCCTGACTCTCTCAAACATGCCCACCTTGGGCCCTGAATGCATGCGTATAGCTTTGATTGCCCATGTTAATTAGACGCACCTGCAGACCACACTGTACTGCATTCCGTTATCATTGGCTGATAAGGCACTGTGAAGATATCGAGACGAAGATAATGGGCCAGGGAAGCATATAAAACATGACTAATCAAACCCCAAACAAAGTATATACATCTAGCCTAGACACACATAACAGTTTGATTTTTTGTCCCTTCCCCATCGCTCTTATTGTCTCCAATTGCCTCTCGAGGATCACTATCACACTCTATCTCCTCCGAAGCCAAACTTAATCCCACGCGCCGTCCGTGACTTTACGTCGACACACAACACCATATATAGCACCGCCACGATCCTTTGAAAACAACCAACCCGATAGGAAACTGACACAGACACACAGACATGCAGTTTTCCCTTGCCACCATTGCCACTGTGGCAGCCGCAGTCTCTGCTCTGATTTGTCCCTACACCAAGCGAGACGCTGTGGCTGCATTCACCTCGCCCCCTCTCTCTTCTGCCGACCACAACAGCTGTCCTGCTGATACCCCCGTGTCGTGCTCTGCTGGTGCCGGATCTGCCGATCTCTGTTGCACCGAGTCTCCCGGTGGAGTGCTTGTTCTGACCCAGTTCTGGGACTGGACCCCTGCCATCGGCCCTGATGACCTCTTCACCCTGCACGGTCTGTGGCCCGATAACTGCGATGGATCGTACGCTCAGTTCTGCGATTCAAGCATGCAGGTGCAGTCCGTGGCCGCTGTTCTCCAGCAGCTCGGAGAAACCGAGCTCCTCGCTAAGATGAACCAGATCTGGATCCCCAACAGTGGATCTACCGACTCCTTCTGGACCCACGAGTGGAACAAGCACGCCACCTGCATGTCTACCCTCAAGAGCAACTGCTACAGCGCAGATGCCCCCCAGTACCAGTCCCTGGCTGACTGGGCACACACCGTTGTTGACGTGTTTGAGAGTGTCAACACCTACAAGTTCCTTGAGGCCGCAGGAATCACCCCCGATTCCTCCAAGACCTATGCCAAGACGGACTTCCTCAATGCCCTCAACTCCAACTTTGACGGCAAGCAGGTCCACATTTCATGCAAGTCTGGCTACATCTCCGAGGTGTGGTACTACTTCCACCTCAAGGGCTCCGTGGTGTCCGGCCAGTACATCCCCATCGACGACATTGGATCCTCCAACTGTCCCGCCCAGATCAAGTTCCCTCCCAAGGCCGGATCTGGAGGATCTCCTCCCCCCTCGGATCCCTCCAACCCTTCCGACCCCTCCAACCCTCCTTCTGGTGGCTCCAAGGGCTATATCAACCTCTCTGGCCAGTCTGGATGTCTCATTTCCAACGGTAACTGGTACACCTCCGGTACTTGCGCCACCTACACCCTCGGGGACTCCCAGTACGGAGGTATCACTCTCACCTCTTCCAAGGGCCCCTGTGATGTGGTTAACGGCAAGTTCTCTTGTGCTTCTGGCAACAACGCTGGTCAGTTCACCCAGGACGGTAGCAACATTGTCTACGGTGGCAAGTCCGACTGGTCTGCTCCCTCCGTCCCCTCTGGTTCTCAGCAGGTTGGCGTTTCTCCCGGATCTGCTGGAGGTTCCGTCTCCTTCAACCTCGTCTTTGCCCCTAAATAGGCGTTCCAGGCACGTATATAATACAGTACATAACTTATTAGACTCATTGAGCATTGCAGGATTCATAATCGATAGAATATGTAACTCAACTCTGAGACAACTTCGTATAATGCTGCCATACGACCGTATAACTTAACATTAAAAGGTCCGCGGAGAAGAGGTGGTTATTTAGCTGCGGATGATTTATTCATGGGGTTTTCATTTCAGGCTCACAGAACATTGTCTTCTTGTTACTACTCTTACCCTCAGATAAGCTTCTTATCGTGCATTCAGATTTTTCAGATTTTTCAGGAGAGATCAACTACTCAACACAATGATACGGACTATCCGGCCGACGTTACGAAACACAAACCGACTATACGTGCAAATACGCACACTTACGTCCACGCCTCTTTATGTTCAGGAGACCCATATGCCCGAGGCTGACAAGCAGTCTCTTGAGTACGCTGACCAGGTGTTCAAGAAGGGCAAGCTGCAACGATGGTGGACGGCCTTTTCCTTTGACCAGATCCCCACGGCTCCTGTCGACGAGAAAAAACGCACCAAGGGCGACGACTGGGCCATGATTGATGAGTTGCGTGCGGAAGAGGATTTTGAGCAGGGTTCGGACGAATACGACGCTTTGGAAGCAGCCTCCAAGGCCAACACCCGGATGATAAAGGCCAATATCCCGACCAACCAGAATCTCAAAAAGGTGCACAAGAATGAGATTTTTCCCGAGATTGTGTTTATGGGCCATACCAACGCCGGTAAGTCGACGCTGGTTCAGCATGTTCTGGCATGGGGTAGACCTGACGTGCCGCAGTCGCACCTGCATTCTCCAACATCCAAGAAGGGCCACAAAGGCTCGCTGAGCAACTCCATCAACTCGGCGTTTCCGGTCATTTCCAAGAAACACGGTTTCACTAAGTCCTTCAACTGCTACGGTCTCACCATTCCAAACTCTGGAGGCAACCAGATCAGACTGGTGGACATCCCCGGCTACGGCTACAAGTCGCTCAAGGACCAAGGAGCGGTCGTGGAGCAGTATTTGGAACGACGAACCAACCTACGAATGGCGATTCTCGTTGTTGACGCTACCAGAGGTATCCAGGATGAGGATAGATTTATGCTCTCGACTCTCAACAAGTTTGGAGTCACCTGGCAGGTGGTACTCACCAAGAGCGATATGCTTGTCGGAGGAGACAAGAAACTCGATGCGTTGGGCCGTGAATTGTGGTTGGCAGCCAATCCTCCTAAAAGTGGAAGCCAAATGGTCAAACTGACAAAGGCACAAAAGGAAAAGTGGGCTCGGCGGGCCCTATTAGCCGAGACCTCAGTCCAGACACAGCTAGGTAAAACCTTGGAGCAGGTGAAGCAAATGGACACTCCCGAGTGTCCGTCCAAGGCCCTAGAACGCGTCATTGCGGTCAGCAATAGTCCCAAAATGCTACAAGGCTACAAGCATGATTTTGGAGGAAGTGGTGTGAGCGTGGTGCGAAACGCCATTCTCCAAATCTGTGGCATGGGTTTCCATGAGCAGAAAATGTGGAAGGAAATGGCCAAGTATGGTATGTCTTGAGCGCCTTAATGAGGAGGGGTTTTTTTGCCTCCAATTGACAAATGACATGACCAAAACATTCACATCTCACTAGACTGTCTTCCCCCGCACTAATTAGCTGATAGAGCGATCTACGCTTAGCTAGTAAGCTCGTGCAAAAAGAAGCAAAAAGAACGACCCTTGTATATAAGTATTCTAATTTCCCCTTGCAAGTCTCTCTTCCACACAACTTCCCTTTTACAGCAATGCCCGAACCAACTTACCCCCAAATGGCCTATTGGATCGAGTGGGTTGTAGGAACCGCCTCCAGTGTGAACTTCCCACCTACCACAGTGCTTAACGAAGCCACGGGCTTAGAGCTGACCACCCTGGAGTGGTCCAAGAAACTGGCAGCCGCCACGAGCACTGTTTTCAACCGAAACGTCAACTATGTGCGAGAATACGTCCTTTCCAACCTCAAGGCGTTCGTGACGGGCAATGGAGCACCCGAGGGCTCTTCGGCCGGGCGTATCTCCGATATCTCCGAAACCAAGGAACTGCCGGGTAACTGAGCTTCCCAGAGAGTCTTCCAGAGTCTCCCAGAGTCCCAGGCACGTTGAATTTTTTACAACCTTATTTGAAAATTTGAAAATTTGAAAATTTCAGAAAGTTATCAAAATTGGTACAGTGATTACGAGAGCTTGTAGCCGAAAATACAGATGATTTCACTAGGTATAATACAATCAATAAAATAAAGAGTACATGCGATGGGTCTGGATTGAGCTCGCAAAGAGCCCCATCCAGGCTTTGTGTAAGTGGCTAATTGATGCTGGTATGGGTAAAACGAGCTTAGTAACCTCCTCGTCCACCTCGACCACCGCCGAATCCACCACGGCCTCCACCTCGGCCACCTCCAAATCCGCCTCGGCCACCTCGGGGAGCACCACCAAAGCCACCTCGTCCTCCACGGGGAGCACCTCCGAATCCTCCTCGGGCACCGCCTCGGCCACCAAAGCCTCCTCGAGCGCCTCCACGGCCACCGAAGCCGCCTCGGGCACCACCTCGAGCACCGCCACGTCCGCCAGCAGCCTTGGGCTTCTTGACACCAGTGACCTTGGGCTTGGGCAGGAATCGCTCCAGCGGCAGCAGCTTGTCTCCGCCAATGTAAAACTTATCACCAGACTTGAAAGAAGAGGCCTGGAAACCCTCAGAGGGCTTGATAGTGAACATGACATCGTTCATGGGGCCGAGAATCTCGTCAACCTTGCCGACCTGGTTCTTGTTCTCCAGATAGATGGGGGCGTTGAAGTAGGGGATCTTCTCGTTGATGGACTTGCAGACGATATCGCCCTCGCAAGCGTGCAGGAAGGCACCCATCTCAAACACCTGATCGGGAGGGCCCATCTGCATGGGTGCGCCAGTTCGGCCACCTCGGAATCCGCCTCGTCCTCTGAAGCTCATTTTCGTGTAATGTGTGTGTAGTAGAGATAAGTTGCATGCAGCTACTAATTTTTTCCCATTAACTTTTCAGCCCTAGCCCAGTTCATGCAGCATGTTATCCAGCTTGTAGGGTAGAGCTTATTGACTAAGCCATCACCTGTGGAGACGACATAAAATGGCCCTATCGACTGATCTTCTCAAGATCTCACCTCTGGCCGCGCTGTTGAACAAGGACAACGTGTCGGTGAACTCGGTGTACCAGTTCATTGAGAAAAACGGCTTCAATGATCGCGACCTGCGCACCCTAGAGTCCCTCAATGGGCTTGAGAAGTGAGTATAGACGAAGAGATGCAAAAGATATGGAACTCATTACTAACCCAGATTATGGCTGCTATACAACAAGAAGCAGGCCAACACGAACGCCATTGTCGTGGCCCTTCTGGTTCTGGCAAAGGCCAACGACGGATTCCATCTATGGTCCGTGTTTGAGAAGGACCCGCAAAACTTTGGCCACTTTTACACAACGGTGCTCAGTCTCGTGGCAGGAGACAAGCCGACACGGATCCAAAAAGTCCGAACCAAACTCCTGAGATTTCTTACGGTTTCTTTCCAGTGGCTCGACTCTCCGCTAGTGAGATCGGAGGCAGGAGCTCTGGTGTCGGTCTACACTTGGATGCATATGGACGAAAAGGTGCGAGAAAACCTACTCAAGGGAAACAAACGGCTGGGAAAGCTCTGGAGAGGTGCCATGAAGGCGTACGACAACCGAGACAAGAAGGAGGAGATCGACAGACAGTCATCCTTCCTCTTGTCACTCACAGATATCATGCTTCAGAAGGACCACGACTCGGAGTTTGTCGACTCATATCTGTGTCTTCTCATCTCCATTGTGTCGCAAATCCCCTCCAGACGATTTGCCAACAGCGTTATTAAGTCTAAGAACGTGTGTTCACTGTTGAAGAAGGGTAACGCCGATTTGCTGAAGACGCTCGATTTCTATGTGCATTTCCCCATGGACGATTTCTCCGGCGAAGAGCTGACTCCTCTGCAAGTGCGCAAACTGCAGACCCAGTATCTGGAGAAGTTCCAGCTCTATGCATTCGAGAATCTGTCTGAAAAACTGAGACTCACGAGCTTGTGTAATTTTGCATCTCTCACCAAGGATGAGGTTAAGAAGGAGCTATCAAATCTGTCCAAGGCTGAGATCGAGAGCCTGTTGAACCAGTTGGGAAGCTCAGGCAAGAAACTGGAAACTCTTAACTACCACTTGGCTTCTCTTACTTCAAACAGAAACCTGAATGCCGAGTTTGACGCCATTGACTTGCTGCCTACGGAAAAGTCACTCGACTCACAGTACTCCGAGCTGACTCTACCTCGACTCACTCTGCAGTACCTCAGCATGAATGACTTCATTCTTAAATCTCTGCGTCTTCAGCAGGTGGAAATCTTCCATCAGATCAAGAGTGATGTGGAGAATGTCGTCAACCGTCTCAAGACGAGAAAGCGAAACGACTCTGGGGAGGAAATTGCCGGATTCAGTAAATACGCCACAAAGATCCTCAGCCAGGCCGTGCTGCACGTTGCACCTCCTTTTGTGGGCGAGTACAACCCAGGATACTGCCGAGTGGAGATCACTGTGGACATTTACCGACAAGACAAGCGAGAATGGGACTCGCTGAAACCAGGCGATGTTACATTTTTGCTGCAACTGGGAACAGGGCTGGAACTGCTGCGAGGTGCCTTTGTGCGCGATATCCTCGATTCAGATAACAAGAGTATTGTGCAGTGGAGTGGATACAGCGAGATTGAGTCGTCCCAGCGAAAGTTCATTTTGGATGTGGATCCGGCTCATTGGGACGAGACTCTTCAGGCCAATGTTCTCATGAGAAGAAAGTCCAAGGAAGCTGCCTTTTACCCCACCCTAAAGACTATTCACGGACTACATCAATCCCAATCCATTCTTCCTGAATGGTTCAGTGGAGTGTTTCTGGGCTATGGACAAATTTCCGAACAGCCTGCAGGTGTGGTAGACTTGTTGGATACCTTCCAGACTAGCAAGCAGATCTATGACTCGTTCCCCGACAAGTTTGAGTCTACTGAGGAGGCCAGTGCTCCATTCAAGCTTGATGCCTCTGGTGAGAAATGGAGCCTAATTCCTTACACTGCTGTGGACAAGGGACCCTATTTTGTGCAGGAGGAGCACTCCAACAAGCTCCAATTCACACAGGCACAGGGTCGGGCTATTGTTTCAGGCACGCTGCCTGGTCTCACGGTGATTGTCGGTCCCCCCGGCACCGGTAAGACCGATGTGGCTACTCAGATCATTCTCAACTTGTACCACAGTCATCCCTCTGAAGTCACGTTGGTTATTGCTCATAGTAACCAGGCTCTGAACCACTTGTTTGAGAAGATTGCTCTACTGGATGTGAACCAGAAGCATCTGTTGCGTCTGGGTCATGGTGAAGACATGATTCGGGAGGAGGTTTCCAAGGGAGGCTCCTTCAGCAAGGTTGGTCGAGCCGAAAACCTGCTTGAGGGACGTGCCGCCTTGCTACGGGAGGTGGACAGCCTGGCTGAAAGTATTGGAGCTGAGGGTGCTCACGGAGACAGTTGTGAGACTGCTCATCACTTCTTCCGAGTCTTTGTGCTGCCCAAGTATCAACGGTGGCAGAAGGAGGGAGGAGAGTTCCCGTTTGATGCATTCTTCAAGGACAAGAAGGATCATTCCGAAACAGGCAAGTGGTACCATATCGACAAGATTTTCACCGATCTTGCTGACATTCGACCCGTGGAGCACATGTCCGGAAAGGCTCAGACGGACTACATGCTTGTCAAGGAGGCCAAGGTGGTTGCCATGACAGCCAAATATGCTTCAATGCACCACAACTCGCTAGTTAAGTTGGGTTTCAGGTACTCTTCGCTAGTTGCGGAAGAAGCGGCCCAGCTCACCGAGATTGAGTTGGTGATCCCAATGACTCTTCAAAAGGAGACGGACGCACTGAAGCGGGTCGTTTTGATTGGAGACCACAAGCAAAACGCGCCCATTGTGACCAATGAGCTGGTTCGCAAGTGCAACTTTGACCAGAGCTCGTTTGGCCGATTTATCCGGCTTGGCATGCCCACTTTTCTCCTCGACGCTCAGGGACGAGCTAAGCCGTCCATCTCAGACATTTACGGTTGGCGGTATGGTGGGCTCAAGAACCTGCCACATACGAAGGAGAGCGTCTACCAATATGCAAACTCTGGCTTTCTGCATGACGTTCAGTTCATCAATGTGGATGACTATGAAGGACAAGGAGAGACGGAGGTGGCGCCTCATATCATCCAGAACCTCGGCGAGGCCGAATACGCCATTGCTCTGTACCAGTACATGAGACTACTCGGCTATCCTGCTGACAAAATCACCATTTTGACAATGTACAATGGTCAAAAGGCTCTGTTACAGGAGATTTGCTCTCGACGATGTGCCTCGACAAAAAGCGATCGGGAGATTTTTGGCATGCCCAGAGTCATCACCACGGTGGATCAGTACCAGGGAGAGCAGAACGACTACGTGATAGTTTCTCTTGTGCGAACCAAGCATGTGGGATACCTGCGAGACGTGCGACGTATGACCGTTGCTGTGTCCCGAGCTAGATTGGGCCTCTACGTGCTGGGCCGTTATGACATGCTTGCTCAATGCGTGGAGTTAGAGGAGATGATGAACAAGCTTGGAGGTTCCCATAACTTGGAGGCTGTAATGGGAGAAATGTACGAGCAAAAGGAGCGTCTGTCAGGAGATGGGCCCAAGGACGCCGCTGCCTCGGTGACTCTGACGGGAGTGGTCCACCTGGGCCAATATGTCGAGCAGATGAAGCAACAGTACAAGTCTCGCCATGGGTTGGCCTGATAAGGCTATCTCGACGTGTGATTGGTCAGAGTTTTTCCGGGTTGCGCTATTTATCCGCATCCACCGCGCGTGGGGTATGTAATCTAACCAGTAGGGAATTTTTTTATGCTACATTAGGCACTATGAGTAATTTTTTTAGTTGGGCTGAGTTTCCGCTCCCCAAATTGATTGGTGCACTCATACAATGGCTGCACTAGTATCTAGAGCAGTTGCTTATCACGATGGGTGGAGCATCCTTTATCAATGTCTTAATTGGTTATCTTTGGCCACGCAACAAAGCGATGCCCCCAATCTGGCCGGGGGACTATTTCAAAAGCCGCACATAAGCACTTCCATTGTTAATTCCGCTTATGCATCTTCTTCTGCTGTGCCACACATCCACACCGCTTCTCCCTACCCTATGGGTTCACGCTCGACTCGGTGTTATGAAACGCAAAACAGAGATAACTGATCAGGCTTATGCGCGTGCAGCAATGTAGAAAGAGAGCAATACGATGGTCGGGGGACCAACTCCTGAAAATACGGAAAAAAGCAAGACAGATTCGAGAGTGCTTCGCCTCGGAGTTTGAGGTGGGGATGAGTCTTCCATAGTGGCCATGTCCACTTAGAGTGAAGCTTTTTAATGTGAGGGGAGTGGGCTAACCACGAGATTACTGGTGGACTGCATAGTCACCACCCAAAATTCACATCTGGCTTTCGAGCCGCCGTTCAAGCCACTCAAGCCGCACACTGCCAGAGGGCTTTGTAGTTCTGCAGCTCGAGAATTCGAGCTGGCTCACACCAGGAACGGGAAGTGTTCCAATCGCCTCGCGCGTGTATGGTGCCGGTAACAGATGGTGCAGCCCTGCAGCACGAGGAACCTAGAGGAGAGGCACCCGACCGACCGACTGGGCTTTTTGGCCAATGGTAAATTTAGCAGAGGCGACGGTTACTGTTTGGGGCCAGCTAATTTTATTAAAAAATAAAAAATCTCTCGTTCTACAATTTGCCAAAAGCACAGGCGAAGAATGAATAGAGATCTGGCCGCCCACCATGTGATAGTCTTGAGAGCTTTGAGGTTAACGTTCCTGGTAGTGGCTAATCCCAATAAGCCCATTAGAGCGCAGCCATCGAGAATCAGTTTTGAGCGCGGGTCAGCACGCTGGACTTTGATGATCCTTCAGCCCTTTACTGGTTATGACTTGATCCCCCAGGCTGCGTTCCGGTTTACCCCACCCCCTCCCGGTCGAGTCCGAGTCGGACATGTGAGTGCACCGGCTATTGAAGTTCCGTTCAGTCCGGGGTAAAGTTTTAGACAAGGAAGTTGCCCTAAAACCCAAAGTGAGGTGCGAACCCAATCCCACCCTGCCCAATTGCTGCATATAGAGTTGGTATGATAGTGGTAGGTTCGTATAAATATCTCCGTTGCCCCATCCATGAGCACTATCGCACACCATGTCCAACGTTCCTGAGACCAAGGTGGATCCCTCGCTCTCGACGCCCGAGGTGCCCTCGCAGGCACTTCACAGCCGGCTCGACAAGATGCGAGCAGACTCCAGCATCCTGGGCTCCATGAACAAGATTCTGGGTGAGTATGAGCACGAGAACCACTGTCACGAGATCGCCACTCAATTGCCTCAGTGACCAGCCACATGGACTGGGAAAAAGTGGTACCACACTACTGGCGTGGGGGGCAACATGCAATGGCAAATGCGACCATGCACTCTGCTCCGTATTGCATAATGCGACAGCACTAACTCAGTCGCCAACCGAGGAGAAATCCCCATCCGAATCTTCCGAACCGCCCATGAGCTGTCCATGCAGACCGTGGCCATCTACGCCCATGAGGACCGGCTTTCCATGCACCGATTCAAGGCCGACGAGGCCTACGTGATCGGTGACCACGGCAAGTACACCCCCGTGCAAGCCTACCTGCAGATTGACGAGATCATCAAGATTGCCAAGACTCACGGAGTCAACATGGTCCATCCCGGCTACGGATTCCTTTCCGAGAACTCCGAGTTTGCTCGAAAGGTCGAGGAGGCCGGCATGGCCTGGATCGGCCCTCCTCACAATGTCATTGATGCTGTTGGAGACAAGGTGTCTGCCCGAAACCTGGCCATTAAGAACAACGTGCCTGTTGTCCCTGGTACCGATGGCCCCGTCGAGGACCCCAAGGATGCCCTCAAGTTCGTTGAGAAGTACGGCTACCCCGTCATCATCAAGGCTGCCTTTGGTGGTGGAGGACGAGGTATGCGTGTTGTTCGAGAGGGAGATGACATTGTCGATGCCTTTAACCGAGCCGCCTCTGAGGCCAAGACTGCATTCGGCAACGGTACCTGTTTCATTGAGCGGTTCCTCGACCGGCCCAAGCACATCGAGGTCCAGCTTCTTGCCGACGGCCAGGGAAACGTTGTCCATCTGTTTGAGCGAGATTGTTCGGTTCAGCGACGACACCAGAAGGTTGTTGAGATTGCCCCCGCAAAGGACCTTCCCGTGGAGGTTCGAGACGCCATTCTTGACGACGCTGTAAGACTGGCTGAGGACGCCAACTACCGAAACGCCGGTACTGCTGAGTTCCTGGTCGACGAGCAGAACCGACACTACTTCATCGAAATCAACCCCCGAATCCAGGTGGAGCACACAATCACCGAGGAGATTACAGGTATCGACATTGTTGCTGCCCAGATCCAGATCGCCGCCGGTGCCACTCTCGAGCAGCTTGGCCTCACCCAGGACAAGATCTCCACTCGAGGCTTTGCCATTCAATGCCGAATCACAACCGAGGACCCTGCCAAGCAGTTCCAGCCTGACACTGGAAAGATTGAGGTCTACCGATCAGCCGGAGGTAACGGAGTGCGTCTGGATGGAGGCAACGGTTTTGCCGGCGCCATCATCTCCCCCCACTATGACTCCATGTTGGTGAAGTGCTCTTGTTCCGGTACCACATTTGAGATTGCTCGACGAAAGATGATCCGAGCTCTTGTTGAGTTCCGAATCCGAGGAGTTAAGACCAACATCCCCTTCCTTCTGGCCCTGCTCACCCACCCCACCTTTATCGAGGGCAAGTGCTGGACCACTTTTATCGATGACACCCCCTCGCTGTTCGATCTCATGACTTCCCAGAACCGAGCCCAGAAGCTGCTTTCCTACCTGGCCGACCTCTGTGTCAACGGCACCTCCATCAAGGGCCAGGTTGGCAACCCCAAGCTCAAGTCTGACGTTGTCATTCCCGTTCTCAAGAACTCTGAGGGTAACACCGTCGACACCTCCAAGGCCAACCCCGTTGGCTGGAGAAACATTCTCGTCGAGCAGGGCCCCGAGGCCTTCGCCAAGGCCGTTCGAAAGAATGACGGCGTGCTCGTCATGGACACCACCTGGCGAGACGCCCACCAGTCTCTGCTGGCTACCCGAGTTCGAACCACCGATCTCCTGGCCATTGCCAACGAGACTTCTCACGCCCTTTTTGGCGCCTTTGCTCTCGAGTGCTGGGGAGGAGCCACTTTCGATGTTGCCATGCGATTCCTGTACGAGGATCCCTGGGACCGACTTCGAAAGATGCGAAAGGCCGTGCCCAACATCCCCTTCCAGATGCTTCTGCGAGGTGCTAACGGTGTCGCATACTCCTCTCTGCCCGATAACGCCATTGACCACTTCGTCAAGCAGGCTAAGGACAATGGAGTTGACATCTTCCGAGTCTTTGACGCCCTCAACGATCTCGAGCAGCTCAAGGTCGGTGTTGACGCTGTCAAGAAGGCTGGAGGAGTGGTTGAGGCTACCGTCTGCTACTCGGGAGACATGCTCAACCCCAAGAAGAAGTACAACCTCGAGTACTACCTCGAGTTTGTCGACCGAGTGGTTGAGATGGGTACCCACATTCTGGGTATCAAGGATATGGCTGGTACTCTCAAGCCCGCCGCTGCTACTAAGCTCATTGGTGCCATCCGAGCGAAGTACCCCAACCTTCCCATCCATGTGCACACCCACGACTCTGCCGGAACAGGAGTGGCCTCCATGGCTGCTGCTGCCGAGGCTGGAGCCGACGTCGTCGATGTGGCTTCCAACTCCATGTCTGGTATGACCTCTCAGCCTTCCATCTCTGCTCTCATGGCTACTCTTGAGGGCAAGCTGTCCACTGGCCTGGACCCCGCTCTTGTCCGAGAGCTCGACGCTTACTGGGCCCAGATGCGACTGCTGTACTCCTGTTTCGAGGCCGATCTCAAGGGTCCCGATCCTGAGGTGTTCCAGCACGAGATCCCCGGTGGTCAGCTCACTAACCTGCTCTTCCAGGCCCAGCAGGTGGGTCTCGGTGAGCAGTGGAAGGAGACCAAGCAGGCCTACATTGCTGCCAACCAGCTTTTGGGAGACATTGTCAAGGTCACCCCCACCTCCAAGGTTGTCGGTGATCTCGCCCAGTTTATGGTTTCCAACAAGCTGGGCTACGACGATGTCATCAAGCAGGCTGGCTCTCTGGACTTCCCCGGCTCCGTCCTCGACTTCTTTGAGGGTCTGATGGGCCAGCCCTACGGCGGTTTCCCCGAGCCTCTTCGAACCGAGGCTCTGCGAGGCCAGCGAAAGAAGCTGACTGAGCGACCCGGAAAGTCTCTGCCCCCCATTGACTTTGCTGCCGTCCGAAAGGACCTGGAGGAGCGATTTGGACACATCACCGAGTGCGACATTGCCTCGTACTGCATGTACCCTAAGGTCTTTGAGGACTACCGAAAGATTGTCGACAAGTACGGCGATCTGTCTATTGTCCCCACTCGACTCTTCCTGGAGGCTCCCAACACTGACGAGGAGTTCTCCGTGGAGATTGAGAAGGGTAAGACTCTGATTCTTGCCCTGCGAGCCATCGGAGACCTGTCCCTGCAGACTGGTCTGCGAGAGGTCTACTTCGAGCTCAACGGAGAGATGCGAAAGATCTCTGTTGAGGACAAGAAGGCTGCTGTCGAGACTATTTCTCGACCCAAGGCTGACCCCAGCAACCCCAACGAGGTCGGAGCTCCCATGTCTGGCGTGGTTGTGGAGGTCCGAGTTCACGAGGGCACTGAGGTCAAGAAGGGCGATCCAGTGGCTGTTCTGTCCGCCATGAAGATGGAGATGGTCATCTCTGCTCCTGTCTCCGGCAAGGTTGGCGAGGTTCCCGTCAAGGAGGGCGACTCTGTCGATGGTTCCGATCTTATTTGCAAGATTGTGCGGGCCTAGTTACAAAAATAACTAGATAATTGATTTATGAATTTATTGTGTTGGATTATTTTCATCGCTGTTCTGACGCGTATTTCGCAAGTAAAATTTGTAGTATTCCCTGACAGTTTAGTTTAGAAATGTATTCAGTGCAGCACAATATAAGGTTCTGTACATGTAAACACCTAAACCGCAACACGATCTCAACTTCACCCCAAGATGGACACGGAATCTCTCAAAAAAGAGCTTCGTTCATTGTCTCGACGCCAGCAGACACTCCAGACGCGTCTGTCTGTGTTGAGGGCAACTAAGACAACGTTGGACCGGACCAGCACGACAAGCACAGCTCAGAGACGGACAATCACAGCAGAGCAACTGTTGTCGAAAGGCAAGGCGGACTTGAAAGAACAAGAACGGTTCGACAGCGAGAATCTCAGCCGATTCACAGGAACCACAGCGTTCCGTGTAAAGGGATATTCTGATCTGCTGGGTGTTCGTATCGAGCACTTCAGTGAATCCACTGGAACATTTGAGGCGCCTTTTTACGTGATTCTGAAACGAGTATTCGGCGAGAAACACCTCGAGGTTTTCAAGCATACAGTTCCGAGCTATGTGCCGTTGAGATCCCTGGAAAAACAGTACCTCAAGGGCAGGGTTGACCTACTGACTTTCGTTCGAAAGGTGAAACGATGCATTCAGCAGTTTTTGTTCAAACGACGCGTCTTCAACGAACTGAGGTCGTTAGGGGCTGGTGTTGATGCCGACGAGGCGTATAGAATGGTGCAACTCACTCTACACTCAGTCAGGTACACGCTTGTGTGTGGCCCTACTAGGGTCGAACGGGTTGTTGAAAAGCACAGCACGCCTTTTCTCCTGGGACCCTTGTCAGGATTGAGACGGCGTATCGTTCGTGCCAACAGGAAGCTCTGACAACTGCGGCTCTGACTAACAGTGGCTATGCCACGATATTTATTCTTTTATAAGTTATTACACACATTTGTGTGCTACGTCTATCAATTGTTAGAGGCGACACTAGGCTTGGGTCGAGTAAGGAAGGGAATGAGAATGTAGACAATTTGGACCGTCAACAGACCAAAAATGACGCCCATCAGCTTTTCCCAGAAGGTGTGGAAGTACAGAGAAGTCATAAAGTACATCCAGGTCCACAGAGAGGCAGTTCCAAGCGCAATCTTGGAACTCAGCTTGTATGGCCGTCGCTTCAAGTGGGGGACAGTTTCGTAAACGAGGAACAGCGCACTCAGCACCAGAAGAAAGCAGTGTCCGGAGGGATCATAACCGCCGGTCCAGGTTCCTCCAGACCGTCTGCAAGTGGCCGACGATACCGGCTTACCAGTGATTGGGTTGGCATTATCCTTCTGATACTCGCATTTGCCACCGGTTGCCACAAAGAAGCGGTCCATGATGGGAATACCGAGGAACCACTGTGTGAACAGCAGCCACCACACAGAATGAATCAGGTATCGGGAAATCTGGCCAATGGGGGTGGGTGCAGAGATGCCGACCAGCAGTTTGAGAGCAGCGTTGGCCTTGCTATCGGAGTTGGTTTCAGACACTCCATCGTGGGTGGTTCCTGTTCGGGTTCCAGTCGACGTGTTAGTTCCAAACGATACTCCCAGACCAATTGAGCCGGAGAAGGTCTCGTAGATAATGTATCCGAATGCAATAGTGGTCCAGAGCCATCCGTTCTTGACAAAGAGGAGGTTGAGGAAGTTCCGTTTGTCAGCGAAGTAGGTGTGATCGGCAATCTTGCCGATGAGAGCACCCAAGATGAGCACCGAGAACACCAGACCAAGGAGGGACAGGTCCAGGAGGGAAAATAGACCATTTCCAAAGCTCTTGGCGGTCAGCTCGGAGTGGAGGTCTGGGTGCTTGTAGTTGTTCCGAACCGACGAGCTGGGGTTGGCACCTCTTCTGTTGAAGGGAGTCGTCCCATTGGCTTCTGGGGCTTGTCCCACGGGGATATTGATGAGGTTGGGAAAAGATGATTCAAAGGCGGCGTCACCTTGACTGGCCGTATGAGTGCCGTCCGGCCCAACAACAGTGGTTGTGGAGACTGTTCCAGAGGTGGAGGTTGTGGTGGTCACTCCGTCGCTGTCCACGGTGGTGGTGGTCGACGTTAGTCCATCTGGACTGGTGATTGTTTCTTGCTTGACAATCTGGGCCTTTGACATTGTCGGTTTTCAAGTGTGGTAGCAATGCAAGGGCGGCCTACTCGAGCACCCATGCACTCAGCAGCCATGATAGCCAAATAGGCTTCGTCACGTGTCGGATTGGACAGGGAGATTGCGGTATTTGTGAGCTCTGATATGGGTCTCTGGTTAATAATATTCCACGCGATCAGACGGGCGATAGATTTCTCAGGTCCCTGTTGTGCCCCCAGCCACACGACCACTCATATGGCTATATAACGCCAACTCTCCAATTTGATGTGTCTCCTCACTTGCATATATTCTGCAAGCGACTTCTTGGAATATTCCACAACACCATAAAATCAACGGGATAATGACGGAGGTGGCAACAGTCGAAAACCCGGTACCAGACGGTCAACAAGACGGATCAGATAAGCCCGACCGGTCTCTTCGCTTTGAGGCCGAACTGGAGGTGAGTATCGTTTCAGAATTTGCCATCAAGACAGGCAAATGAAAGAGTATCATCCCTAACGCAGTTCGTTCAATCGCTGGCAAACCCGCAATACCTATCATATCTGGCCCACAACAAGTATCTGGAGTCACCAGAGTTCCTCAACTACCTTGAGTACCTCGAGTATTGGCGAGAGCCAAGGTACGCAAGGTTTCTGGTCTACCCTAATTGTCTCCATGTTCTGAAACTGCTCCAGTATGCCACATTCCGCAAAGAAATCAGCCGGCCTGACTTTGCCAAACAGCTCATGGATGAGTTCTACTTCGCTTGGATCAAGCCCAGTGAAGCTGGAGTGTTTGGAGACGACACTGCTCTGGAAGGTATAAAACGGGAGGGCTCTGAAAACAACATCAAGGTGGAGATCAAGGACGAAGACGGCGATGTCAAGATGGCCTAATTCCACCATCCACCGTCAAACCCGCATAATTAACCTACACAAACCCCAATTGCGTGTGCTATACTGTTTTGTTATTGTGCATGCTATCATATAGAAAATATATACTATTTACTTTCCGGTGCCACCTTTATCACGTGGCAATCAGCTCGCGAGGAAGCATGATCTCACTGACCTGCTTGATTCGCTGGATGAACTTGTCACGCTCATTGGGAGGCTTGGTTGGATCCTTCTCGCCCATATGGTAAGGTAGCCATTTTGCCAGCAGCTCGCCATCCTCCTTGCATGTGACCATGTACAGGGTGGTGTTCTGGTTAGCACCCAGAAGAGGCCGGGATGTGTTTAGACTGAAGTGGTAGAACTCGTGGTTGGCGTCTGGCAACAGTGGGGGGCTCTCGTCTTCATCGTCAACTTCCTCGTCAACCTCCTCAACCACCTCAGCCACATCCTCAGCAACGGGGTTCTCGTCGTCTCCCTCTTCTTCCTCCTTTTTGGGGATAGGCTGAGCAGCCTTCTTGGCAGGCTTCTTCATTTTCGGCTTGGGAGGATGAGCTTCGTTGTATGCTGTGAGCTCATGCATGGGCACGGGGTACTCGGAATTCTCAGCCTTTTCAATGATGATAAAACTTGAAAGATCCCGGACTCCCGTAAGACGCTCCTGGCACACCCAATAGGTGTTTCCAACATGGTCCTTGCCCACAGGCAGCATTCGGTGCCGTCTGTGTCTGTTGCTCATGATGACAGCATATTTTGCCTGCTCCACACTCTCAGTCCAGGCGTTCTTTGCAACAGCATGAATGTCCTGCCACTCATATAGTGCGGCCCGTCCCTTTCCTGCTCCGTTGGGTCTGCTTTGTTTCAGCTCCTCCCGCTTCTTGTACCACTGAACGTTGAGATTCTTGACGGTTTCTGCGTATGATGCTTCACGCTGGTCGTTGTCTCGAGCCAGCGCGTTTCGAACCTGCTCTGTAAAAGCCACCAGAGTGATGAGTCGTCCCACGAGGTCGATGGACCGTTTCTCGTAGTCCAGCTCTGTGGACAGCTCTCCCAGCTTCTGGACCTCGCGGCTGGTATGTTTGGTTTCTTCCTCTTGATCCTCCTCTCCAACATCATCCTTGAGCTCAGTCTTTCCTACCACAGGATCAATCTCGCCAAGCTTCTCGTTGGCGATCTCAATATAGTCAGACAGCATGAGCCACAGCCGTTCGGACTCTGCGGGTATTCTCTCAATCTGTTTCACCAGGTCCATGTGAACCTCCTTGTCCATGGGCGGGCCAGGGTGGTTGTATGCATTGTTACTGCTGGGCGGTAATTTGGCATGGACCGCGTAGTCTTTGGTCAGTACCGACAGAAGTGCGGTGATGATGTGTTTGTACATGAACTCGTTCCAGGGTCCCGTCAGGTCGTTCAGCGACGGACCGTGTCTTGATCCAATAGAGATGATGTCGTTGAACCGGATGAGAAACTCGCGGATATGGAGACGGCCCCAGATGACATAGTCGGGGTAGTCTGACAACAAGATCTGGAACTTTGGAGGGCACGGCGCAGCCTTCTTGCCGTTGGTGGCCTTTGTAGGAGTTGAGGGTGCAGGAGTGCTCTCAGCTGTGGTGGGCTCTGATTTGACAGCATCCTCTTCAGCAGCAGCCTTGGTCTTGCTAGCAGCAGTCTTCTTGGGCGGGTCCTTCTTGGGAGTATCCTTCTTTGGTGTGTTCTTCTTGGGTGTTGCCTTCTTGCTGTCCTTCTTGGTAGTGTCCTTGCTGGTGTCCTTCTTGGTCTTTGATGGCGTGGAGTCCTGGCTACTCAGGCTCAGACGCAGTTTCAGAGATGGGATTTTCTCTCTCTTGGCAGGAGGAGTCTCGAGATCGTCTCCCTGGCGCTTTGAAGAGGAGCCTGAGGGATCTTCTCCGTTGGTCTCCTGTGTGGACGCGACTGGAGTATCGGTGGAATCATGGTTGGTGTGGATCTCGTGAGTTTCGTCGGTGGGCTTGTCGACGGCCGAATGGACTCCATTCAAGCCGTTCTGTTCAGGATCCATGATGTTGGTGTTTGGGGACAAGAAGTTTTTGTGCAGTTGTCCACAGAAAAGGTTGGATCGCATCAAGCAAGCTCCAAGACTACAGCCGTGGGGCGAGGGCAGCCCTAGGCCATGCTACACTGGGAGAGCTGTACTTGGATGGGGGAAAAACGGGAAAAGTCAGGCTATAAGTATTCTATTGAGGATTGGACACGTCAATGTCGCTTTTCTGTCTTTAACTACTATCGAGATATGACAACTTCGAGTTGTGAGATGATCACACACCTTGCAGCATGAAGATTACGCGTCGTCAGGACAGGTCAGAGTGGTGTAGAAAGAAGCGCTTTAGAACAAACTCGTTTCTGAGAAGATTGACCATTTCGTGCTGTGCTGTTGCAGTCTCTGTGTTACCAACCGTGTCGTTGTCACTGCCCTTCCAACCTCACCCACTTGGCACACTCTCCTTGCTTCTCTCATCAGACGCTCGTTGAAATTTTGGTTTCGGAGAAAATATGCACCTTCACACTTCCTTCAACTCTATTTCAGTGTAAGGTGCATCTGCTTACGAGAGTCAAGTAGGATCTATGAAGTTTACTTAAGGAGACTTACACACTCTGGCAAATGATACCAAGCTGACGGAAGGGGAGATGAGCCCCATCCACGTCTGATGTACCCTCCATACCCATCCCCAGATCCCGCAGTCTTAACTAAATGGGACCGTTTCTTCCAATATCACCTCGGCCTTCCCATTTGGTTGCCAGTCAAGCCAACCCCTGCGCACCCAGGCACATTGGTTTGCATGATTTTCTGTTGAATCGGCATTTCTTACGGGCCCTGTCAGATGCCCTTTCAGATATAAAGGGCTGTGCTCCCTCTGTCTGTGAGTAGTAATTACACCCAGTCATCCTCATGCCCTTCGCCATTGTATCACCTAGTAGTGGCTGGACTACGCGTTCTTTGCCTCTGGCAAGTGGGTCCAACTCTTCTTTTGTGTCAGTCCCTGGAAACCCCACCCTCAGCCTGGGCTACAACTCTACGGGCTATGTCAATTCAACAACTCCAACTAACGCAACCATTGGCCACTATTACAACACCTTAACCCCCATCGACATCTCGTACAACACATCTTTAATCTTCAACTCAAGAATCTCCCAAGAAATTACTCAGGTCATCCCTCTGGCCGAACCCACTACAACGTCCCTTTCTACCATTACAGTGAGACAAACCGTGTTCCCATCTGAATCACATTTCCGTCCTGAAACTTCAGAATCTCCTATCGAGTACACAACTGTTGTACAGGTTCCCACTGAACTCACCACCACCTACTGCGTCACATCCGTCATCACCTCTCTTGCCGATATCACCACAGTATTGACTAAACGGTCTACAACATCTACCGTATATGTGGACAAGACTACCACGGTGAAAACCTGTCCTGAGAGTGGACTTTCCACACCGACTCCTGAAGCTCCTACTACTGGAGAACCAACTACATTCTTGTCGGTGACATTGACCAAGACCTTGACCATTGACAGCACCACGGCCAGTATGAATCCGAAGTTTCATACCAAAAAGCCCAGTCCTCATCCATTCGCACAACTTATTCAAATTATGGATTCCATTGGTCACCCTGAATCTCAAGCTGAGCCTGCACCACTTGCTCCTGGAGATGAGCCTTACAGTCCCCAAGATATTCCCATCCCGCCAAGGACTTTTTCCCTGGAACCGCCTGTGCCAATTTACGCCACTGACCAAGAGTCTACTCCTGAGACTACTCTTGAGCCTGCCTCTCTCCCGCCATCTTCCGTGACACCGATCACACCCCAGTTCTCTCTTCCTATGGCCATTGGCTATAATGGTGGTCTATCCCTTGCGCCCAGTATCTATCTGCTTCTTGTTTTCCCTTTTATCACTCTCTACTTTTAATCCTTCTCTTTTCTAACTGGTCTTCCCTTTTGTCCACCACTCGTATAGTCCGGTTGCATCTCCCATGCACTCTAAGCAGGGCTCCCCGTGGAGGAAGAAAGGCTGTAGCGAACTCTCCCAATTACGAGTCTTATATTCAGCAGATTGTATTTAGTATGTACGTCTTCGGTGGTATCACGTGACCACAACCAGAGTAGATAAATGTGCCCCACCAAACCGCCCCTCACCCCGCAACAACGCATCTCACATCTCATCTGCATGTGACATGGCGAGATATATACATCAAAGCTTATTATGACACTCCCACAGGGAGTCGACTAAATCACCCTGTCACTCATTGCACCAAGGGTTACAATGAAGCTCGCACGATCGACTCCGAGACTCCTCAGAGGGATCAGACCCCAACGCATGGTATTTGCCCGACAGGTAGCCACCTCTACCGTGCGGAAATCGTCCAACCCTCAGCTCGCATTTCCGTGCCTGGATCACCTGGAGTCCAAGCAACAACGCATCACACAGTCCTTTGAATCAGGCCCAGAACCGAGCTACGGCGTCAACGAGGGTTATAAAACGTACCACAGCACGGAGCCCTTGTATCTCGACTTTGGAGGAGTGCTCCCGGAGTTTGATATTGCCTATGAAACGTGGGGAGAGCTCAACGGGGACAAATCCAACGGTATCCTGATCCATACGGGCCTGTCGGCCAGCTCACACGCCAAGTCACACCCTGACAACACCAAGCCCGGCTGGTGGGAAAAGTTCATTGGCCCTGGTCTCTCCATTGACACAGACAAGTACTTTGTGGTCTGCACCAATGTTCTGGGTGGATGTTACGGATCCACTGGTCCTTCCAGCATCGACCCCGCCAATGGCAAACGGTATGCGACCTCATTTCCCATTGTATCTATCAATGATATGGTCCGGGGCCAGAACCGATTGATTCGATCTCTCGGTATCAAGAAGTTACATGCTTCTGTGGGCAGTTCTATGGGTGGTATGCAATCTCTTGCCTACGCCAACGACTTTTCGACTGAGGTGGACCGAGTGGTATCTGTGTCTGGATGTGCCCGATCTCATCCCTACTCCATTGCCATGCGCCATGTCCAGCGTCAGATCCTCATGTCCGATGCTAACTGGAAGCGAGGCAACTACTACGACAGCGTTCCTCCTCATGTCGGAATGAAGTTGGCTCGAGAGGTGGCAACCATCACATACAGATCTGGTCCTGAGTGGGAACAGCGTTTCGGTCGAGATCGAGCCGATCCTACCCGGGCTCCCGCCCTGTGTCCTGATTTCCTCATTGAGACTTACCTGGATCATGCTGGCGAAAAGTTCTGTCTGGAGTACGACGCCAACTCACTGCTGTACGTCAGCAAAGGAATGGATCTGTTTGATCTCGGTGTCGAGGCTACCAAACACACTAAGGCTATCCGAGCCAGAACTCGACAGCATGAGAACGAGGCCGCTCAGTGTCCTCTCCCTGATAAGCTCATTGAGGAGCAGCCCCGATCGGAAGTCAAGACTCCTTCTCGACAGGATCTGGTGGACGGAGTCAAGAACGTGGCCACGCACAAGGTTCTGGTGATTGGAATCTCCTCCGACATTCTGTTCCCCAGCTGGCAGCAAAAGGAGATTGCTGACGTTCTGAGAGAGTCTGTGAGACAGCAGGGAGGCAATGAATTTGGCATTCACCATGTGGAGCTTGGTGAGGACATTTCCATCTATGGTCACGATACCTTCCTGCTCGATGTGGAGAATGTGGGAGGACCCATCAAACGGTTCCTGGAGCATTAGCATGTGACCATTTGAGCATTTGTATATATATATTAACGTTGAGCCTGATCAGAATGGAGCACTGGATGTACCACAAGTACCAAGATACTGGTACCTGGTACTGGTACCCTTGTACGTCGTGCTTGTATAAGTACTTGTAGATAGGACTTGTAGGCTCGGGTCGGAGTGGTCGCTTTAGCACTAAACGATACGATAATGGATATACTCGGGCCTACGTATCCCACATGGGAGGTCTAACAACTGTAGCTAATCGATTAGACTCAGGCTGCTAGTCACAGTGTGCTGGTGATCACTCAACGATATCAGGACCCAGTCTAAGACTGCCTATGCTGACTAAATGTGGCTTCCGAGGCAGCCCGAAATAATAAATGCTCGCTGCTCGCTTCCCGATACAGGTAAAACCTAACGTTGAACACATGTCTAGTGCGTGTCGAGTAGCCGCACGATTCCTTGTCAGCGTAACTTTAGCCGCCTTGTCTGGGGGAGCGCTGTGCCTTGAGTATCGTACATATGAGGTCCATTCTGTCATGCCTGTACGTGCACCTAACCCCAGCATGTTCATTGAGCGCACCCCACCGGCCCATGCTTTGGCCGCTGATGTACTCTGGAGTGTACTCTTTTCCCTTTTTTGCGTAACTCGTCCACTACATCCGCATACACGGCACTGAACGCATGCTGTTACATGTGGTGTGTCATAGTGGGGGACGCCGTTATTGGGGGTCATTCGATGAGTCTGTCAACGGCGGAGATAAGAAAAACTTTCTTGGCTTGTTGTCCTTCTCTACTATGCCACTCCCCAGGCTGGGTTAACTAAGTGAGATCCACATGAGTCAGGGTTTCGTGTCAGTAAGCTTCGGTTACCGAAATACGCTTTAATGACAGTCCCCGGACGGGATCCAACAGGTGGACATAAGCCACTATAGCACAAGACCAATGCCAGAAACAAGACCATGGATCGATCCATCCACGGCATTTAGCCAACTCTACATTTTTTTTCGCGGAAATAACTCGTATTTAGGCCGAAATCAACTAGCCCCGCTTTGCTGCTTTGCGGCAAAATGACCCGACTGAAGTTAAGGTTTGAAATTTTCCACCCGAGTCATTTTTTTCCCCTACAAGTATATAGTAGTTCCCCACACCTTTTCATCCCACCACACTACAACCACACACAACACAATGTCTAACGTCGAGAAGTCTTTTGAGGAGCAGTTCAAGCTGCAGGCCGGTCTGGCCCAGATGCTCAAGGGTGGCGTCATCATGGATGTTGTCAACGCCGAGCAGGCCAAGATTGCCCAGGAGGCCGGTGCTGTGGCCGTCATGGCTCTTGAGAAGATCCCCGCCGACATTCGAGCCGACGGAGGTGTCGCCCGAATGTCCGACCCCGCTATGATCAAGGACATCATGGCTGCTGTCTCCATCCCCGTCATGGCCAAGTGCCGAATCGGTCACTTTGTCGAGGCCCAGATCATTGAGGAGATCGGTGTCGACTACATTGACGAGTCTGAGGTTCTGACCCCCGCCGACCAGTTCCACCACATCAACAAGCGAGACTTCAAGGTCCCCTTTGTCTGCGGTGCCAAGAACCTGGGCGAGGCTCTCCGACGAATCCACGAGGGAGCTGCCTTCATCCGAACCAAGGGTGAGGCCGGAACTGGTGATGTCACTGAGGCCGTTAAGCACATGCGAACCATCCAGTCCGAGATCAACAAGACCCGACACATGTCCGAGATTGAGCTCTACACCTACGCCAAGGAGATTGGTGCCTCTGTTGATCTGCTCAAGATCACCGCCAAGGAGGGCCGACTCCCCGTCGTCAACTTCGCTGCTGGAGGTGTTGCCACCCCTGCCGATGCTGCTCTGTGCATGCAGCTTGGCTGTGACGGTGTCTTCGTTGGCTCTGGTATCTTCCTCGGCCACAACCCCGCCGAGCGAGCCAAGGCCATTGTCCAGGCCGTTACCCACTACAAGGACGCCAAGGTTCTTGCCGAGGTCTCCTCCAACCTGGGCCCCGCCATGGTTGGCCGAACTGTCGAGTCTCTCCGAGCTCACGACAAGCTCGCTTCTCGAGGATGGTAATTTGCCCCACGAGGTGTACGTGTGCAATGCAATGTAAATAATAGATGGCTAATGAGTTCATGTGAAAGATTATGTATCAAGAGTTGCAGTTGATACGTTTATCTGTTGCGGAATATATCTCCCAAGTGAGTCAGAGATTGTAATGGTAGAAGAGGCAACTTGTTTCCAGTGTACGACATAATTGTTCAAGGGCTGATCTGCCGAGCTTCAAACACGCGTAAGCGCAATCCTATTGTTCCATTAGCAATTGAACACATGACCATATAATATCAAATACATGAACTTGGTTTCAAGTTTTAAACGCTGTTTAATCGGCATTACATTTGACACACTCAATCCCCTATATTGTCTCGTTTAACCTTCTGCATGATTGCAGTGTGGGTCGCTTGTCAAATCTGGATAGTCTCACACTCCCAAAATTTCAAATTCTCAAACTTTCATGTATCCACGACAAATCGAACTGGCGACCTCGGCACTTTTCAACCTCCTCACGTAACTGAAATTTTCAACCTGCCAAATCGAATCTACACACAAGCATGATCCGAACCAGGGTATCGACATTGGTGGCTCTGCCAAAGGCAGCCATGGCCGCCCCGGTCGCATCCTTCCACACATCCGCCGTCGCTGAATACGTGCGAGGCAAAAAGGGCCCTCCCCCGAAGAGTCGAGCCGTTCTGCGACATGAGGCTCTGACCCGAGTGCGAAAGAACTTGGCCCGAAAGTTCAACAAGGCCAAGGAGGAGGAGGCTGCATGGATTGATCCTGTTCTTGGTATGCCCGGCAACGCCTTTATCCAGCGAATCAATGCCATGTCCAGTCAGGGCAGCAACCAGCTGCCCGGCTTCAAACTCGCTGATACTGAGGCCCTGCTATTTGGATCCGAGGTGGCTACCATGTCCGGTGTGGCTGGCTCTAAGGGTGATGTTGCTTCCAAGCTCGCCAACAAGCGAGAGGCTGTGAACCGAATTCTGTCTCTCCGAAACGGAAACTCCGCCGACACTCTCAAGCACAAGGTCCGTCTGGCTCGAGAGGAGTTTGAGCGGTTCCCCGGAGACACTGGCTCTCCCGAGGTCCAGGCTGCCGTCAACACAATCCGAATCCACCACCTGGTCAACCATCTCAAGGAGAACAAGCAGGATATCGAAAACACAATTGTTCTCAACAAGCTGGTGCAGGACCGACGAAAGATGCTGGTCTACCTCAAGCGAAAGAACCCCCAAAAGTACTTCTTCACCATTGAGAAGCTCGGTCTCACTGACACCTCTGCCACCGGGGAGTTCCAGCTCAACCGAAACTACTTTGCCCGAGTCGACTTCTTTGGCGAGAACACCCTGCCTGCCCGAGTCACTCGATCCGACCGAGCCGAGCAGCGAAAGATGGCCAAGCAGCAGAAGTCCATTGCTAAGCTCCATGAGGGCAAGCCTCTGGATCCTAAGGAGGCTAAGCGAAAGGCTCGTCTTGAGGCTCGACAGGAGCGACTTCAGGCTGCCAAAGAAGAAAGCTCTGAGCTTTAAGTGTATATAGTATGAACGACTTTCATTGTTGATAGAGCCGAGTACGATACAAGTAACACTACAAAGAGTAAGTACGAGTACGATACTGTATCATGTTAGTGATACTCAAGGCTAGGAGGCGTAGCCAATAATATTTCAAGGAGCCAAGGCGAGTGGAACATGGTGAGGCATATGTGTTCTTGTAACTGAAATGTGTCTCTTCTCGTTGCCATACTTCACTGTCATCCAGCTGCACTTTCCTGGTCGGGTACGATATTTGCCATGCCTGGGTTTTGGAGTGAGTGAGGCGTTGCTCTGGCAACGACCTGAGAGATGTGAAAGGACAGCAGCAAAGGGAGGCGGAGTTGAAATCCTTGGTAATCACGCACTCAGTAAACCCCTCGGAAATAACTCATTGCGGCAATCTAGGCGTTACCTTCAGAGGAGAGACTTGATGGTCCCCTCAAACTCAAAAAAATGGACCCTTCTTTCCAGACTCCCAAGGCACGTGACCCCAACCAGATTATCGAGGATTATGGTGTGTACCAACACACGACATCTCCAAAAATTCCAGCCCTTACTTGTCACTTCAGAGACTCGGAAGTGAGGCAAGAGTCCTTGTTCGTTATTTCTAAAGCGATCGCTTGGAACAAAAACCAGACACTCAAGTTCGATATTGACGCCACACGCCCCGAATTCAGCATCCATGACTCCTTCTCAACGCGAGGACAACTCAGTACCCGTGCTTGAGGCCGAGACAGACGTCGTGGAATCGATAGACTGCATCACTGAACCCGCCTCTGAAGACCCTTTCATCGTCATCTCTTCGGATGAGGAAGACGATACAGGTCCTGGAAATCAGAGAAGTCTCACTCCGGAGATTATCGACATTTCAGACACTGAAAGATCTGATGAGCCGGAAATAGAAGACGATCCCAGACTCGACATGGAGCGGATCTTCATGAACAGCTTCCAGCAAGAACAGCATGAGTACCTTAACCACGGGTTTGGCTTCTTTCGACAACCACACTACCCTGTGCCTGCAGACAGAAACCCGGGTCTGTCCTCATTTTCGCCTCGCCAGTTCGCCCACTACCACCACTTCATCTCAAGAATACAAGGTATTCCTGGTTTGGGCTCTGGCATGAGAGAAGATCCAGCATTTGAGGAAGACCTGCAGAGAGCTATGCGTGCTTCTATGGAAGACTCACTCTCCAACTTTGGACCCAAAAAGGTCTCACATCCGGAACCACCAACCACGACGACAGAGGGCTACACGAGGTCGGTGCGCAAGCGCCAGGTGGTGTGCTGTGCATTATGTCGCTCGGATCTGGGAGTTGGAGTGCCTGTGGAGCCAAAAAAATCAACCAAGGGGTCACCCTCGAAGAAGAGGAGACGGTTCTCACGGTTCTCCGACCTTACAGATATGGAACGTACACTTTCTAAACGCATGTTCTTCACCAAGTGTGGCCATGTCTACTGCGGCCTCTGTGTGCAGTTCATCAAGAGAAGGAGAACCAGCAAACAAAACAAGGAGGACAAGGGTAATATTGACGTCAACTGCATTACAGACTTTAAAGGGAGATATGTCGACACCCCGTTTTCCCTGATTGACCACTGCGTTGTTCCAGGATGTAAGGAGAAGCTGCCTAGATCGAGAGGCAAGTTTTTCAAGGAGATGTTTACTTAATTTATATGCATTTTTTTAGCTACCCAGCTACTAATATTCGAGATGTGTGTGTATATATGTGTGAATGAGTGAGTGATGTTGCTGCTCACTATCATCGTGACGTAACAGGAATATGGCTATGCGAGGTTATTAGTACTGCACAGCTTGACAATCTCGGAAGCAGATGCGCGTTTATTGGCAGAGTACTTGAGCATATCTTTCAAAGTCTCTTTGCTCTTTTGTGTTCCTCGCAGCGAAGACAGTCCAGTTTCCTGGGTTGCGGAAAAATTCATGCTCTGAAATGCAGGCACACAGCTCACCTCGGGCCATGTTTTGGCAGAGGGAGTGCCCAGCTTTTCGAATATGTCAGCCACCAGTCGCAAGTCTGACACCCCATCTTGTACCTCGTTGGAAAAGAAGGGCTTGCCGTTTGTAGTCAACAGATATGCCAAGATGCATCCCAGGGACCAGATATCGATTTTCTCGTCATAGTCTTTGATTCCAAATAGCAGCTCTGGGGCTCTCCAGACTCCTGTTCCCACGTCTGTGATTTTCTCGTCTGATTTTTCTGCTCCTCCATCTTTCCATGACACTCCAAAGTCGATAAGCACCGGTTCCGAATCCTTGGTTTTGAACATGATGTTCTCAGGCTTGACGTCTCTGTGGATAATGCCTTGCTTGTGGATGTAATCAAGGCCACTTGCCATGGCTATAATGATCTCGATCGCCTTATCTTCCGGGAACTTGTTTCTTGTAGTGTCTCCTCCTGGCTCAATGAGTGTTGGGAAGATGGCCTTATGGTAGCTCTTGGCCAAGTCTTCCAGAGTGTAAGGGCAATAGTCGAAGACCAACACCTGTTGTTTTGTGAATACCTGGTTTGAGTCTCCCCACATCTCGTCGTCAGAGGAGTCAAAAGGGTCTCTCTCCTCATAGTGGTCCAGTAGGGAGACAATGTTGGGATGATGGCCTTTGACTTCCTGGAGAATAGCCAATTCTCTGGCAAAATTGTGGGGAGGTCGTTGTGCTCCTGGCCGAATGCATTTCAGAGCATGCCCGTCCTTTTCGTAGACTCTCGAGAAGAGACCTCGGCCGATTTGTTTCATCTTGTCGAATGTGCATCCAAGCAAGACGCCTATATCATGATGCCACCATACATCCAGCCTGCAGGTCGGGTCTTGCGAGTCTTAGGTCGGACAAGGTTCACGGCGGAAGTTGCAACAGCCTCCAACTCACCACACACTATGGACTTCACCTCGGTAACAGAAAGCTGGGTAGATGGCCAGATTGGCGCGTCTGTCTACGAATATGGCGACAGCGAGCCTCTCACAGATGACCTGCGCTCCTCCAAACAAAAAGCCGTCGAGGCAGCTCACAGCCTGGGCGACCTCTCTCTGCTCAAACTACTGTCCCAGTCCAAGGGCGGTCTACTCAATTCAGAGCTCCGAAAACAAACGTGGCCACTGCTTCTCAGTGAGATGTCGGTGACTGAAAGCGACTTTCCGGAAACCCCGCACCCTGACGAGTCTCAAGTCCAACTGGATATCGATAGAAGCTTCGTCTACTATCCCAAGTTTGAAGACGATGAGCAATCCGCCAAGGCTCGTCAGAATCTGTCGAAAATCATCGTCACGGTTCTCAGGCGCCACCCCCAGCTAAGATACTACCAGGGGTACCATGACATTGCCCAGGTGGTCTACCTTGTTATGGAAGATGTGAGCAAGTCCATCGAGGTGCTGGAGAAAATCTCGCTCATCTACCTCAGAGACTTTATGCTGCCGTCAATGGGTTACACTCTGGACCACCTAGAATTCATACCTTCGTTGGTCTCGGAACTTGATTCCCATACCGGCGAGCAAATCAAAGAGGTACGACCCGTCTACGGTATTTCGTCTGTGCTGACCTGGTTCGCCCACGACATTCCCGACTTTGACACTGTCTGTCTGTTGTTTGACTTCATTCTTGCCTCTGGAACCATGGCAACGCCTCTTTTTATTTATGCATCTTTAACGTCTTTAAGATCGAACGAACTCAGCTGTCTCGACCCAGAAGACACAGACATCATCAACTGTGTTCTAAACACATTCCCTAAGACAGAGCAGGAAACCGTGTCTAGATGTATCCAACAGGCTCAGAAACTGGCATCAAAGACCACGCTGGAAAATTATCCGGCCTGGCATAAGCTGTCAAACTACTCTGTGCTAAAGACGACAGCTGCCCAGTCGCCTCAGGCTGAGTCGCCATCAGAGTCCATTCTGTCGTCCAACAGCATTTCTTCGTCCGCAACAGCACCGTCGCTTATTAGCTCATATCTCTCGTTACAAATTAAGGAGTCCGAAGCCCGGGAAGAAAACGAACGTTTGGCCCGTCAGAAGCTCATTGACAAGCGCCAACAGCAGCGGGAGCAAAACAAGCTGTCAAAGAAACACCCATCCTCGTCCATTTCCATCCGGCGAATCTTCTTCTTCTCCCTGTGTATCGGACTCACAAGTGTCATTGTGGCCATGTTCATTTCGCCCAAAGACAGCCGGTCGTATCTCACCAGACATTTTGAGGCCGGAATCCAAGGGTCGCTTCAGCTCCTACACCGAATTGCTTCCGGCCAGCATTCATTTTAATTTATTCTACACATTTCTATTGTTACTGTAAACACTTTTAATTTTTTATCATGAGTATATATATGATTTTGGCATAACGCCTTAAAGTACTTCGTGGCCGTGAGCAACATTATACTCACTGGCTCCGGCAAGCGAGTCGGAGTAGGCATGAGGAGACCCCTGGGGTCTAAGAGCAGGAGAAGAGTTAGCAGAAAAGCCTTGATGGTTGTAGGAAGGCATGTGAGGATCACTCGTCCACGCATTCTGGGGAGGCAGAGGCACATATCGTCGCTTGTCCATCTCAAAGTCTCTCCATCGCTTCATGACAATCTGAGACGAGTCGAATTCACCACCCTCGTCGTCGTGGCCACCGTCGCCCTTCTTCTCTCCAGCAACCTGTCGGGTGTCACCCCAAGAGAAGTCATCAAACTTCCAGTATGCGTAGACGGGGAGCACAAAGTTCCAAATGGGAAGGGAGAGCAGGTAGATAAACATCCACACGACATAGGACCATCGAGATGCAGTGATGATAATGAGAAGACCGGGCAGACCCAAAATGAGAGCAAGCAGAACCAGCGACATGACGGGCGTGGGTTTTTTCACAATGGCAATGACGACAACATAGATGGTGAACGAGATGGCGGCGGGCAGAATCAGGGTTCCAATCAGCTCGATGAAGACAACAAACTGCATGGAAATACAGAAAACACCACACAGATCCTTGACCAGCACCAGCTCCATCAGATTATGCACAGTGGAGTTGATCCATCGTCGACGCTGAGAAAGCAGAACGGAAAACTTGTCGGGGACAATGGTCTTGCAAACAGCCTTGGAGACGAACACCTGCTTTCGGGTGGGGAAGGTCTTGAGCATCAGAGAGGTGAGGTATCGATCCTCTCCGAGAAGCAGCAGGTTCTTCTTGTGCAGAGTGTCAATCACGTTATCAGCATATCGCTCGACGATGTCGGGGTTGGCAAGAATAGGCACCCAGTAGCCGTCTCCGCCCTTAGGAGCCTTGATTCGGTACATGGAGAAACAACCGGGCAGACAAGTGACACCACCAAACACGGACTCAAAGGCCTTGGCCTGGTGATGCGAAATGTAGTATTCAAACACCTGAATGGCTGTGACCCAGGAGTCTCGCTTGTTGGCAATCTTGGTCTCTCCACACAGTCCCATAATCATTGGGTCCTTGACCATCTCAGCAACCATATGGGTAATAGAGTCGGGGAAGACCTTGGTATCGGCATCCACCATGAGAATAATCTCGTAAAAGTCAGGAAGGATACCAGTCACTCGCCAGATACCGTTGAACATCTCGTGCTCCAGCTCGGTCATTCGCTCGTCGAACATGACACGCTGCAGGAACGACATGAGAATGATCTGAGAGTCTCGCTTACCTCGGTTACCGGGCTTGGCCTCGTTGGCCTCAGCGGGAGTACCGCACTTGACGATAGTCACAATGGGGACTCGCTGCTGCTTCTCGGGAGGAACAGTTGCGTCATCGTAGTCGTAGAATCCAGAGTAGACCTTGGCCATGTTGTGACGCTTAGAACCGGAAGAAGTGGACACGTAGGAGAAGGGCTTGACCTGGTCCTCAGGGATAGGCATATCACACATCATGCTTAGACAAATGTCGGGGGTGGACATGTCGTTACCCGAACCCTTGATAATACCATCAGCGATGATGACAATAAGCTTGTGGGAGTTGGGGTAGTCAGTGGTCGCAATGGAGTCAAGGGTGGTTCGCAGACCGTCAATGGACTCGGAATATGCGGTGACCAGGCACATGGTATGGGCAAGAGGGTAGTTGAAGGGCTGGTAGTCGATAGGAGGCTGGGGCACAACGTTGACAGTAGGGGCCTCGTAGGGCTGATTTCCAGAGTCGTAGTCGTAAACAACACCGCCAAGATCAGGGTTCGAGTCGATGGCAACGGAGTTTCGAGAATAGACAGAAGGAGCAGTTCCGCTCTCGCCAACCTGGGTGACCATGGTGCTCATTCGCTTGTTTTTGTTGTCATTCTGGTTGAATCGGTGCTTGATGAGGCCGCGGAAGGGAGTGGCACTGGATCTGACCTGGTCTCGGTCCACTCGCTTGATGGGGGCCTGGCTGTAAATGTTCTCCGACCAGTCCTCAATCTCGTTCTCTCGCTGGGTCATCTGCTTGTTGTCGATAGGGAAAGCTCCCTGCTTTGAGGAAATGGCCCACTTGTAGTAGATGGCAAACAGGAACTTGACAGCGACAATGGAAATAATGAAGACCAGAGAAACGTACAGAACAACCTGCGAAGCGAGACATCCGATCTGCTCGGTATCAATGTAACCAACCTTTGCAATTTCCTGCAGACATCGGCCAGCCTGTCGATCAGGACCGTTGGCCATGTTTCGGGAGATATCGGTACCCTTGATGGAATCGTCGTCCCGTAGAGTGTCAAAAATCTCCGGGTAGTTGAGGTCGTCCTTGAGGATGAAGTTGACCATGTTCAGATCAATGACAGCTCCATTGAATACGACCAGGTTTCGGGTAGAGTTCTTGATGTCGTCCCATGTGAAGTAAACCTCGCCAGCATCAACCACCTGGTGGTAGTAGGCGTTTCGAGCAGTTGTGGAAGTGTGGCATGCGTAGCCTGGGTAGGGCTCATTGGCGTCACTGACGTTGGGATGGGAAGAACCGTCCTGGTTGATCAGCTGGCAGGGCATGTACCAGGCCACGCTATCACCGTTGTAGGGGATCGTACAGTCGGGCTTGGGGGTGATTAGACCCTTGCAGTGTGTGTTGACGTTCTGAAAGAGCAGAGAGGCGTCCATGGATCCAGCATTGACAGGAGGGTACATGAAGTTGCCGCCAGTAGGGACCTCTACTGTGGGAGGATGTTCCATGGAAGTAAAATCGTACTGCTTACCGTTGATGATAAGATGACCAGAGTTGACTTCTCCGTTTCGCACTCGGCTGATGGCACTGGAACAGACGGTGATGGTGAAACCGAAAGTCAAGTATGCAACAAAGGCGGCAATGTAAAGAATGACGGTGATGAGACCAACCTTTTCTCTCCAGGCATCCTGTCGAGCCTTTTGGGGCATGCCAAACAGCTTGAGCACAGGCGCAGGGGCCCAGAAGGTGACAATCCGACAGTATGTCATCCACAGCGAAATTTGCTTAGGTTGGGTGCCCATTCGTCGCTTAACAGAGTTGTGTCGCTTCAGGGTTCCTCCTCCACGTCCGAGCTGGACCTTTTCGTTTACCGGTGCGGTGATATTAGGCGGTTGAGAGTCAGCAGCCTGTTCTTCCGACGAGGAGATTTCGTCCGACTTACGCACATAGGCTTCAGTCTGTACCTCGTCGTTGAGGCCGTAGGCTTGTCTACCGGAGTAGGCGTAGGGGTCCTCCTCGCCTTGTCTGTACGACTCCTCATTTTCCTCCTCCAGAACCTCATGGTTCACAGCATTGTCGTAGGGCTGGTCATAGCCCTGGCCAGGCAGGATCTCGCCAGTCTCCCGCATGTAGTGCTCCTCGAGAATAGGGTCATTTCCGGTGGAACTGGGCAGCACATTGATTCTGCTTTGTTGCTGGGCGGCCAGCTGCGAGTAGTGGTACGTTCGCGAGTCGGGGTCGAGTCGAGCTCGGTCTGGTCTAATGAGAGACTTTTTTCGTCCCAGGTCGGGAGCAAAGGTGCCTCCTTCGCCTCTGTGTTCACTGGGGCCGCCATCCTGGGGACCAGTGTTGAGCTCACCCGTCTCCGAGTTGAATCCGAATTTGTTGTACGAATCCACTTTGTTAGTAATGTGTTGCTTGGTGACCACACGTCAGGGGTGAGTTGAAGACAATCTGGTGTTGTCGGCAATAGAACGCGTAGAGATGGACCGGCTGTAGTCGCTTGCTCACTCCTTATGATTGCTCGGGCTGCGATAACAATGTAGGTCGAAAGGTACTCACTTTGTGAAGCTCAGGTGTAATATCCAGCTAGTGAAGTAGGATTTCGAAGGTTTCTATTTTTTCCTGCGACTGCGTCCCAAAAATATACAAACCTAAAAATTTGAGCTGTATGGGCACCTAGTCTTTTTCTGGCCAAGGGTAAATTCCAGGAGGCTAAAAAAAGCACCCTAATGGTAGTGCCATAAAACGGATATGATTTCGGGCACGGAACAGCCTGCTCACTTCCATGCTTCATCGCTTTATCGCCTCTAGCAGGCTCGTCATCGACAATAGTCGCTGCAATGCACCACGTGAGGCGGCTATAAATAGACGACGTTTTAGCTAGGGGGTGAACTTTGACTGCGCTACTGACACGCGTTCGTGGGTGGTTTGTGTGCAGTCCCAACTTTATGGTTACCGCAGTTCGGAGCAACCTATAAAAAATCGCATTAATAAGCAGTGTGAGTGGTGTACACAGAGTGCGAAAAACAAACAGAAATAATCGGATAAAATTGGGGGGGATCAGGGTATATTGCGATTAATCGCATAGCGATGTACCATCCTTCCATATGGGTTGGAAAATATTGCAATCACCTATGGCAGCAGAGGATGCGCAGATGACGTCATGCAATCCACAGTCATGTTGAGTATAATGGCATTTATTTTACCATGGCGCTAGTCGTACTGTCATATAATGATGGATATTCCAAAAGCGCCAGTTGTTTGACCCGTTAGAGAGGACAGTTGCACTATGTCATACATTACAAGTACAAGTAGAGCCACGTCTACTTCACATTCGTCACCAAGCTACAGTATCAGACAAATGCAATGACTAAAAAGGATTCACCTTGAAGGGTGTACAAGAATATTAAAGCAGTTGGGGGTTGGTGGCGCATCAGAAACAGTTCTATACGCTCATGCAAATAAATAATTCCACAAAGAGTGCTTCTTTGTCTCATATTATGGCTCAGGCACCTTGGACCATCCTCCCATAATTTCCTCAATCACCATGTTGTCCTTGGATCTCCCTAGACCCAGGTAGTGCTTGGTGAAATCGTTCTTGTCCTTGGATGGTTCCTGTGAAGCCTTGTCGTCCACAGCTCCTCCGTTCAGCACTCGGTTCTGAAAAACCAGTCGAATGTCACCGCACAAATATAGCTTACCATTGTCCAGACGAACGATAGGAATGTGTGCCGCGTGGACGAGGGTGCCTTTGGAGAATGGACTGCTCGATGCCGAGTAGACCTTTTGCCGGATAAACGTTCTGGTTCCGCTGGGCATTTCGGAAACATTGTAGGGTATCAAAAAGAGCTTGACTGCGGTCTTTTGAAGGTTAGAAACCACAACCTGGAGCTGGCCCACGGGCGGTATCCGGTAGCCTGGGAACGTCTTAACTCTGTTTTTTTCACTGGGCTCGCCGTCTTGTGTGGTCATTCTTTTCTCTCTCTTGGCAAATCTGCCTTGGTAGTAGTCTGTCAGCGAAATGATACCCACATAGGGACTTCCTGTTGCCGAAACGAGCGAGCTGGTGTTTGCAATATCTTCCCAGACCACAAATCCTGCGTTGAAGGACATGTTAATCTGTTTTGGGCATCGCAGCAGCTTGTTGCAGCCACCTTGGCCCAAAACTCCGATGCCTGCATGGAAAGGCACTGTTTTTGAGGTAGATGCTGACATTCTTCCTGACAACAGCGACTCCTCATAAGATCCCACCAGCGACTGGTGGCCCAGAGAGGTTCTTCGAGAAGTGCTGGTCTTGGTGGGTGTGGGTGGCTGTGACTCATCTCTGATCGTTTCTTTTTCGTCGTCGTCAAAAACGCTCTCATAGTTGACGTCGTGCAGGTCAGTGGGGCTCAGGCATTGTCGTAACGAGGACCTGCGGCGAACCTGGAACTGTCTCTGCGATAACTCCGGAGAGGGGGTTTTTGTTGGTGGGAAGTAAGAATGGGGCTCCTTTATAGAAGACCTCCTAGCCTCGTCTAGTGTGTATCCCATCACTGAGCCGTAGTAGTATCTGTGTAGCTGACTTGCAAATAGTTGTTTATATAGTGTGGTGAGTGGAGAGTGAAGAAAAGGAGAGTGGGGGGAGTGTGACGAATTTAAACGGGGGTGGTAACCTGTATCACTTGAGCTGTGGGTGTTATCACGAGCCTAATGAGGTTAGAGTTATAGTACAGCAGAAGATCTGCTTCCGATTACGGGCAAGTCCAGCTGCGATGTCACAGCCAATGACTAACACAGCAGCCCTGTACTTGTACTGTGACTCTTGTAGCGTAGACCAGTTTATTCATCTACCCAATCACATTACCCACCGCAACTCTGCAGCCAAACAATAGTATGCAATAGCGCTAAACCTATGGGGTTTCTCATGTCGTAGATCCAAGCGAACGAAAGGAGGGGACGGTCTAATGGTTCAGACTGCGAGTAAAAGTAGCCGCATAAGTCGATTTGAGACCGTTTTAGTGGATCAACTACGATACAAGTGCACCTTGCGGCGTTGTGTGGTTCTTAGAATGCCTGGGAATCGTGATGTTACAAGATTGTGTCAGCTTGTACTGGTGCAAGTACCATGTACAGTACGATACTGGTGTGGTACATAAATAAATTACAAGGTACTGTACGATACCAGTACCTTGTAATTACTGTACAAGTACGATACAAGGTGTAAGGAGCTACAGTTATCTGTGTGAGCTTAAAGTGGCTTATAATCATGTTTTGCAATTGAAAAGTATTGACTGGTTTATGGGCTCTGCAGTGGTGTATGTAACTCGTTCGTAGGTATGCCAGGAATATCTTTTCTATTCAATACAATATACACAATTAGTTGTTCTTCTTAGCCCGCTTCTTTTTGGGGGGCTCTTCGACCTCTTCCTCCTCCTCTTCTTCCTCTTCTTCTTCCTCTTCTTCTTCCTCTTCTTCTTCCTCGGCGCCTTCGAGATCCTCAGGGTTCTCAAGAGCGTCGGCAAACTCGTCTTCTTCCTCCTCATCCTCTGAAGACTCGGCCACAACCTCGGGCTCAATCTTGATGTCCACCTTGGAATCAACCTTGACGGCTTTCTTGTTAATGGGAGCACCGGTGGTCTTCTGGAGGTACGCGGCCTTTTTGATTCGGTATTCTTTCAGTCGCTCGAGGTACGCTGCTTTGTACACGTCCTTTTGTTCATTGGGGAGCTTGGCCCACAATTGTGTGACCTCGATAGCCATTTGCGAGCTTGGCAGAGCAGGGAGACCCTTGGCTACTCGTTCAGCCCGAATCACGGCTCTCTGGTCGGTGGAAAAGGCCAGAAACACGGTCATGGGCTTCTTGGGCAGGTTGGGATCTCTAGGGGCTCGCTGTGGAATTGTGTTCTGCTGGTAACTCTCGTTGCACTGGGTCATGGCGCTCGCCAGGTGGGGCAGAGAGCTGGGGTTGAGCTCCTGAAGAGCAGCAATCTCCTTCTCGCTCAGCTTGGTGGCATTGCCCATGAGTTGCTGGTAGTCACCGTGGAAGTCCTTGAGGGCCCAGGCGAGGTTCTGAGAAGCGAGCTCCAGGGTTCTGGTGGCGGCAACAACCTGATCACGCTTGCCCTTTAGGTAGCCGAGAGTCTGGTCGTCCAGATCAACGCTAACGAGTTTGGTCTTGGCCATGGCGTTCAGTTCGTGTTTTGGGTGACGAGAGAAAACAAGGCGTGTTGTTGGAAGAGAAGAAAATTTGTTGCATTTTTAAAGTGGGCTGTCAAAGAATGTAAACTAGCTTTAGTTGGGACATCTACTGTACTGAGCCAATAAGCACGGCTGTGAGGTGCACCAAACTGACATGCAGCACCAGAACGTGTCGAAAACTATAGTCTCAAAGGTGCTAAGAATCTCCTGAGGAGATAGACTGTGTTTTTTCCCATGTTTCTAAGTCTGGTAACTCTGGGCGTGGTGTTTTTCACGTGTTTCAGTCTCATAAGGACCTATTCTATCCAAGTTCAACGGTGTCATGCCATGGTACCAGTAGGGTAACATGGAGGAGCATATCATTGGAAACCTTAAATATATAATAATAATTAAGGTTGCCATTGTATCTATGTTTGTTGTCTTGTCAGGAACGAGATGGACGAGAGAGTATGGCACGACGTGTTTCGGCCAAGAAAAAGTCACTACCTGGTAGGTGGTGCTGCTTCATTTTAGCTGTCACATGTCAGGGTAACTCGTTCTTATCCCACATAGTTATGCCCCTTTGTCTCTATACACTTTTTGATATCTTCTCACACTTTTACAGAATAGTAATAAATTGTATGGTCTTCTTGTAAACAGCAATTGACACCCGTGCTCAGGTCTTTCTGTGTTGTCCTGGGCCAACGACTTTTCCCTGAGTCAGGTGTCAGTCCCACGGTCAAACAATCGTGACTCCAGAGATCCTTGGAGCATGAGGTTTGGATGTGCATATCTTCCCCACAAGTGTAATTACGGAGAAGGCGGAAATAAAATAAAAAATAGAAGATGAACAACACCTTTCCTATTGAGGCACCAATAGTCATCAGATTACGGGGGAACCACAAGCCCACATAAAACGACCGACTCACCCGACGTAACGGCAAAAATTGCCATGCCACTGTACTGGTGCCATCAAAACCACCCAAGTTCTGGCCTTTCTCTCCACATGTTCTCTTGGCTTCCACCGAAAACCGAGTGGGTTATTTATCCCAACGGTTGTTGTGGCTTGACTTGCCGTGCAGGTAAAGCATCGAGAGCATTGCAGAGAGAAAAGTGCAGATGTGGCAAACGGAGTGTTGCTAGAGCAGTTCGGAGCCATTCTTGGTGTGCAATTGCCCCTAAAAACGAGAAATTTCTACGTGTCTTGAGCTGAACGTTACCCTATAATGTCTAAAAACCTTAAATTCCGCTAAATCACGTGTTTGGAGTCTAAAAAATGTTGCAGGCAAGTATATTAATGTTACGTGGCTCGCATCACTGAATCATCTACCCCCAATCACAAAAATGTCAATTGGAAAGCTCTACGACGCTCCCTCTTGCCGAGTCACCCCTCTCAAGGCTCTCGTCAAGCACTTCAAGCTCGATGTCGATGTTGTCCAGCGAGATGCTGAGTACGGCAAGCTCTTCCCTCTGAAGAAGGTGCCTGCTTTCGTCACTGCCGATGGCACTCCCATCCACGAGTTCATTGCTATCTCCTACTACCTTCTGTCCCAGATCTCCAACAACACTCTTGCCCCCAAGACCAAGGAGGACGAGGCTGAGGTTCTGCAGTGGGTTTCCTTCGGTAACCAGGAGGTTCTTGGTGCTGCCTGGGACACCTTTGGCCCTCTGACCGGCCGAGCCCCCTACAACAAGAAGTCTGTTGATGCCGCCTCCGAGCAGCTCGACAAGTTCATTGCCCTCACCTACGAGCCCCACCTCACCAAGAACACCTACCTTGTTGGCGAGAAGGTCACCTACGCCGACATTGCCAACGCTGCTCTTCTGTCCCGAGGCTTTGAGTACCTGTTTGACGATGCCTGGAAGAAGAAGAACCCCGCCACTACCCGATGGTGGCTCACCGTTACCAAGAATGCCGTCTTCTCCGGCTTCGAGTTCCCCGTCACCAGCGAGCGTGTCCAGTACACTCCCCCCAAGAAGGAGGAGCCCAAGAAGGTTGCCAAGAAGGAGGCTGCCCCCAAGGCCGCTGACACCGAGGATGCCCCTGCCCCCAAGAAGCCCGCCCACCCTCTTGCCGCCCTTGGCCCCGCCTCGGAGCCCATCGACAACTGGAAGCGAGTCTACTCTAACGAGGACACCCGAGAGAAGGCCATCCCTTGGTTCTGGGAGCACTACAACCCCGAGGAGTACTCCCTCTGGAAGGCCAAGTACAAGTACGACGATGAGCTGACCCTCACCTTCATGTCCACCAACCTCATTGGTGGTTTCGTCAACCGACTGTCTGGCTCCACCAAGTACATGTTCGGTACCGCCGTCGTTTACGGAACCAACAACGACAACGGTATCATCGGTGCCTTCATGGTCCGTGGCCAGGACCACGTTGCTGCCTTCGATGTTGCTCCCGATTGGGAGTCTTACGACTTCACCAAGCTCGACCCCTCCAACCCCGAGGACAAGGACTTTGTTGAGAACATGTGGGCCTGGGACAAGCCTGTCGTCACCGCTTCTGGCGAGTCCAAGGAGATTGTTGATGGTGCCGTCCTCAAATAAGTCTTCAGTATAATGTTACTAAAATTGATATTGTTAGATACATACACTACAAGTACTGTAACATCAGAATCTTATTGTAGCTAGTATAACAAGTCGTAGCAAGGAGAGGGCTACATAGCCTCTCTTGATTTCCATCAATGATGTTGGGCTGATACCGGAGGAGATTTAAGAGCACTCACCCTGTGTATTGTCTGTGCCCAACTTTCTCAACGGCTGACGCTTGGCTCCAGTAGCTTCTCCTCTGTTACCAGCAGCAATGTTGAGGTCCATCTCTTCCTCTTCGAGCTTGACTGAGACCTCCTCGAGACCGATAGTGATTAGAGGCTTCTTGAGAGTGTCAAAGTCCATGTGATATATAGAGTCACTCAGGATATGGCCAGAAAGTGCCGAGTCCCACAGCCAGTCGATGGAGACTACAGGAACTCTGCACTCGTAAGCGTTCTGAATAGTCTGAGTGACAGGGAAGGTGCCAACCAGAAGGAAGCTGGTGTCCTTGCCGCAGAAATTGCTCACTTTGGTGGTACCCAGCATTGCCAGGAGCTTGGTTACATGGGCCTCGAGTTCTTGGCAGAACCCCGTGATGCAGATCTTATGACCAGAGAAGGGTGATACATGTGAAGGACCCCCGTTAGTTCTGGGCACACCAGCGCTGAGGCTCTTGGTCCATCCCCTTAGTATGACGGTTCGTTCGATCATCTCAGTGACGAAGTACTCGGAAGAAAGTCGCCAAATATCAAGCTGCATATACTTCTTGAAGTACTCTTTGTAGAGCTTTGGATGCACAATCACATTCGAGGCAGTATCCTCAGAGGTTGCGAGAACAGCACCGAGATTACAGGCCAGTTGCTCCAGTTTCTCAATTTGAATAGTGCTGAAACCGGTAAAGAAGAGATGCTTTCCATGAAGGCAATCTTTCTCACTCTCAGTTGCTGGAGCTGCCGGGACTGCAGCATCCCCGAGATTGGGGATCCCCCGGGTGAGAAAAACCCAGGGCTCGGGGTGCACAAGTTGTAGAGGAGTTGCAAAGAGATCCATCCCTGGATGGTAACCACTGGGGTCCACCACCGCGCCTCTCTTGATACAATGTTCAACCCAGATAGGGTGCACGACATGAATCCCAAGCCGAGTGGCTTGGTCATACTTTCTACCGTTTGCTTTCTCTGAGAGGAGAATGTCAACAGATGATTTGGAAAGCTCGGATGTGTAATAGCCTCCATGCTCATGGATGACGGCTTTCAACAACACGGCCTCTTCTCCAGTTCCAAAGCCGTAGGTCGAGATTGACAAGCCGAAGAGGGGTGGCAGACGGAACTTCCGAATCACCTCGTCTAAATCCACTGATCCCTCTACACAGACAAGCTCATAGAGATGGTCGATGAACTCTGGACGCAAAAAGGTCAACCCGATTCTATGGTGTGAGGCATAGAAACACTTTTGGCTGTTCCAATGATTGACGAGCATGAAGTGAGTGGAGGACAAGAGATTTGCATTGTAGGAACCATTCATCTCCAGGCATTTAGCGACAACAGTAGATAGGTCTTCACCGTAGATACCAGTACTGGTAAAGGTGAGTCCTGTGAGCATGGCGTTTTATGTCTGTTATGTCTGTGAGTGATATTGCTGTGTCCGTGTGTGTGAGCGACAGGAGAAATGAAGAGTAACAAAGATCAGAAGATCTGTTTATATACAATAAGGGGTTGTTTGTTTTGATTAAGGTAAGGTACGAGCCCACAAGGTGAGGTTGGTCGTTACCAGCACATCTATCGTTTAGTGAGCATTTTGTGGAAGCAAGGAATATGGCACAGCAGAGATATTGAAGACAGATACACTGTGCATCTGTCTAGAAGTTAATGTAGTTGAGAAGATTCTCATCCTCTTCACCCAGTCCAACAGCACTATGGTATACACCGGATCAGGTTTGTGATGTTTGGCACTATCCAAGGGGGGAGTATATCAAGTGAGTATTGGAAAGAAATAATGCACACATATATATTGACAGATGCATCAAACGGAAATGAATGGCTACCTCTGTGCTATGGGTTTTTCTTTCCGAGTGAGAAATTAGCGTCCTGACAATAATCGAGAGCCAGATATCAATATACCAAGGTCACAAATTGACAAATTGAGAGACACAGCTGAAGTTACATTGAAATATACACATGTACGCGTACCAGATAGGGTAATTCTAGAGGTTCTATAATGTGACACAAAAAAACCCCCAGCAGAGTATTCAAATTTGAGTATGCAAACAGAGATGAGTCACTCGGAATTTTCTCGGAGTCAGAGGTCTGCGTGACAGGCATCGGGGAGCGATGAAGTCCATTTAATTAGTAGTCTAGTTAATAATTATATTCTGACCGCTATGACAGGATACACGTGTCTGTTGTTCCACAGAGGTAACTGTACAAGCCAACCAACCTGTGTCACAACTACAGACCCCAATTGGATTGTTGCCGAAATTGTGTGAAATGCGGCTGAGACGATAAAATTGGCGTTGTTCAGGACTTTTTGTAACGACAGTACTACCAGGGGTACAGTAATACCTTGGTCCTAGTTTCTGTTGTTCTTTCCCGGAAGTATTAACCCACCCTGCTACAGTATAACAAGATATTTGTGAATAAATGCACATACTGAAAGCAGGTAAAAGAACGGGGACTTATTACAGTAACTATGCTTGAGACAGTGAAGGGTACACGGTACATGTACGAAGAAAATTGTACAAGGGGTAATTACATGTACAGTATAAGTAAAAGTCCGATATCACGTACTTTTTACGAAGGTAGCCTCGGGCAGGCACCCCCACTACGGAAAAAAATATTGGGCCAAAATATTTGAAACAGAGCAAAATGTCATTTGCTAGAACCGTGATTTATTTATCCGAGAAGATAAAACCCGTAGAAGAGTAGTTTTTAGCATCCAGTACTCACACATTACTTTTTTGTTTTGTTTTTTATGCTGTATCAAAATGCCTCTTTCTGTAGGTTTATACTCAAAAGCGAATTGAGTTTGGTAAACGACCCCTCAGAGCATGCATATAGTTGCGAATACGACCACTTACAGTAGCGCATGGCAACGGACATTTATTGAAGGTCGTGAAGCCGCCTGTAGTCCTTGTGAGACAGTACCATTGAATGACAGCCCTCGAAACTCTGAGTCGTTGTATTCGCCTCTGAATCATGCCAACCGCCAGAAGTTGCCTCCGCCTCTCCACCCACCACTCCCAGACTCTCCCGTAGCCTATGGCTCTTTATACAGAGGTTCTGTAACCCAGAAACCCGTTAATGCAGAGAACCACACAGACATATACCACTATTCCCCTAGCTCTGCCTCTGTGGATTTCCACATTTAGCAGTTAGAGCTTCTGGAGCCTATCACCTCCGGGTCTATGCTCGTCTCTTGAATCATACACTTCATAACCCGATATTCTCTGAAACAGAGTGCTATATGCTCAGGTGAGGTTATAGCAGAACAAGTCTCGGATCCACTGCTCTGGCCATGTGCTCAGTGCTAGTTTGCGTAGCTGACATGACCTATATGGATGATCACGTGATCTTTGGTGAGAGGAACGGGTGAGCGACTACTGCTTAATGTTTAAGACAGCCTGTAAGGGTAAGTACTGAGCACGAAAATCCGACCAGAAAGGTGCCTTCCTGCTCAAGGTTGGTGGAAGTGTCTCACATACCCCTCTGGTGACACCTCCGCATGGTAGTACCGGTAGCCAGAAGTTCGTCATTTTCTAACAGCAAGAAACTACCTACAAGTACTTGTGGAGAGCAGTCGCCACTCCGTAGCAGTCACCAGTAGTCACCACTCCGTCTCAGACACACAAATATGTACCTCCAAGAAACACAAACACTTCATTATTGATTTCCATGGCTGAGCCCCATGGATCTGCTTTATTTTAGTGTCCTCTAGGCCCAATGAACACGTGTGTACCTCGGAACTCCGCACTTGTCTAGTTTTTGTTTGTTTTTGTTTTTTGTCAAACAGGACATTCCAGGGGAGTTTGTAGGGTCACTCCAGCTCTAATGATGGAATCAGGTAGCTCATTTGTCGTCCAGGTAAACCTTCACACGCAGGGAGTAAACGAGAAAAGGGACGTTCAAAGTCTCTGTTCATGCAAGAGTCGCAGGCATGGTGTTTCATCACCTCAAAAATGACCAGGACGTATGATTCTCTTGGGTTTTTGACACTATCGACTGGGTCAGTAAAATCTGTAGAACTGTCGTGACCGTTGAGTTTGTTGGTGCCGTTCCTCAAGCAACCCTTTCCCCTGCTGGCTTTGGCAGTTAAATCTGGTTGTATCTCGATAAGGGGTTCTCCGTTTCTTGCTTTTTTAGACTCAAAGGTCCTGATGTCGATCTATCTCCGAGCTACTTCTGACTCGGTGACTCTAGTATCCCTTCTGGCTGCCCAGATGTTTTACTAGAGCACTTCTCTTGGAAGTCGATTAACTAACAATTCAACGCCAGAAAGCAATAAGATCTGGAGGATTGACTACTAGTACCAGTAGCTCTACTTCAGACAAAAGTATCACTCATTATCTCGACATCTCAAGCTTATCCCTCCCCACCATCGTTAGACTGTATAAACATACGGCTCTGTTTGCTTTTGTTCAGTCCTTCCCAGCCACAACGGGAGTTTCAGATCCTCCACCCCAAGTTCTTGAAAACCAATGTCGCATTGGTGCCGTAGCCAAGGCAAATATCCAAGATTAAGCAGGGGAATAGATCTCGTACGAAGAAATAATGTGTGGGGGGTTGGGCTCGGGGAGCCAAAAGATAGGCTTGCAGACCACAATTCACATCATTTTAGTGGTCTGACTCGGGTTGGCTTGGAACAGAGGGGACGTAGAAGTGGAGATTGTATTGGTAAAATCGAGATCCTAAATGTGGGGTTTCTACGGCATAGCTTACTACTTGGTTAATTGGCTTCTTCTTCCCCTCGGCCGTTGTCTCAGCCTCCTGCCTGTGGGCACAAGGTTTCGATAAGAGAACTTGGCAAGGTTAGCTTTGAATGAGACAATGCCATTGGTAGAAGATATCTGCTGATTTGAGTTGTCTGGGGGTTTCTGGGGTTAATACATACATAGTTGCATAAGTTGATTTTTACAGACGATTTTGACAAGGAAATATCGAATCCTTAAATATCACCATCTGATACCATCACTAATATTGCTTTATCATATATATGTATGTATATAAAACAGATCCAATCACTTTTCTATTATTATTGTAACTTCAGTGATGTACGATAGTGTTTCCCCATCGCAATACCTGCTTCCCAACTGTATCTACGGCTCTCCCACTGGTACTATTACCACGATGAATCACCATCACCACCTCCAAACCTTCTCCACCCTGTGGGAAGTGCCGTATGAACTATCCTCCAGAATCCCTTACACTCACTCAGTACGTCCTAGTAGGCACAGGCCAGGTATATAACCCTGCCTTCTGTCAAGATGAGAGAGCACCAAAGCACAGCCAATCTCCACCAACATGATCAGCTTTCTCGTGAAACTAGTAGCTCTTACAGCTATTGCCACTGCAGCTCCTGCCTCCGAAAGAGGATCTCCTCCCGGCACTGTTAAGCTGGACTTCACCAAGCGAGTTGGGGGGGCTTCCAACATTCCTGATCCCAACGATCCTAACGTTCTTTACAGCCCTAGCAAGCTTGCTAAATCGCCCCCCCTGGCTTACCTCAAGAACCACGAATTCTTCTACGATACCGAAATAACTCTAGGAACTCCTCCTCAGCATTTCACAGTGGTTCTCGACACCGGATCCTCTGACCTGGTTATCAATGCTAACGGCTCTGCGGGTACCTATGACCCCTCGGTTTCTAGCACTTTCGAGAACTACAAAGAAGGCTTCTTCGCCTTATATGGCGATGGTTCTGTGGCGTATGGTAACTGGAGCAAGGATACCCTTGGGTTTGGCGGTGCTACCCTCTCCCAGTTCATCTTTGGCACCGGCTTTGAAGTGCGATCTGCACATCAGATTTTCGGAATCGGATATGCGGCCAATGAGTTCTCTGCCGTTCAACTTTTTCAGTCTACGCCTTTATTCGAATACGACAATTTTCCCGTTCGCCTGGCTAAGGACGGCTTCATCAACACCCCCGCGTACTCTCTGTACCTCGATGATCTGAATGCAACCACTGGTTCTGTTCTGTTTGGAGGTATTGATACGAGCAAGTTCTCTGGAGAACTGACTCTTCTCGATACTCTGGCCAACCCCGGAAACTCCGCTCCCTCTGAGTTTTACGTCACTCTGGACAGTGTCGATGTTTCTGTTGGTGGAAAGAGTACCAACGCTTTGGACAAAAGCCGTCGCGTGGTCCTCGACTCGGGAAGCACAGCTACCGTAGTTCCCACCGAGACTTACGTGACTCTGCTCAACTCTCTGGGTCTGCTTAACAACACCTTTTACGGTCCCGGAACCACCAAGGAACATTTTGAACAGCTCAAGGCCGACAATGCTGTGATTTCTTACCAACTCCAGGGTAAGAAAATCGAGGTTCCTATTGACCAGCTCTTCGTTCCCAGTTACGATAGCTCTGGCAACCAGCTGTACATTACCCAGAACGGCAAGACTGACGAGTACTACAACTTCCTGGTTGCGGACGGTGGAGACTCGGACTCCTTCAACCCTTACGGAACGTTTGGATACGTTTTTGGGGATTCCTTCCTGCGATCTGCCTACGCAGTCTATGACCTTGGCCAGAACGTGATTGGGCTTGCCCAAGCCGACTACTCCGACAGTCAAGGTTCTATTGAGCTCATCCAAACGGGTTCTAACGGTATCCCCTCTGCAACCCACGCCACTGGCACCACCTGGTCCACCAACAACCTCATCACCACCACTCCTAGTGCCGCTGCTCAGGCTAGTCCCTTCACCACGGGACCTCCTGCTCTTGCCCAGCCCACTGCTTGAGTAAAGATTCGATGAGTTCAATATCTTCAGCCACTGGATGGCTGGATTATTTAGTTTCGATCATTTGAGAATTTTATGTTGTATTACAGTATTTTGTCCTTTTCAAATTCCACGCTCTTTGTGGACGTCTGTCGATGCTTGTACCAAGCAACAAGAAGTTACACAGACACGTATACCGTGCCATGGTACTTGTCTTAAACACAGAGAAACATAGACGATATCACCAACTGTCTAACGCACTGTATTTTTTCACATTTTTCACTGAATTTCGTGGGTTTGAATCTGCTATCACACAGGGAGGAGCTACAGTAATTAGTTGTGCAGTATTATAGCCACACTCTAAGTGCTTTCTCCTCCTCGTTTTGTTGAGCTTTTCATGATGCAGCTCTAGTGCTGGATCGAGTAGAGGAACATGAGATGGAGATCCATCAAGCCGGAGGGTTCTTGGATAGAAATTCCAACGTATCCAGTGCCCCTCCTCTGTCACAACACTCGAATCTTCATCACATGAAAACTTGCTGCAGACGTACGTACCAGCACTACCGTACTTTCTTTCCTCCGTGAGCCATACATCAGGACAGTGGGCCAGCTTTAGCATGTGGGGTAGGAGAGTAGTAAACGGTACCATCTGGGACTATGGTATTCGCCTAATGTGTCTACCACTGTGAGGTAAGTGTTCGTCATGTGCGGCTCAAGGTCCAGTACTTGTACTTCACAGATGCACGCAGGCATATTCACCCCTGCAGAGCATGCAGAGTTCATGCGAACTATCAATGGTACAACGATCTTGTGGCCATTTCGGTGCTCTCGCGTTCTCCTGCCCGGCTCCACAGAATATTATAGCTGGATATTGTTTACTATGAATGAAAATAACGCGGTCAGATGATGTATCATGCCTGGTACAAGTAGTCTCTATACACTCGCCAGAGGCATCCCATACACACCTCTCCAAGCTGCCTCACTCTGCCCCATCACATCTGAAACTTTGATTCGTTTAAAAGCAGCATCTGGGCAATTAATTCGCAGACAGCATCGTACTCGTACTTTACCAGTAGTGAGTGAGGTACCTGGTCGATAAATTAAGTTTCATGTGAGACCCAGAGGGCAATAAATATTATACAGCTATGAAGGTCCGCCCTGGACATGTATCATCTAGATAGTGGTTGTAGCCTTCGAATTTCGACGTCAGGGGCTCTGTTATCCTCCACATGGGATCCACCAGCTCCTTCCTCGTGTTCTGACTCCTCTTTTTCTACTTCAGAATCCTCCTCACTCTCTTCCAAGTCTTCCTTCTCCTCACCCAATCTGGCTTCCAAATAAACAATGGAATTGTAGGCCACCTTCTTTCTGCAAATGCTGCACTCTCCTGTTAATTGCGTGGCTCGCACTCCGGACGATAGAGCAGTGTAGATACAGTCGCCGCAATAGATGTGTCCACAGGGAGTCACACAGAGCATCTTGGGCGGATCAAGACATATGGGGCACTTGAGCTCGCGTAACTTGTTGTATTGCACGGCCGGTTTTGTCGTAAGGATCAGATCATCATCGGATCCGTGTTCTGACTCGCTGTGTGTGTCGTACTCATCCAGATCAATCACCTCTGGTGGTCCTTGAGGGGCATGTGTGTCGGTTGGGATGTCATTGGGGATGAATTTAGGCGACTGGGGCATGTGCTCTTTTGTGCTCTCAAGGCAGTGGGGAGCGTATGGAGAGCAACGTCGAGAGGTTCAACCTGAGAAGAAAAAACAGGGTGTCGTGCATATATGCATATTGTATGCATGGCCAGATGAACATATTCGAGTCAGCAGGGGAACCACCCTGGTGGTTGAGAACATCACTTTCGTGCTGAGAACTTGTACTCGATTAAATGCAGACGCCCACAGTTACACAGGTATCTCCCTTTGCCGATTCACTTCTCAAGAACCCACTCTATCCCCACCAACCAGGATGATAATTCACTCAGTGTTGGAGCTTGGTGCTACAGGGGGGGGGGGGGGGGGGGGGTAGAGAGAGGAGATACATCAGTCGTACATCATCTACGTGACCGCAGCCATTCAGTCGAGCCACTGTATACCTCACACTTCAATAGCGCAATTGCTGTGTGTGTTACGAGGAGGATGTAAATACCAGACCGTAGTGCCGTATGTGCTTATCGTGGAGGCCACGGCTGTCTAATTTAATTCATCTAAGTGCCCAACTGCCTTTTACGATATGAACTTCCCCACCCCTTACTCCTTCTATACTGTAGTAACGCAGCTGGCGGCACGAGATGGGGTTAACCTTGATGATAGCCCTTCATAGGAGATGCCACTTGGTTGACATAAGACACTGCCGTTGTGCCTGCTTATGTTATAATTATCGTCGTAATCTATGCCAGACACATAAACCATCGACCATGTTTCTGATGTTCACCACCCCTGAGCTTACGGCATCGCATCTCGCTCCAAGTTCGGGGTTCAGTTTCCGTTTTGCTTCAATACAGTCAAGAGACAGCGGGAACAGAACTCATGTGAAAAAATAGTGACATGGAATGATGACTACGTATTCCCAAATAGGCAGTTTGTTCCTGGAATATGCATGACTCATGCACTGTTGGGTCGTATCAACTGATAGGACTGATTGAGCTATGTGGAACCAATTCAAGCTGCTGGTGGTTCTCAATAGGTGTGTCAGTGCACTCAAAACCCTCCTCCCTGAGCCTTGTACCTACATCTATAATGATTTCACCGCAAGACACCCTGCAGGACTGCGCTTCGGATCAAGCATATTTCAAACTGGTACATCTCCTTCAATGGTTACAATACAAAATACAACACACTACGGGTTCAAAAATTCGGGCGGGACACTGTGGTCCAAGATGTATTTACCCAGAGGTTCGGAATTTCACCTTCTCCTCAAAACTAGATACAGGTTCAGCAAGTTACATCCCCTGGTTAAGAGGTTCACTGCCTATTCCTTGAGTGGCGACTTGCACATACACGGGCTCTTCGGACTTATCGGCATAGCTTCGGCACTTGGCCCTGGCAGCGTCTGTCATCTGGCATAGCTCTTATCGCACATGTGGACTCATTGGCTGCTCAGAAAATAGCTCTTATTGCTCTTCGGACTTACTGGCTCAGCGGAGACATGCTCCTTCCTCACGGCATTTGGCTCTTATTGCCTTGGTAGGTCTTACTGGCTCTTGCTCGTGGCTCGATACTGGCGCTGGCATTTCAGCTCTGGCTCTGACCTGTGTGGCTCGGGCGTATCAGCTCTGGCTCAACATTGCTCTTATTGCACTTTGGACTTATCGGCGAAGACTGGCGTTTGGCACTCATTGCTCTCTGGACTTACTGGCACTTTGCTCTAGTCTGGCTCTGGATTTGGCACTTATTGCCTCATGGGACTTACTGGCACTGACTCAGGCAGGTGGCTCTGGAATTCGCTCTGACTCTGTGGTAACGGGCGTATCTCTGGCACATGTAGCTCTGGCTCGGTGGCTCTGGCTGGTATCGCTCTTTTGACCATCATGTGGCGTCTGTCAAAGCAGAACTTTACTCTAGATATGCGTCTCAGCTCAGCATCTCAGCTGGCTCCTCGGCGACTGGCAGCTCTGGCATATTTCAGCTTGGCTCTTCAGTTCTAGGCGGCTTCTGGAGTATCTCAAAAGGAATTTCACCCTTGAGTATCTCTGTCGGTGGCACTGCAGATTTTCACTGGCTGGCTCTTGGCACTGGCGGCTGCACATGTGGTCCTCAAGAACTCACAAGGCACGGAGATGGCTCAGGCATTTCAGCCCGCCAAACTCGCTCTTTGCTCATGGCACTACTTCTGCTCATGGCGGTCAACCTGAATGGATTTATTGACGTGCGAACAAGGAGGTCAACCCGAAGGATTTACTGACACTTCTGAAGCGGTCAACCATAGGAGACACTTGGCTCAGGCGGTCGTACTCGCCTCTGGAATGAACTCGCATAGAAACAAATCTCAGCTCAAACGCTCAACCAGAAGCTATCGCACTTCCTCAGGCTCATGCATATTTCTCAATGCGTCATTGCGAGAGGTTCTTCACCGAACAGGACTCATGCGGTAAACGCGTCATTGCCCTAAAATAACAACTCAACGGATATAGCTAGCGAAGCTGTCCTCGTTGTTGCGACTCAAACGGACATGGCTAGCGAAGCGGTCCTCGTCGTATGAGACAGGTCTGCTTGTCAGCTCTGCATCTCAGCAGGCTATAAAGGCACCTTCCATCTCCAGAATGACTCAGAGTGAACTGGTCTGATTCTGATGAAAAAAATGGGAAACAGAGGGGGTTTATATATTGCTGGCCGAGTCCATTACAGTTCAGGAGACTGGGCTGGCGCCGGGAAAATGTGCATCAAATATGCTTACCCGCCATTCACCTGCAGATGGAGGAAACGCGCGAATGAAGAGGAAGGATCTAGAAGGACAAAATATATATGAGACTCGGATTAGATGCAGAGGAAGAGAATGTAATAGACTGATCTCACATTAGGCGCCTTTTCGCGATACAAATAGACCCCCCTCTACTCATTCCACACTTAGTTTTTAAATGAGCGCCCAACTTCATGCATACTCCTGGAGTTAAGGAGAACATTGTGGAAAAATTTTGTACCATCAGCCGGCTCAGACCGGATGAAATCTGCAGTATCGTACAGATAGTTTCTTTGTCTGGAATGTGTGGCGGGAATTTATGAGACGATTCGGGCCTTTTCCTCTCTTTGAGGCATGATTGAAGGGGTAAAACGTGCAGGTTCTTGAGTGGATCTTACTGGATTCTCAGCTCTGATATGTTGAGAGTACTCGATCTTGTGTCCTTGATCTTGATAGATTATACCAGAGCTCTCAAGTTCGTGATGCCACAGTGAGATTTAATTCAACTATGCACTTTTTTTCAATTTCAAATAATTTGGTGGTATTATAGAGAATCGAACTCACGGCACTGCAGGTGTTGTTGTTGTCACGGTAACGGTGATCAAACTGTGGGATGTTGACAAACGACTCACGCCCCCATATAATTAAGGTTATATGCATGCATATCACTGGAATGTACATTTACCCACTCTATTGTTGTCCCCAAAGTCCTAACAGTCGTGTGACCAGGCTTGGCACCCCGTATAGCTTGAACAATCAATTTCTCTGCTGGTCTGGTGACCACAATCCTCGTCTATATAAGTCTCCACCTTTTCCCACTGTTTACCACTACAAGTACTGGTTAACCTTTACAGTACACCCTAAACCATATCTATGCACATGCAACATTCCAAGGAGCATCTACAGACACAAACACTTACCAACCACAATCGCTATGACACCCTCCCACCCACACTCACACACACACGCACTACCATGGTATCGTACCAGTACGATCAAGTGGAAGAGGTATGACTGATGTGAGACTCCCAGCGGCACCGTGACTCATGCCTGACGTTGTCACGAACGAGATTGTCATCACCTCGCCAGTGTCACCTGAGCATACAACAACTACAATTGTAGACCCGATTTGCATCAGTATGCGTTCATGTCTAGAGTCGTTTGATGTCTCTTCGAGTGCGTTACAAGCTCAACCGCTCACGTCGACGTGACCCGCTTCATCACCAGTCTACATCCCGCCTAGAGTCCTTCTGTGTCTCCACCATGTGTGAGGTCCTCAGCCGCCCACAATGACACTGCTCTACACGTTACACCGCCCTCGCGAGAATGGCGAGCCCCACAGTATTGGAGGCATCCTACTCGTGAGTATTGAGAGGTTTAGCACCGTTGGGCCAGCACTCTCTACCAGGTCGTCTGTGGGTAGGTCACCGAGCCATAACACTGACCTCTATGACAATCACGAAGACGTCTCCTAGACTAGTTCATGTCAGCCAAGCCTCACCCCTCGCAACAGCGATTGCACTTATCGCAGCTGCCGCACTCACCTTCACCGCCACGCATCACTGCTATCACATTATCACATACTCCACTCCGATGGCAACTATACAAGGGACATTAACAACAAATGACACATCGCCACGTACCACAACACTACGACGCAGCTCACGAGCCGGTACGGCACCCCGCGATGACACAGCAGCCCGACAAAGCTACTGGTGTCTCGCCTGCCAGACATGCACATTTCAGAAGCCACCACGACTACCGCACAGCGCCAGGTATCAAATTAAAGTGAGTATCGAAGCAACAAGGTGCAGCACAGTCCTGGACAACCCCTCACACCCATTCGCAGCCACCAGTGACTCTCTTGTGGGGACAGCTGGCTACGTGGTAGGGAGGGGTACAACACAAGAGTGGACCTATTCCAATGAGACGACCTGCCATCTTAGTGCAATTTCGGCGGCTGATCTTGTGACCAGAGACTGATGCGTACCTGAAAACAGAACGATAGCAACGAGAGATACCCATGGGATACCCATTTCCTCTACGACGAAACACTGCGTACAGTGGCATGATTGATACCCCCTCTTTCCTGATGTCTATGTATCTGTATAATATATGAACCCACGCTCACACTGACCAGTAATAACTGCTGCTAAAATGGCACGTATCGTAGACTGTAGGCTCTGCCACTTCCACAATCCGGAGATTTTATCTGTGTTATGCGACGAACGGTTGACTCCTCCAAGGTCAAATTTTCGAACAGCTCTACGTTTGACAGGAGGTCATGTGCTATTGACCCATAGCAATTGCCTGACCATCAAACTGATGGGTTGTAGAGAGAAACACTCCTCTGCGAGATATGTATCGTACATCCTTGGACAGGTCTGTTTTGAATGAACACTCCTCATTTTTCCCCTCACATTAGCGAGAACTGTATTTCCACGCTAAACGCAGCATTCTGTTTGGCGAGCCGAACGTCTTCCACGGTGTTCCGTTCCTTCTGGCTAGACGGAAGTGGCTCGAATATCTCCCTCCTGGTCCCTATACTGGTTTCCGCTTGAACTGGAGGTCGTTCCACTTGCTTTATAGACGTTTCTGCGGTACACCGATAGATCATGCCATGAGTGTTTACGACTAGTCTAGTGGGGACGATGGCGTCCATTCCAGAGCAACTTTCCCCTCCCTGGTAGCTCCTAAGTGTCCATAGCCCTCCTACAATCGCTTTCTGGGCCCCTATACTCCCCACTGTCTCCGGGTCATGTGGTAACGTGTTTGTGATTTGGTCGGTATGTTTGAGGTGGGTTTCGCCACGGTAAATGACATTTTTCGGTGCTAGTGGTGTTGTAGGTGATGAAAAAATGGCTGGTGAGCTTCCAAGGCTGATGGTAACAGTCGTGGCGACGTTTAGATGGTTCCTGGTGCTTCTGGTGCTACTGGTAGAGCGCAAGAAGAGTGTTGTGCGTTTCCCCAGATTTCCTCCCATAATTCATTAGACTTCCTATTTGGAGTGAGTATACCCAAATGTCATATTCTCAAAATTCATGTCAAGCCCCAAAAAATACGAAAAAAGCGAAAAAAAGCGAAACTTCCAGGCTAATAGATACCAACGATACAATGAGACCCATATGAACTCATCATCACCAGAATACCCCCGCCAACCGTCCAATATCACGTCTCCACGACGCGTATTCGCGTTGCTGCACACTGCATGATTATTACATTCCTATGCAATAGACGCATACACCTGCAACTACACCTTCTAACATCGCCGGCTTGCGATATAGATATCATCGTTAGCAGTGGTTCCTTGCGGATATACGTAGATATGGCTTAATGTTATATGGAAACACAGTATCGTAGCTGTCGATACCGTATGAGATATCACTTCGCTGCCGATACAGATGCATGTACCGTACGATACAACTTGGTGACTTAGCCTGGTCTAAATCTAAAGATTAAAACAAACAACAACATGACGCGTAACATGACGCGTAACAGAACGCGACCATTGCGAATGCATTAGATCCGCTACCGGTAGCTCTCCTCTGGTTGGTCTCCCAGGATATATTTTATCTGCACTTTGCGAGCGTGAGAGAGGCCAGACAAAACCTAAAATATACGCCAACCAACATGTGGAATGAAGGTCGTTGATATCACCACACAGTTGAGGTTGATAGTCTCCGCCTTTCCACAACGATACATCCGAGTGGATAGCGTATAATCAGACGTTCAATTGGTCCACAGGTAGGAGTTTCAGTAGCTCTTAATCTCTAGATTGTTGCAAGTAAGTTTTTAAGTTGTTGATATTTTTAGCGCGTTGAGCATGACCTGACACGTTACACAATACACCATGTTATCAGCGACGGGCAAACATAGCCACCACAACAGATATGGCTAGGAGAGGGAGCCGATAAGGTGCTCCAGCTGGTTCCAGACGCTCCAGCTGGTTCCAGACGCTCCAGCTGGTTCCAGACGCTCCAGCTGGTTCCAGACGCTCCAGCTGGTTCCAGACGCTCCAGCTGGTTCCAG
>ULGW01000006.1:609444-1042795 GCA_900518995.1 Yarrowia yakushimensis | reverse complement strand
CCAGGTCTTGCGGACGTCAGGTGACGGCCCTCCTCCTCGAAAAGTATCGGGGGAGCGAGCCCGAGCAAACAGACCAGGAACGATTGCTAGCTAGCCAGAAGCTCGCCGGTATGCAGTACTTCACCCCGAAGCTGAGTGGTGAAGGTGCGGACATCGGTAGAGATGTGCAGCTGTTCTTTCATATGTTGGAAGGACATTTTGCCGACCGATTCATCCCGAAGGAACACCAGGTGATCCTGGCTACCGACGCCATGATCGGCTCCGCCAAGGATTGGTGGGGGCTTCTGAGCCACGAAGACAAGGCTAAGATGAGAGGTAACTGGAACCTCTTCAAGACAGCGGCATCGGACTACTTCATTCCGAAGGAGTATGCGATCGAAGCAGAGGCAGCCTTCTTCAGGATTGTCGCCAAGAGGGACGAGACCGCGGAGCAGTACATCATGCGGTTCAAGAAAATGTTGCGGGCCCTTACGGACCCGCCTTGTGCGAATCACATTTCGTCCATCTTTCTCCAAGGAATGAAACAGTCGTGGATCCGAGGAGTGAAGATCGCGGGAGGTGACCGAACAGTACCGTTGGAAGACCTCATCAACATGCTCAAGATCCATATGGGCACCCAGCAGAACGCTCGTACCGGCTTCGGAGAGGACTACCGCTGGGAGGAGGTCACGCGAGCGCCAATGGGCCAGTGGAGGTACGATGAGCAGAGAAGCCTGCCAAGACCTTCCGTGACGAGCAGTGCCCCGAGCAATGGTGTCCCGAAGCGTAGCACCAACGCTGGATGGCACAAGAAGTGCTATAGGTGCGATGAAACAGGCCACCTAGCTCGGAACTGCCAGGTTCCCCCGTCCATTGAGTACAGTCGACAACAGGCCGAGTACTGGAACAGACAGCTCCACGAGCGAGCGAAGGTGTCGGATAACGAGAAACCGATCACCTCTCCACCCGCAGATTGCGAAGCTGCGGAGACGCAGGCTCCCCGACCGCTGCAGTTGTGAACTCAGTGTTAGTGGAGACCGTGTCCGTAGACCTGCCGGAGCAGGAACCACTGGTGGAGGTGGTAAAGGAGGAATCCCCGGTAGTGCAGGAGCCGGTGGAGGAGGAGCCCTGGATGGGAGACTCGGAGAAGTCATTGGAGGAGGAGACGGAGATTCTGTACACGTACAAGGTCGTGCTGGATGAGGATGGGGATGAGGTGATCGAAGGTAACGATGGAGTTGTCGCCTTGTCCTACCAGCTGAACGATCGGATGGTGAAGGCTTTACTGGATAGTGGGGCGAGCGCGTGCTTCATTGCGGCCAACACGGCGGCGTGGCTGGGGCTGGAGGTCCAGGAGTGTGACCCCAAACCGGTTAGGTCGGTGCATGGAACTGAGGTGGTCCGCAAGACTGCTTTGGTGCCAGTGCGTGTGGGCGAGTGGACCACGTGTGTCAAGGCATACATCTTGTCGCACATGAACGGCCATGAGGTGTTGCTTGGCATGCCCTTCATGAAGAGATTCGGTAAGTACGTGGATTGGAGTAACAGAGTCTTCCGCCCTCCTGGTTGCCAGCTCACGACCAGAGAGGAGGAGGAGGCGGAGTTCGTGCAGGCTTACACCATTTCGGTGGACGATGCCAAGCGGACCGTAGCTGCCAAGGATGGCGAGATGTTCGTGTTGTTTGTCAGAGAGGAGAGCGTAGTTGCTCCGGCGCACACTGCTAAGGTGGACAGGCTTTTGTCGGTTTACCAGGATGTAGTTGTGGATGATTTGCCGGACGAGCTGCCTCCCCGTCGGGATGTGGATCACGAGATCGAGACGGATGACACGAAGAGGCCTCCCTTCCGGCGGCCCTACAGGATGAGTCGCTATGAGTGGGCGGAGTTGGACAAGCAGGTGAAGATGATGTTGGCACGGGGTGTCATCAGAGAGTCCAAGTCGCCTTTTGGAGCACCGGTGCTGTTCATCAAGAAAAAGACGGGTGAGTTACGGATGTGTGTGGACTATCGAGCATTGAACGACATGACTGTGAAGAACAGATACCCGTTACCCGCATTGATGATATTTTGGACACTCTTCATGGAGCGAAGATCTTTTCGAAGCTAGATCTGCATTCAGGATATCACCAAGTGCGGGTCAGAGAGGAGGGTATACACAAGACGGCATTTACGACCAAATCAGGGCATTTCGAGTACCTGGTGATGCCGTTCGGCTTGTGTAACGCGCCTTCGACTTTTCAGAAGTTGATGAATGACACGCTGAAACCGTTCTTGGATAAGACGGTTTGTGTGTATTTGGACGACATCATCATCTTCAGCCCGACGGCGGAATCGCACCAGCAACATGTGGAGGAGGTGCTTGACTGCTTGAGGGCTCAGCAATTCTATGCTAAGAAGTCGAAGTGTGAGTTTTTTAAGGAAAAGATGGAGTTCCTTGGTCACGTGGTGTCGGGCGCGGGCGTCGAACCGTCCCCGGACAAGATCAAGGCAGTGGAGGAGTGGGAGCGACCGGAATCGGGCTTGAATTTGATGAGTTTCTTGGGGTTGGCAGGCTATTATCGGCGCTTCATCCCTGAGTACTCCCGGATCGCGGCCCCGTTGATGGAATTGGCGGCAGCCTCGGCGAAAACTAAGCGAGTGAGTACCCCGAAGAAGCCATTTGTGTGGACGGAGGAATGTGAAGTGGCCTTCAATGCAGTGAAGAGGGCCCTGGTGTCGTCAGACGTTATGATGATACCGACAATGGAGGATGCGTTCAAAGTCAGTACGGACGCCTGTGACGTCGCCGTGGGTGCGGTGTTGCAGCAGTGGAATGCGGAGGATAAGGCGTGGCGGCCGGTAGCTTACGAGTCTTCAAAGCTGACGGCTGCGCAGAAAATTATTGCACGCGGGAGAAGGAGTTCTTGGCCATCATTCATGCGTTGAAGAAGTGGAGACACTACTTGCTGGGCCAGAACTTCCTGATTGAGACGGACCACCAGTCACTGACTTACTTTTCGTCACAGACCGAGCCACCCAGTGGTCGGTTGAGTCGGTGGTTGGACTTTTTGGCGGACTATGATTTCGATATCAAGTACGTCCCAGGGGAGCAGAATGCGGCTGCCGACGCGCTGTCACGGATGACGGTGATGCCGGTGTGGGTGGCCGAGACAGATGATGATAAAGGGGGTGCGCTGGCTATGCCGGTTTGGGTTGCGGACGAGGAGATGCGTGAGTTGGTGAGAGCGGGCTATGAGCGAGACGAGGATTTCGGAGAGGTTTGGAAGATTCTCACAGAGGGTCTGCCGGTGCCAAAGACGATGGTTGAGCACATTCGTCATTTCAGTGTTGACGGAAGCGGTCTTCTCTACTTTGAGACCGTTCCTGGCGCGGGGAGAGGGTAAACGAATGTGTATCCCTGCCGGGGAAGCGAGAGAAAAGATGAAGCTGGAAGCGCATGACACGCCAGCTGCGGGCCATTTCGGGTACTACAAGTCGTTCGATCGGCTATCCCGGAACTGCTATTGGCCCCCCATGATCAAGGAGATGCGAGAGTACACGAAGTCATGTGATATCTGTCAGCGCTCCAAGTCGAGCACGGTGGCGACGCAGGGACTACTGAAGCAGCTACCGATCCCCACGAAGAACTGGTCCGACATTTCGATGGATTTCGTATCCAAGTCGGGCCTGCCGATGTCGCGGAATGGGTTTGATAACCTATGGGTGGTTGTGGACAGAATGTCGAAGCAGGTGCACTTGATACCGTGTCGGACAGACATTAACGCGGAGCAGACAGCGAATCTGTACCTGGACAGGATCTTTAGATACCACGGAGTACCGAAGACTATCGTGTCGGATCGGGATGTCAAGTTTGTCTCGAAGATGTGGCGGACGTTCCAACACCAACTAGGGACGAAGTTGAGGTTCTCAACGGCGAACCACCCCGAAACCGATGGTCAGACGGAAAGAGTGAACAGAGATGTCCGGCGACTGCTGAGGTCGTATGTGCAGACGAGGCCGACAGAGTGGGACGAGTGGTTGCCGATGATGGAGTTCGCGATTAACTCAGCAGTGCACAGCACCACTGGCTACTCTCCATTCGAGGTCAACTATGGATTTGTGCCGGATGGACCCGCGTACGAGTCGACCTTCATGATGGATAGACCCCACCACCAGATGGACGCGTGGCTTGACAAGTTGCAGATGGTTCAAGGCGAGATCAAGGACCGGATCGTCGAGGTGCAAGCTGCGCAGGAGGCTAGAGTGAACCAGCACCGCAGGGCTGTCAATGTCAAGGTCGGTGACCTGGCGCTGGTACACCGCAAGGCCTACTACAACAAGGGAGAGGACACCAAGATGCACGATGTGTACTTTGGGCCCTATCGGCTCACTGCCAAGGTGTTCGACAATGCGTTCACCGTGGCTCTCCCCGCAGGATCGAAGAGGCACAGGAACATCAACGTGCGGTACCTGAAGAAGTATGAGGAACGCGATGGATACCTCATGCTTCCGCCAGAGAGAGAGGACGAACAGAGAGCCAGGATTCACACGATTGTGAAGTTCGCAGGTATCGACTACGACGCTGAGGAGGTGATGTGTACCTGGGAGGGTTGCGATCCCTTGATCGCTACGATGGTCCCTCGTGCTCTGTTGGAGGAAGCCATGGACCCCGCTCGGCTGGAACAGCTGACAGAGAATTGGGAGCGCTGGGAGCGCTTCCACGCTGAGGACGACCGGGACCAGCAGGCACAGCTACAGGAGGAAATGGAGGATCGAACCGAGGGCGCCGATGACATCGAGGTCGTTGAGCCTGAGGAGGAACCGGAGGAGGACAACTAGGACCACGTGACCGGCTCTTAAGGAGGGGAGAGTGTAAGGACCAAGGTCTTACTAAGAGTCGAGATCTCACCGGTCACGTGCGAGACGCGCGTCAGTCATGCAGTGGCTGTCTCCCAATGGGAACGCGCAGGAGGATGGCAGTATAAGGAAGGATTTTATGTATGATTAATAAGATAAGTTATTACGGAACAGCTTCAGGGACCAGGACCTATAGCCTGACACGGGATACAACAGTTACAGGTAGAGTCAACGGGAGACTCGAGTCAGCTCTACTAGAATACGGGATCGGATCTTACAACGTCGGAGGGAGAGCTTGTAGAGAGAAGGTGAAAAAAGGTCGAAAAGAGAATTTCCCTAGAATCAAAAAAAGAATTAAAAAAAATCATACGGTATCTTCTTTGAACAGAAGAGTGTGTGGAGGAGTACACAAGGATATATGTCTGACAATGAAACAAATTGCTTCACTACAAGAAGTTGAAATACCAAGATGAAGAGCCCTGCCCAGTGTCAGGTGTGGAGTGAGTCCCTGAAAGGACAGAAAGCCATATGTAGAGTGTTTGACAAACCACTAATGAATATTTAGAAGTTTCAACTTGCTTGTGATTCTGATATAACTTCTATAGTTCTCTTTTCTCGTCGTAGTCCCTTGACTGGAAGCTTTGGTATTCACTAGTCGTATGTAAGCAGTTCTATTCCAGAATCGTACCAATGTGCTGCTAACAACTATCAGAGTAGTTCCATCTTATCAGAGTCACATTTGGAACAACTCAGGTAGTAGTTCTTGTCCTTTGGATTGGAGTTGAGATTAGAAGTTAGGATATCGCTAAGTCAATATTATGATCAGAAAGATAGGTACTTGAAATTAGTATATGGGAGATGATGATGGTGACTGAAAATGTCTTCTCTAAAAGAACCAATTTTGATGATCCTGATTCGATCAGCTGTATTGCTTAGTGAACTTTGATGACTGAATATCACACTGATGGGGTTCAAAAAAACCAAAATAGGAATTTGATGATACTTTCATCAGTATTTATTAAACTAGGGTGATGTTTGGATTTGTCAAGTCAATTTTGCGATTTCTAGCTGAGTCTCGTATCTCTGATACGTACTGAAGGAGTAATCTGATAAAGCATTCAACAGCATTATAATAACAAAGACGGAGGCAAACTAGTCAGTGGAAGGTACGAGAAGGACACCTGACTATTTAGACGTCATTTGCTCTATATCAGTTGCCTTTAGTCTTGTTAGAGAGACATCAAGAGACTCCTTGAACTCGAAGGACAATGGAGCTTGTGGAGACTGTCTGTTGATTATTAGAACGAGTTGGGGCTGTTTTCACTCCTCCAGACACTATATCCTCTTTGACGTACTCTTCTGCCACTCTCTACGCTACTACTTCGCCACCATTCCATTCATCCTACCAACCATATGCATTCTATCAATTACTCATTAAAATACTCCTCCTCCTCGACTCTGGCCTTCTTTGTGGTGACCACCTCGTCGTCGGCGTCCTCGTCATCCTCAACCTGGTCATATCTCTTCTTGAGACCCTTCATCTTTCGGGTCTGAAGCTTGCCCAGATCCTGCTTGCCCACGTGCACTCGGCCAATCTTGTCTCCCATGTCGTCCACCTCCACGTTCTTCTTGGTCTTCTGTCGCAGCTGTTCGGGCACTCGAAGAGCCTCCTTCTCCACCTCGGGAGCAGCGGCCTGTCGTCGGCCAATCTTGAAGTCGAATCGGGGTCCGATTTCTTGCAGCTCGATTAGGGGCAACTTCTGGCCAGATCGGAACGATCGAATCTTGTAAACTCGGAAGTTGATCAGAGGAAGAGGCTTGTCCTCCTGAACCTCACCAGCAGAGATGGAAATGATGTATTGAAGACCAGCAGCATCCTGAAGGTCGGTGGTATCGCCTCGGAAAAAATCGAGAAACAGAGACTTGACATGCATCAGAACAGGGTCCGTCTCGAATCCAGTACCATTAAAGGTGAACATGGGCTTGAGTCCAACTCCCACAGTCTGGGCCTTGAAATCTCGTAACAGTCGATGATTGACAATCTGAAGCTCAATCATGTCGAAAAGCTGATATCCAAACGTTCGGATCCAGGTCAGATTGTTGGGACGCTTCTTGTTTGACGAAGAAAACACCAACAGAGATGTGTCATTCTTTTCCGAAAAAAACTCCAACGAAGAAACATCCTCAAACGGGTTGATCTCATTCTTCTTGTTGAATCGCTTACCATCGGGCAACTTGAGAGCACAAAGATCCACCATGGCATCGTGAAGAAGCTGGTTGGAGGTCTGACCAGGCACAAACAGCGCCTGCTTTGTGTTCTCGACAATCTTGGGCTCCTTGGCCTCAACAGCTCGCTTGGCTCGCGCGTTTTTCGGCTTCACTTGTCGCAGCATATTTTTTTTTCACAATCCTACCGGTATCTGTGTGGTGCTGTGTAATGTCCTGGTAGACGAAAATTTCACCGCCTGCATAATTTTTTTACAGTTATGGTTGCCCTTACCCTGATAAGATGGAGTAGACGAGAGCCTGGAGGGGAGTGTATTTTGTCGAGTGGATGTATTGGGGGTATTTGGAAAGTGGAGTTGGGGAGGTAGAGTCACGTGATGTATAGTTATGGAGTTTTATCGGTACTTTTATCTTTAGTGACTGTTTCAGAGGCTTTCAAGAAGTTTTGCTTACTAAGCACCTTACCTGAGCACAAGAAGAGATCTCAGACTGCTATGTACGGATACTTGTAGTTTCTATAACATTGATAAGTATGCCATTGAATGTTTGTCAACTGTCACTGGTATGTTATCTCAAGTCATAAATCACGTGACGGGAAAAACTAGTTGCAACGAAAGGAAGACGTACTTGTACCAGTACCGTACAATGGTGCAGATTTAGCTACAGAAGATGTGGTCTCAAAGGTAGATCCGAGATTGTGGAGTCGTATGAGTCTGAATGTTACCGATAGGCAACAATACAACACGTTTGATGTACCTCTTCGGCCAGTGTTTCGGGCTTTTTAGTCTCTCATAAATTATAACAAACTCAATAGACTATTACTTGAACTTTTTGTTTAAAATAGTACAACCTTACTTACTATTTGAATCAGGAAAGTATAAGAAGAGAAATCGCAGAAAGTACTCAGCCCTCAGATGGTAATGGAAATAATATCAAGAGTGATCCCTAATCACCTTCCACAAGTACATCCTCTCCTCTTACACCCTCTCCTCTTACTCCCCTCCTCCCCTAACCCTGCAATTGAGTTAACAAAAAGATCCAAACAAGACTCCCTGTATTCATCTACATGTCACAACTGGGTAATATTCGAAAGCTACGACAAAAGGCGGTTCAACAGGAGCTCAACCGGGCTGTTCCTGCCACGCTCTTCAATGATGATGTCACTGAAAAGTCGTTCACCAACCTTTCGACTGTGGAGACCAGCCAGGAGGATTACGAGTCTGAAATCACCCGAACTGCAATGTACAACGTGACACGATTGCCAGCACGACCAGATTTGTCTGCGGTTGAATCTGCTCTGGAATCCGGAGAACACGTGAGTTCTTCTTTGTCTGACGACTTTGGTCTGGTGATTGTGGGAAACAAGGCCCATGTTTGGAAATATACATCTCCTGAGCCGTCTCCAGAGACATTTACACATAGTCTGGGTGTCCAAGACAATGCTTTGGGTCATCTGATCCCCGTGACACCGAGTTTCAAAGACGTTGGACATCCTGGTCTGGTTCTAGTCGGATCAAATACCGGAAAATGTGTCTTTTGGGAATCAGTAGGAGGAGCTGCTGCAGATGGATATTTGCGAACTCGTCAGCAGGTCGAGACCCAGATCAAGCTGTACAGTGGCGAGGTGATTGATCACGTGAACCGAATGGACAATGTTACATTGGTTTTGTCTCTTTCTTCAGGTCGTCTGGTTGGTCTTTCTCTGAGAGATAAGGATGAGGCTGCTCTCAATTACTGGACTCTTCGAGACACAAAGGCCGGTCTTCTGAGCAACATCCGGTCTGCATTTTCCGTCTCACCCAACAGACGAGGTATTACCGGAGTCCGAGTGGTTCCTTCTCCCACTTTGGGCTGGAGAATCTACGTGGCCACCTCCGAATGTCATCTGGGAGTGTGGGAGGTGGCTGAGGGTGGAGATGCCACTGTTCTGGCCGACAAGGATCTCAAACCCATGTTGTCAGCTGACGTGTCCACTCTCTACAACACGTCGTCCATCTACCTGCACGACATTGAGTATGTGGCCGAGGAGGACTATCTGGTTGTGTTGACATCCATTCTGGTCAACAGCTCCATCTTCTACATCATCTACACCATTGATTTGCATGACGACAAGGTGGTCAGTCGACACAGAGTTCAGTCGTATGTTCGACCAGGACCCGACAGAGGTACCCCCAGACTGGCTCGACCTGCCCCTGGAGGCACTCTCTACGTGGTTCTGGACCATGCTCTGGTGCTCATCGATATGGTCACCCGATCCAACCTCAACTTTGTCGAGTACGGAAAATGGGAGGACTCGATTCTGCTGAAACCCAGCGTGTCGATTCTGGGTTTTGGAACCGAGAGCAAGACGCGATCACGTGACTCCGCCATTGTGGCTGTCACCGACGTGGCTGGCGTGCTGAAAGTCACCCGATTCCCCGAGCAGGATGACAAGGAGCAGACCCGAAGTCTCAACACTCTGGAACGAGGTATTTGCAAGTCGCGAATTGAGCAGGGTGTGTTTTTCGCAGGTAGTGATCTCACTCCTCTTCAGTTTGCTGCTACTGGTGAGTACGACGTGAAATTCACCGACGATGTTGTCTGTGGAGCTCTTTTGCAGGTGTCACACGAAATCTGCACGTCCACATCGCCCCATCTGGAGGGTAGATCACCCGGAATCGGCTCCAACCTGGAGTTTCGAATGGACCGGCTGCGGATTCTCAACCAGTATGCGCACGACAACTTTGCGTCGCAGCTGGATATTTCCACCAAGCAGACTCTGGCTTCCAACACTGAGAAGCTCGCTGCTTGCAGAGCCATCTGGACCATGCTCGACGTCAAGGACGGCTACATTGTGCTTGAAAACATCATTGTCAAGAGCGTGGACAAGAATGAGAACGTTGGCCAGGACCCCGTTCAGGAGTTTTTCACCGGTCGGGTCCTGGAGGCCGCGAATCTCATCTACGGCGTGTTTGACAACATTCAGCAGCCCAACATGGGCTCCATTTTCGCCGCTACTGTGGGTTCCGCAATCAGCGCCATTCTGACGGCTCGAGAAGAGTCTCTTTCGTCTCTGAACGTTTCCAACAACGAGACCAGCGACTCTTGTCCCTGGTGGTGTGAGCCTCGCATGGTGGAGACCTGGGACTCGCTGTTCCGGTTCATTGCCAACCATTCCGACGACCCTCGACCCCTGGGTCCTCTGGCGCAGTCTCTATGCAGCCAGTCTGTCGTTGCCATCACGTGGGCTCGAAACTCGGGCAACGACTGGAGCTCGTACGAAAACGCCTACCTTCAGCGACGAGGAGACTGGATCAAGACTGTGGTTTCTGTTGGCCAGGTGAGCCAGGCTCTTCATATCTGTGAGGCATTCCACCTATACCGATGTCTGGCCGAGATTCTGGACCACGATCTGCGGGTGGCTATTGCCAACAACAACAAGCAGAGCGAGAGCGACGCGGAATACGCCATTCGAAAGTACCTGCACAACTTTGGCTACGACTTTGCCTCGCAGCTATACCTGTACTGGATGGAGAGTCGGGACTTTGAGAGTCTGTTCACTCGGTTCCAGGACTACCGGGATCTGCTCAAGCAGTACTTCCGGTCAGGCAGCCACGCCAACATTTCGTGGATTCTGTCTCTTGGTCTGGGAGAGTACCAGGCGGCAGCCGAGGCTCTTGTCCAGGCAGCAAAGGACGGTCAGGAGACCATTGAGGGAGGAGGACTCCGAAACCGGCTTGTTCAGCTCAGTATGGCCAAGCTTGCGTTCATGCAGGCCCGATCTGGCACCAGTCTTGATCCCTCACGTGAGCAGACCGAGGTCAACCACGAGCTGAATCTCAGTCTGATCCAGAGACGTCTCGCAGAACACATTTCCGGTCACGTGCAGGGCACTCAGATTTTCAGCGAGCAGATTCTCAGCCCCCAGCTGCCCTCGGGTGTGGCTGAAGCTGCAAAGTCGCTGGTGACCAAGGTGGTCCAGAACCAGGTGCTCACCACTCTGGAGCTCATTGAGCTGTGCAGCTGTGTGTCTGGGTTCTTGGAGGACGCTCTGCAGGCCATTTCCGAAAGTAACATTGCCAAAACCGGTATCATGAGCTCCACCGTGTGGGTTCGAGCTCTTCTTGAGACCGACTGGGCTGCTGTTTTTGACGGACCAAGCCGAACGGACCAGGAGCAGGAGGCGCTTCTTCTCGACACTCCCCTGTTCCACCTGCTCGTCTACGCCTTCAACACGGGTCTGATTGGTCAGCAAAACAGTCCTCTGCCTGTGCCTGACTTTGACAAATTGCATATCCCCAACTCGGCCACTCTGGCGTCTGAGGAGCGGTTCCGGGCCAATCTGGATTCCGATCTGCTCAGCGAGTATGAGTCGGCTCTCAAGGTGTTGGATACTGGAGATGTTCGACAAAGTGTGGTTGGACTCGTCAACAGAGCAAAGTTGGACGCTCATAGTGCGTAGGTAGATCATTAATATTATTTGTTTGGATGGACAGAGGAGTTTGTATGATATGGAGTGTTTTAAAGGATGGTTGAATTTGATGATCCAATGGAGAGATGACAACCACATTTGTACCAACGTGTTCTCCGAGTGATTCTCTCTTCATTGGTGGTTTTGATTTCTCAAAATCTCTTCCCAGAGACATGTTATCGTATGTACTCGCTTTTATATTGCCCCAGAGGAGAAGTTGTATGAATGAAAGAAAAAAATGAATCTATTAATCGATTTTTTGACAAGTAAAGAATTATCACGTGATTACTTGTACTTTTTTCTCTGGATTGATCCTGAAGATGGACGTTGGTTATCTCTCTTGTCTTCCTGTACTTTTACAGACTATTCTTGAGTCAGAGTCAGAGACGATTCAAACTTGAGAGTGAGAACTATGGGAATGGCTACTTGAGGGGATTGGAGTCGTCTGGTATGACTGAAACCATCCCACCTTGCTGAAATCCACATACATCGATTATCGACTTACACACCACCTAACAGGAACATCACTACACCTGTTTCTTTTACTCTGGATATAGGGGCTGTGTATAGCTGTTCTGAGCTCTAGTGGGGAGTTCTGGAAAAGTCTTGGTAAGAATTGGTTCCACTTATACGAACTCAGCAACAATTTGTTATATTTACAGTTCACTTAATGATAATGTCCAGACGTCTACAGATGAACATCTTCAGATGAGTAGCTACCTCAACTTAAGTGCCCCAGGAAGGGATTTTGTTATTGTCATTCTTGGAACGTGACCTCGCTGGTGTCTGAAAGATCTGAAGGTGTTATTAGTTGGTCCTCGAATCTTCAAAAGTGGTTCTGGGATCACTCACTCTGGATATCTTCAGAGATCATGTTTGAGAGTGCAATATTTTGTTTACCATTAGGTGACTTATCTATATTCTTTCACAAATCTTGTTGTAACCATGTCTTGGTTTATTAACTTTTGTTGAAGGTCATATTAAATATAGTTAACTCAGACAGTAGAACCATCTACAGAACGACTTCAGTTACTCCTAAACAACCTATTACATGTGCTACCCCATCTCTGTGATGACAAATACCAATCTACCATCCTACCGTACCAGTACAAGCACCAGATATCATCTTCAACACTCAGTAACAGTTTCCGTAACACTTTGTTCTCTCTACACTTCAACTATCCACAGTCCAGGTCTACAGCGTCTTCAGATAACCCAGATGTGTCAGAAGTGATGATTTCGTTTTGAAATCTAGAAAACCACCAGACAATATCTCTTGTTATTAAATCTCATCTTTCTTCACATCCCTTCTTCCATCCCCCGTGCGGCTCATTTATTCATGTTCATATTTCAGACCTGAAATAACCTTTTTCACCCACCTCTATCATGCACATGCCAACAACTTCTCTCATCACCACTACACCAACACCATGTCTGTGACATGGCAAGTGACGCCTACGTCGTTCAACGTGAGCATCAAGTACACGCGTCCGATCCGGAGACAAGTTGGACGGCCTCGAAAAACCGTCACGGGCGTTCCTCAACCCACTACCTATCGTCGACGAATCACACGCTCCAAAGGCAGTCCTCGAAAACCCACTCCTACTGCTTCTGTGTCTCCCAGACTCAGTCCAGTAAAGCTGCGTATCCCCGTGCCACGACGCCACTCCCATTCCAGTGACAGCTACAGTAGCGACAGTGGAGATGCAAGTGACGATTTTGACCTGGGTCTAAAGATCAGACGACCCAGACATACACGAGAAACTCGGTCTAGAAGCGCCCAACTTCGAGATAGAGGCCGAGAACGCGAACGACGTGCAACAAGCAGCGTGCCACGTGTTATCACGTCACCTGAATCATCCACTTCTCCTAGACCCTCACCACGACGTTCTCTCTCACCTATGGATTCGGACTACTCCTCGTCCCCAAGTACTCCGATCGAAACAGAAAGGCCATACAGAGGAGCTCTCGAGGGAGAAGACGCGTCGACAACCGAAACTAACCCAACTACGGACGATATCGCGCTCTTTTCAAAGACCCTCAGTCTGGCCGAATCCAAACGATCGTCCAGAGGAGACGCCTCGTTAGGAACCACAAAAAACGCAAATATCACGTGCATCCATTTTGGCGACTACGAAATTAACACGTGGCATACTGCTCCTTATCCCGAGGAGTACGCTCGAAACAAAGTGCTTCCTCTGTGCGAGTTTTGTCTAAAGTACATGTCTTCTGGACACGTACGAAAACGCCACAAACTCAAGTGTGCAGCCCGTCATCCTCCCGGAACAGAAATCTATCGCCACGGAAACATCTCAATCTGGGAAGTTGACGGTGCACGTGCCCAGCTGTACTGTCAGAACCTCTGTCTTCTGGCCAAGATGTTTCTCAACTCCAAAACGCTCTATTACGACGTGGAGCCATTCATGTTCTATGTTCTGACGGAGAACGACCCCTTTGGGTGCCATTTTGTTGGCTACTTTTCCAAGGAAAAACAACAGCCCTTCAAAACCTCAGGAACAAACAATGTCTCCTGTATTTTGACTCTTCCCATTTTCCAGCGAAAAGGATACGGTCAGCTGCTTATTGACTTTTCGTACCTCCTTAGCCGAGTCGAAGGTCGTCCAGGTACGCCGGAAAAACCTCTCAGTGACCTGGGTTTGCTGAGCTACCGAAAGTACTGGCGTCTCATGATCTGTCGGTTCTTGTACAATGCTCGAGAAGCGTCGCCAGACAAAAAAACCACCCCTAACCTGTCCATCATGGATATCACAAAGTCCACAGGCATGACTCCGGACGATGTGATTTCTGCGCTGGAATCGCTCGAATTTCTAGTCAGAAACCCCGAAACAGGCAAGTACGCGATTCGGTTGAATTGGGAGGCCATTGATATGGTTGTGAACAAGTACAAGGCCAACAACTATGTGCAATTGGAGCCGGAAAAGTTGATTTGGGCCCCAGTTCCTGAATGGCCCTTTACAAAGGTTCCTACTAGAGAGGATCTGGAGCCTGGTATGAGGAAAGTAGTGAATAGGGTGGAGGAGGAGGAGGATGAGGACGAAGAAGAGGAGGATGGAGAAGAAGAAGAGGAGGAAGAGAGTGGTGATGAAAAGAAGGATCATATCGAGACGGAAACCGACTACTCAAAGTTTGAGACCGCCTATGCTATTCCTCAAGAAATCACCGTGGAGGAGAAAGCTGCTCCGCAGCGAACAAAGTCGAGACCCAGACGACGAGATAGACGGTATCAGGGCGGAGTCAGACGTCCTCGAGGACGGCCTAGAAAGTTTCCTATGGTTGCCAAGGAGTGATGGTGGCGAAAGAAGGATGTATTTATATTAAATTATTGTAAGTGAATGTCGTATATATGGTTGAAAGCCATTCTCATATTGCGTACATCTACACGTGATACTTTTCATCAGCATCTTAAGGGTATCTTTTGAAGGAAAAAACCTCCCCAAACGTCCAGGTTGTTTTTATCGGATGTACAGTACCAGTTCAAGGTACATGTTATACCACGTACTTTAAACAACGGTGATAAGTACTTGAACAATTAGATAAAGGTATTTAACTAACTCTCTCGAACCATGAGTAATTTAGTTGGTCACTACTTGTACAATCCATGTCCTGTGATCTTGTAGATACCATACTATAACTACAGGATGTCATTATCAACTGCAATTAGCGAGATGAGATTTCATTTGTTGTCAGATCCAGAACTATTGTACTTGTACCTGTACTTCCAGGAATTGCCGTCTTGGAATACAGGAATCTGTCCAGTACAAGTACTTCCATAATCATTACAAACAACCGACTCCAGATCACTCAAGTGTTTCAGATGTTCCACTACAGAGGTCTCAAGTGTTCAGAAGGATCCTCTGGTAGGAACGGTGCAATAAGAGTCAACACAACTAGATTCAATTGTCTTCAGAAGACAGTTTCATTTTAGTCGTCTCAACATCTCCAGATCAGATTTCCATCTGCTCCAGCTTGAAGGAGTTGATCTTCAGTACATGGGAGAGGTTCAGGTACAAGTACTTACAGTATCTGTAGATAAGTGATTAAGATGTCTACATATACAGCTCTCTGTGATACACACTCTCTCAATCTCCAATCGTTAATCTATACCTTTTAAAACTCGCTGGGGGGAATGGTGGAACCCTCCTTGATGGAACCCCATCCGATAAGTCGCCAGTGCTTCTCGACTCGTCGGGACAGAGCAATCTTCTCGCCGAGCTCGGTGCATGCGGGGGTGGTGAGCACCAGCTTGGCCATATCGGCCTTGACGTTCATGACTCGGGCTCCGGTGGTGGTGGAACCAATGTTGACCATGAGCACCTCGCCTCGCGACAGCTTGCCAACCTTGGTGAGCTTCTTGTCCTCGGTCTTGACTCCCAGCAGTCGTCGCAGCAGGAAGTAGTTGATTTCCAGCTCAATGTAGATTTCGGGCAGAGCGTTTTTGTGTCCCAGAACGTGGCCGACCAGACGATCGGCTCGGCAGAGGGTGGGGTCGACCTGGGTTCCGACTCCAATGAGACCACCGGGCACGGCAAACTTGAGATCGTTGTTCTCGGCAAACAGGGTCTGGACTCGCGATCGGATCACCTTGCACTCGAACTGGCCGTTGTTTTGCTTCTCCACGATTCCGGGTCGGATCTCAATCTCGTCTCCGAGTCGCAGAACACCGTTGAGAATCGATCCTCCAGCCACACCTCCCTTGAGCTCGTCAATCTCGGCTCCGGGTCGGTTAACGTCGAAGGATCGGATGACAATGAGTCGGGGAGACGCAGCAAAGTCTCGCACGGGCACGGGCACACGGTTGACAATGAACTCATTGACAGCGTCAATGTTGTACTTGAGCTGGGCGGAGATGGGCACAATGGGGGCGTCGGCAGCAGCAGTTCCCTTGACGAACCGCGAGATGGATCGCTCATGCTCCAGAGCAGCGTCCTCCCGCATCAGATCAACCTTGTTCTGCAGAATGATGACGTGTCGAAGCTTCATGATCTCAATAGCGGCCAGATGCTCCGAGGTCTGGGGCTGGGGACAGGGCTCGTTTCCAGCAACCAGCAAAAGAGCAGCGTCCATAACGGCGGCTCCAGACAACATGGTGGACATGAGAATGTCGTGACCAGGACAATCAACAAAGGACACGTGTCGCAAAAGCTCCATTCGACCATCACAACCAGGCTGCTCACACTTGGGATGAATCTCTCGGTCGGATCGGAAAGATCTGTAGTTTCCAGGCCGCTTGCACTCCTTGTTCTCACATCGATAAATCTTGGCGTTGGCATATCCCAGTCGAATAGTAATGTTTCGCTCCAACTCGTTCTTGAATCGAACAGTCTGAACTCCAGAAATGGCCTTGACAACAGTAGACTTTCCATGGGCAACATGACCAATGGTTCCAATATTGATTGTGGCCTGTCGACCAATAATCTCGGGAGAAACTCCAGTCATGTTGGTGAAATCGGGGTCGTTGGGCTGCTCAGGAAGACCTCCTCCCTCCTCAAATTCCTTCTTTCGTCGCTCCTCATCTGTAAGACCATCATCAGCAAACTTGACCGTCTTCTTCACCTCCGAAACCTCCTCAACAATGTTGTCGTCCTCATCCTCCTCCTCGTAATACTGGCTCTCGGCCACAATGTCGCCTCCAATCACCACATCAGGCGTAGCGTCTTCGAAATCAGTCATTTTTTCGTGTGTCGTAGGGTAGCCTCGTGGTATGACGCATCACAAAAAGACCATTATTTTCACTATAGAGTTTGCTCTTTTTTCAGTCCGCACAGTATATTTCAGAACGTTAGTCAGCAGAAGACAGGGCATACAATACAGAAAAGAGATAAACACTGAGAATGCTGAGAATACAGACATATATATATATATATATATATATGAGATTGGTCTATAACGCCACCAAACTTTTAGACTCACGTGATATCGTGATGAAGATGCATCCACCATGACGAGTAGAACGAGTTTTGTATATAGAGAGAGATTAAAGTAAGATCCGATGAGAGTGATCGTATGGGATTATACATGCAATCTTCCATCTCCTACAAGCTATATATCATCGTCTGCTTCTTGTTTTTCACTCCCCATGGGGTTGCTGACTAAGCACGATTTTTCTGAAATTTCACTCCCAACAAGACCATGAATTTGCTGACTAATCAAAGTGTGCTGACTAATCAGAGTTTCCAGGAGTTTGCTCAAAGTACGAGTGGCAGACTTTAGTGAGATCAGGACCTCAGGAGTCGTGCCAATCAATCTCCTCAACAACTCAGAATGGTCTAGATATGTCACACATTTAGAGTCGATTGTCTGCTTCCTGTAATTTTCACTCCGACTTTGAAGTTGCTGACTAATCGGTTCCCTAAGAACGTGCTGACTAATAGAGAGACGAGTAGCAGACTCTAGTGTGTGCTCAGGACATTAAATCTCCCTCTTCACTCAGATATGTACGATTCACTGCCTAACCAGACTTTTGCTGACTAATCAAAAATATCTGACGAGTTTGCTGACTAAGCATACGGACTTGAGTGAGAACAGGCCTCAGGGGGTCCTTACTTGAACAATATATCGTCTTAATAACTGAAATGGACGATTCACTCTCCCCCAGATGAGTTTGCTGACTAATCGTTTTTCGAGTTGCATACTGTGCTGACTAAGCATTCGGACTTGAGTGAGAGTCATTCCATGGATCTCCTTATTCACTCAGAGACGGACTATTGAGTTTCTAATCTTCTGATTAATCGGTTAAACATTTGTTGACTTTGCTGACTAATCATCCATTCGGACTTTCGACTTCAGAGGTCAAAAAAATGAATATGAGTGCTGCTTTTATCGTATGGTCACTATACTGACCTTACTGGTTACTTTCTACAACTGTTGCAAAGATGTCTGCATTGATAAATATACATGAATCTGAATGTGCTGAGAGATGTTTTCGGGCGATCCAGTCGTGTTTAAAAAACCAGAGCAACAAAGGCAAGAGCAACAACGACAGCGCCAGCGCTGGTGGTGATGGCTCCATTGTGTTTCTCCTCATCAACGGGTTTGGGCTGAGAGATTGAGACGGGGCCGGTGATGTTGGAAGAAGAGTGGGTGATGTTGACGGGGATCTGGGAGAAGGTGTTTGTGTTTTTGGCGATGGTTCGGGGCTTGACGGCGACTCGGAAGCCGCTGGAGCAGTTGGAGTTGAGGGTGATGATCCAGGTGTTGTTGGCAGTGGAGGGGCAAGCAATGAGCTGAGAGGTTTTATCGTTGTCTACAACGTTGAGGGCTCCGGCGACCCACTGAAGCTTCACTGTGGGCACGGTCTGGGACAGCATGAGTCCGTTGTTGGCAGTGGCCACCAGGTACTTTCCGTTTCGAGCCACAAAGTTGCCATTGTTGGTGTCAAAGGCTGAGGTGGTATCGTTGGGGGTCAGGGTGGTGACGGCCACAAGAGTGGAGTCCTGGACAGTCAGAAGAGACTGGGACCAGGGGGCCACGCTGTCCTGGGACTGGGCGTAAAAGTGGATATCCGAGGTGGGCTCGTACACCTGGGCGAGAACGGCAGTGGCAGCCAGAGCAATGGTCTTGAAAAAGAGCATGGTAAAGAGGGTATAGGGTGGGTAAGAGAGTGACTGGGGTGAAGAGGACTTGGGGAGTCAGGATTAGGCGTCCCCACGGTATTTATTCCCTGAAAAAACCTCCATGGATATCCACAAAAGAGCTTGTATGTAATATTGTAGGTTACGGTTATACTTGATTTGCATGCTTGGTAGAGGTAGGCTGAAATGTACCTTGGGGGGAGGAAGAGTGAGAAAGAAGGAAGAAGAGCAGATAAAACGTCTGTATACACAATTACTGTGTCTGTCCGTGTGTATCGCCGTACAGTATCGCTTGTCTATCTACCTGGGTCATTCTCAGACCTCAGATTACTGATGATCGAGTGGTTCAATTACAACCACCAGTAACAACTTCTAAATCGGCACTATTTCAAAGCCTATACCAAAAGGGAAATCAAAGTGAGGTTTGTCTAGAATTGAAAAAAAAAAGTTCTCCATCATCGTGGGGAAGCTAGAAGAATGACTACTTGGAAGATAGATGTATTCCTGATGAGAACGACAAACCGATACAATCAATCCGGTGCTTCTACAGATCCGTTCTCTTGACACATTTCGGTGGTCTCTTTTTCTGTCTCTTTTTCTGTCTCTTTTTTTTTCGGTCTCTTTTCTTCCTTTGCAAAGATCAACATTGGTCCTGACGGTCAACGTGAAAAGAGTGCATGCCAAACCTAAGTTTGAAAATTGCAAAAGTGTATTCTGAAAAGTGAAAATTGCACGAAAACGAAAACCCGAAAACAGAGACTTTTTGGCAGTTTGGGGTCTCATCTGGCGGAGACATTGCAGTTTGGGTCTCATCTGACGTCGTATATCACTGTCAGACCTGTCAGAACTGTCAGATGTGGATAATTGCTACAAAGGACATCCTACTGGACTCTAGCCTAACGTGGATGAGAACGTGAGTGAGAACGTGGGTGAGAACATGAGAGATGCACAGCCGAGGTTATGTGGAAGTAATTGTGGCGAATGGTGTGTTGAGCCATTGGGGTACTCGGGGAATTCATCGACAGTTCTCACGTCAGACCGTCTATTGTGTGTTTCACACTTCATCAAGTACTTATCCCAGTATTACTTGCCCAATTACTCAACGGAGAAGCCCGATATTCTTCAGAACAATGTGTGAAGTTAACTTGAGGAACTGTGAAGTGGGATATACATCAAGTATTGCTGTGTGTGTTGAATTACGGATGTCTCCTTTGGATCAAGTTATCCTGGGTTGTCTTTGGTGTCGTACTTGGGTGAATGGTAAGTAGTTTCTTAACTAAATACTTAACAAATTCACATTCGGTAATATACAGTAATTGAACCCTAGTACAAGATACCAGTACCCTTATACTGCAACCCCCCAACAAACCCCTACCTCCACAACGCCTGATCAGCTGTAGTCTGCACTCTGCCCCTACTGTCCTTATGTGGAATCGTACCACAGTCTAGGTACGGGCCGTGTACAGAAATGTTTCACCTTGAACTCTGACAATAAGTGCCCTTCAGCGGGTAGATGATTTTCTGAGCAGTTTTAATGAGGGTGAGGGGTTGATCACACCGGTACAAGCACTGTAGCTGGTTGTTTTTATTTTCCCTGATTTTTCCTGATTTTACAAAAAATCGACAAAAATCGACAAAATTAAAAACCTCATTGAAAACCTCAATGAGACAGTGCCGGTCAAAGCTGCAAGTTACAAGGTTTGAAAACTGGCGGATAGCACGAGCCTTTTCCGCGATCGAGAGACAGACTGAGAGTTACACCAACGAGACAAGAGGAGGAGGAGAGAGAGTGGGTGGGTGGGTGATTGGTGTGACTACAGTCCACCGGACTGGTTATATCGGCACTTGTACAAGTATACTGTCAATGGAGTGTCCATCGTACGGGTACTGGCAGCAAAGGTTGGAGAGAGAAGTCTGAAAAGTTCAAACCGAGTGAAATTTTCAAACCGAGGGAAATTTTCAAACCGAAAGTGAAATCAGAACCTAGAGTGACTAATGGAATATCGGAAACTGTCAATAGGATTATTAACAGAATAATAAATCGGAGACAATCTTAAAGAGAGGTAGGTGGTGAAGGGAAATCCGGTGGCGTGACATTTCTCAACAGCCTCAAATCTCCTATGTCTCATTTACCAGTTGAGTCATGTGATCACGAGAGAGGGTTATTTGAACAGAATGTCAGGAGCACCTACAAGTGCTGTTACTGGTACAAGTAAAAGTACTGACAGCTCTCTCTGGGCAACCGAAATGGCTGTATGGAAACGAACCCAAATGGAATATACGGTATTTATTTTATTTTATTTTTTTAAAAAAAAGGTCACCCCAATCTGAGTCCAAGAATTGGAGTCTGCACAACTCGTAAAATTACCCCTTTTCATGAGCAGTACAACATTACGTAATCCGATACCATACAGAATGCTCTGAAACTGGATACAAGATATATTACGTAACACCAGAGATACTACTCAATAACCACCCTCTGGTATTCACATTCAAGCCTCTAACGCCCCTCCACTCTTTTAACCCCTCTTGGGCCCCAAAACCACACCCATGACTTTGCCCCAACGTTGCTGTCTATCACCACTCTCAAATGACAGTACTCTGAGATCACTGAGATGACAGAAGATGACATGACAACAGTGACATTCGTGTTGTAGTGTAGACACATGCCTAGTTGTTCGTATCTCCGCATGATCCACGCTTCAATACGTACTACCATGCACTTGCGCTTTTAGTTGGAGATATGCACAGTTGTAGCCTCATTGTTTGTGGTGAAGCAGATAGCCGTATCTAGGAATCGATATATATAGGGGTTTCTCACCTGTCTCACCTGCCCACCTCTCACCACCTCACCACACAATGTCATACATCCCTATCAAATACTACAAGTGTCTACGGTGCAATAACATGATCCATCGTCGACATCTATTTGCACATCCTCAACAGTGTCCTACAGATATTGGAGTTATTCACAAGTTGGATTATTATTGGTAGGACTTCAGACTTCAGATTTCCGCACTTATTCAGGACCATCTTCAGCAACTCCTCCACCACCCAAATATGGCTTTTCGGTCTCAATTCAACTGCTATGAAACACCCAGCATAACTAATACACCCGGTTGTCAAAGTAAGTCGTTCATTGTACTTGTAGAAACCCATTGAGGGTGATATCTGTCTCCAACAGCATACCCTGGTACCAGTACAAGTAATACTTATTCACTACGATACTCGAGTAGATGGTCCTTCTTCCTGACAAGTTATAAGGTCAGTAGATTGGAGTCACATGACAAGGTGTATCCGATGAACCATACCGATGAGTGGGTTCAAATAGGAGGACACAATGCGATACAGATCAACAGAACCATCGAGTCTCCTGCACTAGCCTGTCCTGGTGCTCACCATCATCATTCAAGCTAGATCTCTCTCCAAACTGCAAAAGTGGGCTGAGAAATTATCTAAAAATATCTAAAAATATTTAAAAAATCTAGATATCGATAAATAATATATGAATATATTTTTTATAATTTTCTCAAATTTCAACACACCTCAACACACCTCAATGCCCACACCTCTTCGTCTGCCCTCCCCAACACCCCAGTTCGAATCCCATTCTCGCCATAACCTTATTCCACTCTCCAAACTCTATTTCCAACATGCATTATCTGAAAAAAAATTCAGCCTTCAGATGGTTATCAAAAAACACCACAACAACATGAGTGATTCCGAGGTGACCATCAAGCGAAAGATTGAGGAGGAGATCGAGATCGATCTGGAAAAGTCCGCTCCTCTGTCCAAGAAGCAGAAGCGTCTTGAAAAGAAGGGCAAGCTGCCTGCTGAGAAGCCCGACCAAGAGGAGGAGGGCAAGTCCAAAAAGTCCGAACATGGAGTGTGGATCGGAAACCTGTCTTTTGACACGTGTAAAGATGACATTAAGCGGTTCATTTTGGCCAAGCTGGGCAAGGCTGAGGAAGATTCCGATGCTGTGGTGATTGAGGAGGCGGATCTTCTTCGAATCAATCTGCCCAAGTCCAAAACCACCAAGAAGGCCAAGGGTTTTGCTTACGTGGACGTTCCTACTGCCGAGAAGATGGAGCGACTGGTTACCCTGTCTGAGCAGATTCTCAACGGACGAAAACTTCTCATCAAGAATGCAAACTCGTTCGAGGGTCGACCTGAGAAGAAGGATCCTACAGACACCGAGTCCCGGGTGCTGTTTGTTGGAAACCTGCCTTTTAACGCCACCGAAGAAATGCTCAAGGACCACTTTAAATCCTGCGGAGATATCCGACGAGTCCGAATGATGTCTTTTGAAGATACAGGCAAGTCCAAGGGATTCTCATTTGTGGACTTTTACGAGGCTGATGCTACTCGAAAGGCCCTCAAGGGAAAAATGTACAAGTACCTCGAGGGTCGAACTCTGCGTCTCGAAGCTGGAGAAGACCGAAGTAAGCGAGTTCCCAAGCCTAGAAAGGTCGAGGGTGCTGTTTCCGAAGAGGGACAGTCTGCACAGAAAGATTACTCGGAGCCTGCTCAGACTCAGGACAAACCTGCGTACTCTGATAACACCGAGTCATACGACCGACCCAAGAGAAGCAAGGAAGACCGACCTTACTCGCGAAAGAAGCCCGGACAGGTTCTGGCCAGTGCCCAGAGAGCTTCGGTGGGTATTGTCCAGAGTACCGGTAAGAAGATGACTTTTGACTAACGGTGCCAACTTACAAAATGTACTTATAGACTGGAATAAAATGCATGTTAATTAGGAGTAGACGAGAAAAAAAAACCGGAAAGAAATAAATACTGGTCTAAGGTTGAATGAAGAGACCAAATTATCTGTTCGTACTGGAGTCTTCTCTAGCTGTTCTCAGAGAGACGAAAAGAGTGGAAACTTCTCTCAGTTATAACTCTTAAAGTCTCTTCAGTTGTAGCTATAGCTCTTGAAACTTGGAAACTTGAGCTCTGAAACTAGAAAGACAGCTATAGAGGTTCGAGCACTTCTCTACTTTAAGGCACTTGATAATTCTTCAATGTTCGACTTTCACCTTTCAGCTCTCACTTTCAACTTAGCACTTCATAACACTTGATAACTCTTCATATCACATGATAACTTTTGTACTCATCAGCTATAGAACTTGAAAAACTTCACTCTACAGTCTTCAGCATTCGCTCTTCGCTCTTACTCTTCACCCTTCACACTCCACCCTCCCCTCTCCACTCAAGCCACAAGAAACCCAATAGAACCCAGTCAAACTCTTCAGCTCCATCCCCCACCCTTTCTACAGCTCCCGAGACGATCCGACCAAGATCAACCCAAGGAGCTTCTAGAAGAGCAGGTCATGTGATGGAACCGTGACGAGTTTCGAGTGTTTGAATGCAGATTATAGGTGTTTTTAGCTGTGTTTGAAGAGTGACAGAGAAGTTTTCAAGGTGTACACTACAGTACCAGTACCAGGGAAGGGTCTAGAGGGAGCTCAGAAAACCTCTCAAACCTCAACTCAGCACCCTCCCAAACAACAACCAGCAACCTCCCAAACAACCAGCAGCAACCTCTGAAAACTCATCATCTATCCATAAACCTTCACTCCAACGTCCATTTGTTGGGATTTTCGATATCGGATTCAGCATGTTCAGATGGTGATAACGGAGCCTAGACTGAGTATATATAGATACATAGATAGTGAATGTGGGTTGTGCAGTTCTCGGTGTATGAAGATTTACTTGAAGGATAAAACAAGAGAGTGGTAACTACAAAAGTCAGTGTATTTGAAAAGATCTAATATATCAATACCACCATTCCAGAGACCTCTCATACTAGTGATCGTTCCAGAGACCATTCCAGGTCCATATCTAGAAGCAAGGTTCGCATAATCAATCTTACTCAGAGCATTTAGTCTTGGTTATTGATGTGGGTTCAGGGCTTCACATCTAAAAGTTCCTCTTCTTCTCTCTCCTTCTGGGTTTATTCATTCCTTCAGATGCAGTACAGTTATGCCACCAGTTATATCACTCGTAAGATGGGTTGTAGACTTTCAAAGAGTCATACTCTTCGAAATCTGTCTCAGTATTCGTTATTTCAGATCTTGGACAATTCTCCAGTATTGTTTGTTCTTCATTTCAGGAGAAGTACACTTATTCAAGGCAACTACTTCCACTTCTAATGGCCTACAAAACCCCCGTCTTACCGTAAGTTGTGCTGAAAAGCACACGGTGGACTGGCTAGTGCCTAATTGTGATCCTATTGCTCCTCTTGATTGTTTTATTGGTTCTAGCGAATTTTTTCAATTTTTTTCGATTTTTCACGACAAATTTCACCCCTAATACACTCAGCTGACCCCCCAACACATCTCATCTCCCGGTGGCCAAGCTGGTTTAAGGCGCGAGACTGTAATGGAAAATTGTCATCTTGAGATCGGGCGTTCGACTCGCCCCCGGGAGATTCATTCTTTTTTTTTACTGCCTAGCAGGTCTCTATTTTTTTGGTGGTTAGTAACACTGCTTTTTAGGAGTATATGAGTTTTGTTAAGGTTTTGGTTGTGTTTTAGTTAAAGATTTCCTCTTATGAGAGATGGAGACTTTTGGTGGTAGAAGGCAAAGAGAAATATTGAGATGCAACAGGCGTAGAAATAAGCGAACCTGGGATTCTTTTGATATTAAAATCACGTCGATATCCCTACATAACTGTCTGGCTAAGTCGTTATTGGAGTTCCATCTGAAAATCATGATATCAACATGGATCAGCTAAACCAGAAGATGTAGAATAACACTAGACAAGTCTCTGAAAAGATACATGCCCCTCTAGACTCCTTTCTGACGATTTACTCAACCTTAGTGTCAGAGTAACGCCCGATAAATGGCAATGCTGGAAAATCACCGTATTTTGCGTTTTTCAGAATAATTACTAGGTCAGGAGCAACAAAAATAGATTCAAAACGTTGCCCCATGTCTAATTGACATCATAGTGTTGGATTTATCCTTTCATTGTAAATATTGACTCTACTAGACATCAATACTTGGTCTTGAGGTTGCGCTGTAGGCTATAGCTATTCTGATTTACATACCTGGGTAAAAACCGATATACAGCTGATTCATCTATACCAAGTGATACAATTTTGCAATAAATTATGTGTATACCTTTAGTGTGAAGTGTGTACTCTACCATAGACAGACACATGAGATCTTTTCCAGATAATTTGTGATCTGATAGATGCTGTGGATTTGATTTACCAGCCCACTCCTCTTAGTTTGTTTTTCGTTGCACTTTCACAGCTCATCCGCCCAACTCATTGTAGCATACAGGATAGTCAAGTAGACTAAGAGAACCTATAAACACATCTAAAGCATACCAATTGATATTCCACAAGTTATATCTCGTCGTGGACCTCGTTGTGGATCTTTTTAGTGAGATATACCACTCTAATTCATGGCTCTGTATACCTTACAGTGGTCAACCAGAAGTGTGCTCATAATAGCAGTCAAAAAATCCAACTGTTATAAATCAGTTATGAAATTGTCACTACTGCCATTGATTATCTCTGAACCAGTTATCTAAGCAATTGCTCAAAAACTGGAAGTTCTGGACGCATTATCCAATTGTCTCATAATCTGACCCTAAACACCAGTTTTTTGAAGAAATAAGTATATAACTTGAATCATATGAGGATAAAATTCTGACCAGGTGTATAAGATGACAATACTGTTCATCTGAAATTTTTCTTATTTCAATATCGTCAAAACTGAAAGAGTTTTATTTTTTCTGACACCCATTTCTGGACGAAAAATGGCTAGAATTTTAGATTGGTTCTCATAGCTCCAATATGAATCCGAAACTCCTGAAATCGAACAAGATGATATATATAGCCTGTATTATTAGGATAGTGCTCACTATCACGTGATATTTCCTTTATAGATCGTTTGACATCCTGGAAGGTTCCCAAAAATAAGAGACAATGAAAAAGATGACTATATTGTCAAAATCATATTGAGGAGATTCATTTGTTTTTAGAAGGTCATATACTGCCGTTCTACACACTATGGCGAACCAAACACCTTTGTATCATCAATATTGCTTATGTAGCAACGAAAAAATTACAACTCTATGTAAATCGCTGTAAAATCCAGTTTCAAGAACAATTGAGGCAATAGCCCTACTTAAATTAGTATCGAAATGTTTCCCACGTCCCACTATATCTCCTGGTTCAGTAATCACAACTCCATCGTTGTTATTGGCACTTTCAGTCTTCAAAGTGTGACTCTTTTGGTATGTAATGTTTAATAGTTTTTACATCACCACGAAATGATACTGGTAACATCCTAAATCATCACTAGAAGGTGCTTAATAGCCATTTGATACAGTCTTGGACTCTATTAGTTCAAGCTACCGTTATTATGATTCATACTGGTGTCGTATCTCGCCTCAGATACTCAAATATCAAACTTGACGGTATTTTGTACTTACGGTTATGGATATACAGTGTTGTAACTTCTCATAACAAGCAATGGATCACTTTTAAGAACTCCCTCAGTCTGATTGGGCTAAATTAGGACTTATATTCCACATCATCGTGCTCATTTTCGGAACCAGTCGTGTATTGCGGTCTGAAACCAGAGTGAGACATAATAAGGCACATATTATCACGTTCCAAATGTCATTAAGACACTCTAATGCTTCTTTACGATGTTTAACAGTGTGCTAGTGATACAATTGTAGCTCACAGAAGGCCTAGAGTAAGTCCTACAGTAGATTAGATTGAAAGTCGTCCCTCTAATCAACATCAAGTATTCCATACATGCCTTAGCAGCTCCAAATAGAGATATATCTCTTTGTATCACTCATTTAGCTCTTTCTTTTTGATTCTTATTTTCGGCTTACATAATCCCTTTTCACATACCCTCGCGAAGTGAGAATTTCTTTTCAAAAAACGCGCCGATGGTTTAGTGGTAAAATCCATCGTTGCCATCGATGGGCCCCCGGTTCGATTCCGGGTCGGCGCAACTTGGTTACGGCCATATCCTGGTGAAAATACGGCTTCCCGTCCGATCAGCCATAGTCAAGCACCAGAGAGCCTAGTTAGTATTGTAGTGGGAGACCATACGAGAATCCTGGGTGCTGTAATCTTTTTCCAGCCTACTCGCGTAGCGAGTGGGCTCTTTTTATTACTGTAGGCGGTTTCTCCACTACTGGTACCTTGTACAAGTATATATACTCGTTCAGACTGTTCTCTTATCTTCAGTCTTGATTGACTTACATAACAGAACATGTTATGGCCGTCAAAACGAGTTGTGAATGTTACTAAGCAATGTCATAGTATTTTGTATGCTGGTGAGTTCTTAACCAGGAATTAGTACGATTTGTAGTCCGTTTACATGTTCCGGCTTGAACAGATGGAGTTGTCACATCTCATAGTGTCAGGTGGAAGCACACTTATAGATCCGAGGCTTAGTGGAGGTGCAAATGAGTCTAGTACGATTCCCTTGTTGTTCCAGAACAGAACATTTCTCTTCTATTTGATACCTCTCAGTTTCTCTGAGAATGAGTTCATGTCAGAATCAACTAAATAAAGTTATATACTGTCGTATTCGGATAATCTTAAACTTAAAATGTGATATCTGACCAGATCTTTTAATATGGTAGGAGGGTTGGAGAGGTGGTAGGATGGTTGTATCGCAATGTACGTGTTGGATATTCCAGATTTGATCATTTAAGACACGTTTACCTCTCTCTAACAAGAATATGCACATGTATTATATCTCACATAACTGATCTCACTCCAAGGGACAATATGGCAAAAAAACATACTTCTAAATCGCTTCTTACAACTGAGAAATCTATTACTTGTTGGTTGAATAGATGCAATGTGGCAATTTCCAGTACGTTAGTCGTTCTCGTGAGCTGGTATTACAAGTACAGTACCACCTCTTCCTCTACAAGATCTCAGAATACTGCTCAGTGCCCACCTGCATTTCAGAAATGAAAATATGCAAAACAAAAGACGAGTCCAACCACCTTGGATTTGGACCCAAAAAGAATGACAACCGAGAGATTCGAACTCTCGCCTCCGAAGAGACCAGGATATTGATTCAGTCACCTGAACCTGGCGCCTTAGACCACTCGGCCAGGTTGCCAATTTCTTGATGACAAAAAAACGGTCGCCAGATACATGTGAATTTTGATTTTCAGCGCGGAAAAGTAATATATAGCTTAATGCATTTCCCTAGAATCAAAAAAACAAAAAAACAAAACATGAATACCACCTCCTAGGGAGCGTGATCTGAGAAAATCCCTTACCTCTGTTCCCCAATTGGTACAGTTCTGGAAACAACCATCTGGAAACAACTATCGTGATGGACTATCTCGCGGTTTTGTAAGACTATTTCATGTCTGAAAGCAAGAGATTCAGTTGTTTCAACCAGGTTACAGACTGCTGGGGGTGGTGGTTATGTTTATTACCCAGAAAAGGCTGAATCTGTTTTTCAAATACAGTATTATCTCTTCTCTCATGCCTGCTTGAAATACATAAAACATGGGTAGTGGTTCACGTTCAGATCTTGACTGCCATTCATCTGCCAAACCACCACACCGCTGCATTAAAGCCTTATCCACTGACTCATTCAACCCCCAGAGAAGTTTTCATGGTTTCGATATCGCTCTCAGTTGTGGTCTCTCAGTCCACATATATCACGGATATTGAACAGACAACTTGTCCGACAGTGAGTAATCTGATTCATACACAAGGACTCTATGTTATCAGCATTATAGACTCGTAAATGCATCTATGTTTCTCTCAGGAAAAAGCTCTGAAGATATCCACAGAGTGATACAATCGAGTAACTTCCTGAGGTGGCCCATTATATACACCTCTTTGACGCCAAATGCTCTTCAACTGGATACTTTTAGGTAAGATCGGGTTCCTAGAGGTGAAGAAACAGACACTATAGACTCCCTTGCTGACCCTTAAATACTATTCTGAGATCCACATTTATAAGACTTCATATCACCTATGATAGAGGCATTATCAGATTCCAGAGACCGTGTTAAACTAGTTCGAAAAGAGTAGATGATACCAGTCCCCCTTTCTACTTCTAAAGAGCTGTATCCCCCGATTATCATCTTCTCTGTTCAGAAGAGCCAAATCGTCATCCTTTAGACATTGTAAGAGATCCCAAATGGAACGTAGATCTGAATATCACAAGGGATTCACAACAACGATAGGAGATTTTTCGTTATGGTATCTTATTCAGACGTCATGTGATGGTCTTCACCTCACTTTTGTGTGCTGGAATCGCAAAATTGACATCATAAATGACGTTACGGTGCGTTCGATGTCTGCACTGAATTGTATCAGATGACTTTCTACCATCATTTCATTTTTCACTACGGATGCAAAGGAGGATCCATTTCAACAGAATCAATTGCATATGTGGTTGTTGTCTTCAGTGGTTTAAATTATTTCCAGCTCTTCCTAGCATCTTCTCAAATTTTCAACTATTGCTCTAACTAATTATAGTTAACCGACATATTTGATTGTGGAATATCTCTGGAAATACTATCGCTAGCTCTCTGAGTATGAAATATCAGTTAAAAAGCAGGATCTACTCTATCCTATGAAAGTCTCTCCTCATCTCTGCAGTTTCTGTAACACCGAAAAGGGACCCCTAAATGGCTTTTCAAACAGAGTAATTCTAACTAATTCAACAACTAATTTTAGTTAGATCAAGTTTCACGACTCAAAAGTGTTTCAAGAGCCACCTGGAAAAGATCAAAACCCTTCAAAAGACCAGATACCGTTGAGTCCGTCATTCAGAGTCCTCAAGAGCAATTGGAAATGATTATTTATGTATACATGAGTTGTTGGAATGGTACAAGTCATGGAAACCCCCTTCGATTTAGAGAAAAAATCAGAAAAATCAGAAAAAACTAGAAAAAAATGAAAATAGGCTTGATGTGATTTCTCTTGGAATTATTTGTCTTTTCAACCGTTGATATACACAAGATGGATATAGCTTCAACTATTGGAAGGTCTGATAAGATAGATACTATTGGGGCTTCTGGTACCAGTACTTTAACTACTAAGAGTATCAATGGAACGATCCATTTCAACGGTATCAAAAGTACTACAACGTTGGAATTGTGCTGTCCCATCTGATGAATCTTTCAACGAAAGCACTCTCAGATTGATGAAAGTTACAATCAGAGCCCTAGACCTCCCAAAGGGGATCTGAGTCGCTATTGTAACTATTGATTCATGTCAACGTAATACAACGAAGAGTTGGACATTTATAGACACCATTAGATAGCTCCAGATTCACTGATTGCAACTATATAGCTCTTGTTCCGATTACATAAACATCAAACATCCTTAAGTAAATGTCAACTAAACTCTAATAGGGAATATTCCCTTTTTGGAATATTACATAACGCGTATTAAGTTCAAACCATGCACATAAAGTAAAACGCGTTTTCCACGCGCTTCACACTACACCATACAAAACAGCCAAAAATGAATTTATTGCCGGGAAATAAATTCAAGTGTTCAATTCCGTATTCGGAATTCACGGTTGAGCATTTATTGGGATTTTATGGACGAGACAAGGAGGAGAGTGTGACCGTCCAGAACGACACGAGAATCTCACAAGACTGCTGTTCACAGGAGGACCAGGATACGCTTGTTCGGGCGTCGGATATTATCAATCATTACCATGGAAGAAACAGCAGGGAGGCTGTGAGGTTGCGTTTCCTAGTGGCCAAGAAGCTCGGGGTAGTCAAGACGACTTTGGACGTACCCTCCAGAGATATGAACAACTATATTAGCAGTCTTGTGTTGAGAAGGAAGCAATTTCTGGAGAAATCCAGCAACGACTTTTGTTTGAACAACCAGCCCTTTCAAAACGGATACAGATCGCGATACCAGCTTCTGGAGGTGGTTGTGTATCGAGAGGCTCGAGAGATGCATGAAAATGTGCTCCTCAACGCGAAATTGGCCCAGGAGATTGTCAAGCAGTGTCTTTTGAGACTGGGAGACGATTACAGAGATGCCGTTGATCTTGCACAAGCGACTCCTAATGCAGCGTGGATCAACAAGATATTCCAACATGCTGGATTCAAATGGTGGAGAGAGGACGATGAACGTGATCTTGTTGACCAAGTTGCTGCAATCAAGGAGATTATGACGACATGGCCCGTTATCACTCAATATTCTTCCGATCGAATTTTTAACGCTGATCAAATGTATGTTCAGATTGGAGAACGTATTCTTGAGCGAGTTTTGACCAAGAAATCGACAGTCAGCAAACATGCAAAGAGAATCAATTGTTCGTCGTCCATGTTTCCCTGTGTTTCAGCCAGTGGAAAGGTCAAACTTGCTTCTTTCTTTTTCCCAAACCCCCAAACCTGCGAAGAGTTGCAACAACTCCAAAATCTCGACCCAGTCCATCTGGAGAACCCTTTTGAGCAGCCAGAGCAACCAAAAAGAGGCAGTAAGAACTACGTTCCCCGTTCCGAGGTCAATCGAGATCCCCAAGTGGTCAGTCTAGTAGCAATCTTTTCTGATATCAAAAAGAAAAAGGAGAATATTGTCAAGGAGAAGAATACCATGTCAATTCTCAAAGATAAGGCCAAAAGTGACCCATCCTGCTCAAAAGAGGACCAATTACGACTCGATGCAAGCCACTCGGAACTCGTGAAACGACACAAGGATATTGTTATGGAATACTCTGAAGCAAAGAAACTTGTTTCTGAGAAAAAAGCCGAGGTGACTCGTCGAATGACTGCTGAGAAAGCTGCCGTTTCAAATGATCAATCCCCATCGTCTCCTACTCTTTCACCTAATCAGGAATTCAGCAACTCAACTATCCTCTATGAACCCAACTTGTCTCACCTTAGAGAGATTGAGGAGGAGTATCTGAAGCTTTCACGTGATCCAGATACGACTTTTGAAGACAAACAACGAAAAAATGACGAAATGAACCGATATTTCTACCAAATGGCCAAAGATTTCATCGAATATCGACATTTGACTGATCCAAACCATGAAATGCAATGTTTCACCATCAAACAAGATAAGGGATACATGGATACTGTCATGATGGTCATGTGGTTGTTTTTCTTTGCTCATGAGACCCAGGCAACGTCTCTAGACAAGGTCTTACTTGTTCTGGACAATGTGGGATTGCATCATTCTGCTTATCAGATTGTAAAGGACTGGGAAGAGATGCAAGGAGTGGAGTTTTTGTTTCTACCAAAAAATTCGGCAACTTTTACTCAGCCTACAGATCTCGGGATCAATGTTACCATCAAACAGAGATGCAAAAAGCTCGAGTCGGTTTATTTGGAAAATCATTCAACCGTGACAACTCTTCACAGAATGAATTGGTACAGAAAAATGTGGTTGGAGATTGATCCTCGTCTTATTCGACAGGGTTTTGGATATAGTCCTCTCATGCTACCCCATATTGGACTTCCTCTTCCCAAACAGATTCTGTCAAAGGTCAAGGAGTGTGTTGACTCTGGGATTCCCGAGGCAGCCATCGGTACTGTGCCAGAACCCGCCACGATCGACTGGACTGCGTTCGAGGACGAAGAGGCACTCTCTGGGGAGTCTGTGGTGACTGCTATTCAGACAAAGCCCCTGGAGGATCTTCTGGGAAACCCCAATGCCGAGTCTTTTCTAAACGACCATATCAGGGATCTCCGAGCCCACAAGGAGTCAGACCTTGCCAAGAGACAAAAGAACAACAGCGACAAGTTTCAGATGCGAAAACGGTCCAAAATGATGCAGGCTGGACCCATCACAGACAATGCTCAACTTTGCAGCTTGTTGGGTATCCCCTCAGAGTCCACGGAAGCTGTTGAAGCATACAATCGCAAGTTGGATCCTCCTAGTGGCTCTGAGGCTGATATTGAACCCGAATCGATGATTGCCGACACAACTACAGACTCAATTGTCACTGTAAGCAGTCCTGAATCGCAAGACCATGGATTCAACGAAAACGCAATCATCCGGTGCTCAACTCCAACCGATTCGACTTTTGAAGCTGGAATGACTCCAAAAAACCCCGTCGTCATCCAAGACGGCTCTCCCATCTCAGTCAGAGTGCAGAGGTTTCCTGTACCTATCGACGACGATCAACTTGTCGTTAGAACAATAGCCGAGGCCCAGGCTACCGTTAGAACTATTGCCGAGGCTGAGGTCGTCAAAAACACTTCTGCACCTACTCGCAAGCGTAAGCGTCCAAAGATGCCTGCTTTCAACGGTGTCCAGCGTCGTGAAATCGACCTCAGTTGCGATTTGCGGTTCTACTCTTTTTCTTAGTAGTAGAAATGTCACTAGTGTTGGTTCTTGTACTGTAGTCTAAGACGTTTTATATAACCAATATACTCTCGGCCTTATCCAGTATCTCTCAACTTCACTTCATGGGCCAGACTAGATCTTCGCTTGGATAAGAAAGCCTCAGACTCGTTGTATAGATATTTTGCCAGAGTCTGAGCGGCTGCTGAGCGGCTTCCTCTTGTAACATACCAATGTTGAATGGAGTCCATCATCAACACGAAAGACATGGTGATGGAGTAAATGGAGCATACCATTTCCTTATACCTTGCTTACGTACACTTGTTACTCCTATGCTGGTCACCCATGATACTGACTTGGACAGAAAACCGTCAACAAAAGATACGACGAGGGTAGTCATCAACAAACGCTTCTTCCCGCTCAGGCCCTTGTTGATAATACCCTAGCCTTGCTCCGGATGTAACTTGGCATTATGAATAGAGTGACTGATGTCTAACTGTAGAACAGGTCTGGAATCTCTTTTCAGATGAATGATTGGAGGAGGTGTGCCTGAGTGGGATGAAAGACGATACCAATTAAATATATTAGTACAAGTACTTGTATAAATGTGGTTTCCAACTGCCCTAGACTAAAACAATATGTCAGACTATCTTTGGGCTTTGAATTAAGAAACCCAGACTCTTTGATCATATTATAGAGATCCACAGTCCTTTTTTGTTCTAGGAAATGCATGCATTAATCTCTAACATCACAGTATGGGTCTCAGGTTCCACCATCCATACATCTACAGCAGATTTTCACCCAAATGATCATGGTTGAAAGGTCCACCACTTCCTGTGCGATTATTTCACGTCCTCAGATATGGAATCGCTTTAAATGGCACGTGGACAGCCAGTGGATATGACTACAACATTGTACTATTTAATTGTGTGAATATTGACATTCAGATATATTTCCAAGCTATCGACCTATTCACACAGTGCACCCTCCACTTGATTAGATCTCTGGAGATTCTTACCAGGATTTGAGCATCTCAGACAGTCTCACATACGACACTGATCAGATCTGTTAACACTTGAATTATGAGAAAACTAGGAAGTGTCAGGACTATCCCACTATCCACACACCTACTGCAACCTCCCAGATGTTCAAACCACCCGTCTATATTTTAGTCCCTGGACTGGGGGTTCTGCCAATATCTGAAGGGATCATACAAGTGCCCAATTCGAACACACCTGCAGGATATTTCCTTCTCAAATCAGTCCTCTGGAACGAAAGTCCTTGTAGCCTCTCAATTGAGGGTGTACGATAGATGACCAAACTGTCCTCAATGGGCTCGAGTGGAGTATCACGTGATCGGAATGAATCTGTCTGAATCACACTCTATGGAGACCTAAAGAGTCAATTGGAGTGTCAGGACGACCAAGAGTCGACTCTTTGACTCTAGAGTCCATGGTCACACTACACACCCCTCTTGAAGCCTTGGTGGGGTACATCATGTAGGCACACAACCTGAAATCTGATTTGAAATGTTTACTCATGATTGTCGGCATTATGCACCTCGTTCTATGAACTCTCAAATTTGGATAGCCAGTCTGAAGTGTCTCTAGAATGGTCTAGATCTCGCTGTTTGTGCTGCACTGAACCACACAGTATCGTACCTTACTCGCACTCACCACGTCGTACAACTACCAACCAATGCATTACACGCTTGCTGTTTCCCGATTCGTATTTCGTCTTGGCAAACTTGGCTCCTGTGCATGTGCATAATCAGGCCAACAAAGGAGCATTGAGAACACTCCAGTTGGGCCAGCATCAAGTGGAAGACGGAAATACAACTCCATACACACACAGCCACCATTTAAAACACACCTACCATCTTATAACACAAACAAATCTGACAATATCAAATCAACCCCTGCATACTCACACATAATTTAAGGTTTGCCAAGTCGCGTACCTATTGGACTGTTAGACCCACTCATATCTCGGATCAGCAGACGTGGTAAGTTTGACAGGTGAGCAGAGAAGGAACCAAACAGAATCGATTGAAAGAAAGGCGTCAGGACGGACTAGACAGACTAGACGGACTAGACGGTCCTTCCTAATACTGACTTTACAAAGATACTCGTACATACTACCATTGTAGGATCGACAAAAGACAATCTGAAACTGTGACACGTGACACAAATCACAACCGATCCAATTGTAACACGTGTCACTGCTCCAAATCAGCATCTATCACACAAATTCACGTGCTATCATCTCCCCAATCACAAATTGGATCCAATACGAATGCCAGTACATGAACCTCCATTTCAAAAGTAACTCTGGGTCCTGGACTAGATCTGTAACACGACCTGGTTTTTTTGAGAGCAATTATTTGAGGTAATTGACGAGTAAATGAGTTGTTTTTTGTACCAAAATAAAACCCACAATCAACAGTATCCAAAAAAACACACTCTCATCACTCCAACTCCCCTCCAACTACCCCTTTATTCCACATTAAAACACCCTATAATATCGTCTCCAATTAGCCTAAACCCAAAATGTGCCACCCCGCAGGAGACCTGGATCTACGCTTATACAAACTATCCAAAAATCAAATCATCATTAAACCCCTAATAGTCCTAAATAATCTACCATCGGTTGTCGTTACCGCCGTAGTTGCCGCCCTGGTTGCCTCCGTAGTTGCCACCCTGGTTGCCGCCGTAGTTGTCGTTACCGTAGCCTCCTCCGTAGTTGTCTCGTCGCTCCTCTCGCTCCTCCCGTCGCTCTTCTCGTCGCTCCTCTCGTCGCTCGTTGCCACCAAAGTTGTTGTTGTCGTAGCCACCGTTGTTGTTGTCGTAGCCGCCGTTGAAGCCGCCACCGTTGTTGTTATCAATCTCCCGGTGGTGGTGGTGGCCCTGGCCCTGGGGCTGGCCGTAACCCTGCTGCTGCTGCTCCCATCGCTTCTCGTCCTTGTGGTCCTCGTACTTGTCCTTGGCCCAGTTGGCGCCAATGGCTCCGATGATGGCGCCACCAATGGTCTCGAGCTTGCTGTGGTTGCCGTTCTTGCCGAGCTCGTGGCCAGCAAAGCCTCCGGCAGCGGCTCCCAGAATGGAAGTTCCAAGACCTCGCTCGCCAGAGTGAGAAGGAGGCAGCTCGTTGCCGTAGCCTCCCTGGTTGTTGCCGTAGTTATCGTTGTAACCCCGCTCGTTGTTGTTGTTGTTGTAGTAGTCGTTGCCAGACATGATGTGTTTGTGTGAATGTGTGTGTGTGTGTGAGAAGAAAACAGGGAACAGGACACGTCTTTATATATGCCTACCTAGTCCCGAAGCCTGTGTGGTGACGTAACTTTGCCTTGTCGTTATAGATTCGCCCGGGGATAAAACTAGGAGGATGTAAAGAGCACGTGGAGAGGTCCGATCGAGATGATAAAACTACCAATCGAAAGTGCTCGACGAGGAGAATCGAATGGTATCATCAAAATGACAAAATATACACACAATCCCCCATCTAATCGACTCCCTAAACACCACCCTGGCCCCACTTTAGACACTACAGCAATGCATCTAACAACAATGGTGCAATGCGCATCGATGATATGCATGATTTGGAAGGTCTCTATTGGCTCTTCCAGAAGTCGCAGAGATATGAGAAAAGTCTCAAAATAACCGCAATCCCCCAAATAATCCAATTGGCCTTTTTCCGACGCATTTCGAGCAAAAACACAACTTCTACAATCATCATACTAAACTCCAGTCTCTGGATTGCGCACTAACAAACTTTATCGACGCCAGAATGATGGGTTGGGAGGAGATCACGTGATCACCAGGCTAAAAATAGACCAGCCGAGTGAACGAATTAGAACGTGAGTGGTTGCGAAATTGGCAGGCTGAGGCTGGTCACGTGATACACGGTCACGTGATACACATCACCTGCCCCACATCACCTGCCCCCTCCGCCCACTGCCTCGCCCGCCAAGCCACGAATGACCTTATCGCCGTGACAACATGTCAAGCAAGGTTTCGAGGTGAAATTTCAAGGAACATTTTTACGACATTTTTACGACAGATGGCACATTCCATTTCACGTGTTTGGAAGGATTGCAGGCTGGGGGGAGAGTTGAGCTGCTTGCAGTACTGAGAGGCTTAGCAGGAGTGCAAGTAGAGGTGCTTGTAGGTTGAATCTGAGTACAACAGAACGATACTAAGAAGTACAACCAAGTGAGATTGACAATTGTACGGCAGCTGGAGAGCTCAACACAGCCCCGATTTTTTGTTATTTTTTTAATTTTTTAGGATTTTTTTTAATTTTTTTAATTTTTTAGGATATTTCAAAACCTGAAAGTTCAAACACACATGATCCAGGCTGTGTTGCATAGCCGAGTTATTTATAGATGTCTGAGATTCAATATGGGGGCTGTGAGATGATAGCATCACGGGATAAGAGATGGAGTGAGTCAGACGATTTCACAAGGTCGTTTGTCTGGTGGTTGTCACGTGATACAACTACCTTTGTAGTGGCAGACCTAGCTATACCCGATTGAGCTGACTAATCAACTCTGTTCAGGTCATGTGATCTCACGTGACCAAAACCCCCCTTGGCCCTCGCGACTGGAAAAACCACACTCACCCACCCCCTTTTCTGCTGCCAATACTGAAACCTGCATACCCAGGGTTTCTTTACTAGCCATATAAAATTATAAAGTTGTGTGGGGCAGCATTAAAAAAGTGGCGATCTGTTTATTTTGGTCTGTGGAGTTTTTAAAAGAGTGAATAATTTTGGAAAAAATCGGGAAAATTCCGGGAAAATTTGAAAAACGTGTATTATCGTCGGGAGGATCTGGTGAATTAATAAAAAACAATTTAACCTACATTTCACGTCTAAAACTGACATCTACAACTTGCAGAACACTGTATAATCTTACTGTCAAATCCAGAAACTAGATACCCCCTTGTTGGAGGTTTCAGAGTGTTTGGACTTGTTAAAAAGAGAAATATCAGTGTATTTGACATATTTGACATGATCCACGGTTTCTTTTAGTGAAAAATGTTCTCACGACGTCCAATTCATGTTTTCTCAACTATCACCCTGTATACAGTACAAGTACGTACAAGGATACATATCAAATCGTTATATAACAAGTTTGAAAGACTATGCTCATATAGTTGATATAGTACGATCACGTGACCCAATAGAGGGTGTCTTCTACCCTGATTCATACCATACATTCCATCTCATCCGATTACATAAGCAAGCCACATTCAAGGGTTCAAGGGAAGTGATGAGAAGCAAATGGTGAGTCACGTGACCAAACCACACGACCAATCCACCAACCCTGCTACACACAACACCTCTCCTCTCCCTACTACCATAGTCCTAAACAAGCTTCCAACCCTAACCCTAGATTCTTAATATTGCAGGATACACGAGGTTTCCATGTTAGTAATAACGGCACCAGAGGAGTGAGCTGGACCAGATACACGACGTGAGTAAGAGCTCTCTTTCGACCGCGACGATCCCGACATTTATTCTCAATCTTTTCATCTTCACGTCACGTTCATCCATTCGACTTTTAAATGGAGACGCCCACTCGTCCTCACCGTGTCAAGGTGTATGAGTTGGATTCAGGCCAATGGGTCGACAAGGGCACTGGGTATTGTACGGGAGAGACACGTGGTCCTTCCAAGCAGCCTTATTTGGTGGTACAAAACGAGGATTGTTTCGGGTTCATTTTGGACACTCATGTGACGGGATCTATTCAGTATCAGAAGCAACAGGATACTCTGATTGTATGGAGTGAGAGTGGTCGCAATGATCTGGCTCTTTCGTTCCAGGAGGCCAAGGGATGCAAGATCATCTGTGACTTTTTACTGAGCATGATTCAGAAAAAATATGCTCCAGATATCAGTTTGGTGGCGGTCATCAACACTGCCGATGGAGGAGAGGTTCATGAGCCCATTAGTGTTCCTTTGACCATGCCACCACCTCCGGATCTACACAATCTCTTCACTGTTGAAGAGTGTTTGACAGCAGCTGTTGTTTGTGCGTCTCAATCGACACGTGATCAGATGATTGGTTTTGTTCTTGACCACGACTACATTGGTTTGTTACATCCGTTGTTACAGCAAGCCGAAGATCAGCATCTTTTGCAGCAATTACACCATTTGTGTTGTGCTGTGAAACGGCTGATTCAGCTCAACGACTCTCAGATTCTCGAACAGTTGCTTTCAGACGACCACATTATGTTCACCGTGGGCTGTTTGGAGTACGACCCCGAGTATCCGCGTTTAAAGGCCAATCATCGGCAGTATCTTCAGAACGAGTCTCGATTCAAGCAGGTGATTCCCATTTCGAATGCTGCTATTTGCGACAAGATCCGCCAAACGTTCCGCATCCAGTTTCTCAAAGACGTGGTTCTGGCACGACTGCTGGACGACCAGACGTTTACAATTCTCACCAACATGATCTACTTTTCGCAAACGGAGATCATTGGCTGGATTTCAGGCGACGAAAACTACCTGGAGGCGCTGTTTGGGCTGTTTGAACATGAGGACGAGGACAGAGACTTCACTCTGGACGCCCGTAACGCCATCAACGCCCCAGATACAGAGGAAATCAACTTTTGCAGCGACGACCTCAACCCACACAACCTGGATCTCCACAATGCCCCCACAGAACCAGATACCCCCAACCGTAAGAACAAACGAGACGAGGAGGAAGAGGGGCTTGGTCTCGACGCGGAAACCAGTCCAAAGAAGCTCAAGGTGGACGTTTCAGAGGTGGAAGTCGACGCTGAGCTCGAAAACAGTTCTCCCGTGACCCCAACGTTACCGCAGGAGTTTCCGACGCTTCCGCAGCCGACATTGTCGTATTTGACGCCCAAATTTCTCATTTCGGACGAAAAACGCCGCGAGGCTGTGCGGTTCATTCACACGTGCTGTCTGACCGCCAAAAACCTGCAAACTCAGCAGAGATCCGTCCTGTTTGGCCAGTTCATCAAACACGGGCTGTTTCGACTGGTGGCCTTTGCGCTCAAGGACGACAGCATTCTGATCCGCAGTCTGGGAACAGAGCTCGTCGTGACCCTGGTGGACCATGACGCCAATCTGGTTCGGGGAATCGGACAGGCTGCAGATATGGCTGAAGCTGGAGGGGACACCACTCCCGACGTGTCAATGATGGACGTGACTAACATGGTGGGCGAGGCTGTAGATCAGCCGGCTCTACACAACATTCTGATCGACTTGCTGATAGCCGAGCGAGACATGGGGCTTCGAACGCAGGCCGTGGAGACGCTCAAGGCTCTGTTTGACCCCGAGACTGGAGAACGAGCAGAAACGTACATTCGGCAGTTGTACAATGGACCCATGCTCAAGTTGTTTGGTCCGCTGGTGGAGGACTCGGGCTCGGATTTCACGCTGTACGAGCATCTGTGCGACCTGCTGAGCTTTTGTTCCATCTCGCACGGCTTCATAGCACGTGATTTCTTCATCCACAACAAAATCTGGGTCGCCATGTCCCGATTGGTGCTGGTTTCCAACAAACAGATGCAGCTGGCGGCGATCCGGAGTCTCAAGGGCGCGCTGGTGGGCGGCGACGAACTCGTGCTGTCGCATCTCATTGACAACAAGGTGTTTGGGCCCATGCTGACGCTTCTGGTGCAGCTTGGAAACCGCAACAATCTCATGCACTCGGCGTGTCTGGATTTTCTGCATATTGTGCGTGTGGGAGTCAGTAAACCCGAGACCCGAGCATCCATGGCACGTGTCCAGGCTCATCTCGTCGAGGACTACACGCCCGAGCTGCAACTACTGGCGTACACGGGTGTAGCCACGACGCTACTGGAGATTCCACCTCCGATACCCGGGTCGGACGACACGGAGCCCAACTCGCCCACACAGGCCAAGGCCCAGGACTCGTTGCGGTCGCGCAACTGTCTTGTGAAAAACCCCACGTCCACGACGCCCAAACGGCGGCTGGTGGCCCGCACGGCGGAGGAGCAGAGAGAGGCCATTGAGGCCGTGAGAAGGAAAAATATTCTGGAGCATCAGATGAGGGAGGAGCGAGAGCGTGAGGCGAGAGGTGAACGGGAGAGTGACGTCGACGAAAAGACGGACGACAAGGTGGAGGAGGTGGCCCCAGTCGAGGTGGCACCAGCAGGAAACCTCGGGTAGCGCAGTGTATAATATATTAACGTAATTGGAGAAGGAGGATTCAGATTGTACGGGTAATGAGTCGTGTATGTGTCAGGTTTGCGATGAGTGAATTTCGTACTAGTACCAGATATCAGATAACTCAGTGATACATTCAATTGGAGGTCTGACAATCTCTGGACATAGCAGATTGTTATGTTAGTTTGAGACGAACAGAACTCGTCTATCGTACCCTGATACTGGATTCTGTCTAGCAGGTATTTATATTGTTGAACCAATGAGAAAAGTGTGGGTACTCTACTGGTTAATCTCCTGAGTATAGTATATACCTGGATGTACTCGCAAGGTAGTGCTTCATTAAGCAGTTACAGAACCACCTAAGATCTGTTAAAGCAAGAGAGAGTAGAAACCAGATTCGACTTCAAGAGACATCTTTCGCAATATCATGTGTCAAGTATGACATTCTGTACTTGTAAGGAACTGTTAGATGAAGTTGTCGACTAACCCACTGACCTACTGAACTCCAGAGTTCACATACAGAATTAATTGATACTCTGCAGAAGCAATCAGTGAGTAAATCGAGTGCTCTTGACTCAAAAGGTACAGATCTCAATTTCAGAAATACAAAAGCAATATCAAGACAAGTACCAGTACTGCACTCCAGTTATTACTTGCTGTACAACCTTCGGGGCCAAATTATATACTATCTGAGCCACACAAGCCCCTTTTCAACTTCCGGCTTACATAAGCAACACTCCCCCAAAAACACTCCTTCAACCCCCACAACCTCACAGTTGGCATCCTGGCCGAGCGGTTAAGGCGAGAGATTAGAAATCTCTTGGGGTTTCCCCGCGTAGGTTCGAATCCTGCGGATGTCGCCATCTTTTTGCATCTCTTTTCGTCAGCCAGTTTTGTCCATTGCCATGTGGGTATATTTTTGAAAATGGTGGTGGGGTACTTTTAACAAACTTTGTTAAAGGTTTAGTTAGAATTTTTAACTAAATGAAGTCTATACTAGAAGGTATATGGAAGAGCTTTTTAGTGGAAATCAATCGAGTGGAATGAGTTAAACATAAAAAAAAAGCCTGAAAAGCACACAACTTTCCAAAAAAGTGTTGATTAGCTTCAGAAGCTAGGAGAATTGAACTCCCATGTATTCCTTGTTAAGCCATTGTCAATCCTTAAGAATTTGACATGGACAGGAATTGAACCTGCAACCCTTCGATTACAACCAAGTTGACTGGAGTCGAAAGCTCTACCATTGAGCCACCACATCAACACTTGAAAAAATGGAAAAATTGTCTTACATCGCGGGTGGTTTGCTTAGTCATCCGAAATTTTGTAGAAGCCCTAGAATGATTAAATGAGACTGGAAAAATCCCCTGAGTCAAATAATGAGATAAACAGATGTATATTGATGTCATTTGCCTTTTGATTTTCCACACAACCGAATCCTTCGATGTTTGCGAAGTACACTCGATTTTAGGCATTCAGGAGGAGAACTGTACTTCACTAGACTCAAGAAACCGTCTGAATTGAATAATCAACACTTATTAGACAGTTTAGGATCACCTTTTCATTTCCATGACCAGTTGTGGTTTTATTTGAATGAGTTACCCACTGCAGCAAGTTGCGGAGCCAACAGGGAGAGAAACATACGAGTATGGAGACAGAAATGGAATTAAGAGATTCATAGAAGCTATTAACTTGGTTAGTTCTGTATGTTTCTGTTATGGGGAAAAATATCTAGAATCCAGGGTACTTGGGTACGTGCTACTATCGATTCAGCTGTTAGGTAGTCCGTAGAACCGAGTAGCATACTGAATAAATTCCAAATGAGGGAGAGGAAGATCTAGACCTGTACGATGGTACTTTTGGACTTGTTTCGAAAAAAAGTCATGGTTCAGACTTACCAGAAACACTACAACTCCAGAAAATGAGTGGGTAGATTCACTTGAAGAAGATGCCCCTCAGCTGGTTTTTACTCACTCTGATGGTTCTCTTTAGCTCTTCAAAGCATTCATACTGGGTGGAGTGTGATACTGAAGTCCGTTGTGTCATACCTGCCCAATAGGTTCCAAGGAAGGACGGCAATACTACCACTGAGAAATTGACAGCCTAATCACTCTATTGATCTTCATTTTGTTCCATAAGTGAGATTGTTGGTTGCATAGAGACAACCTGAAACTTCCAGTGGTCTGAAAATCCAAATGGTGCCTTAACATAGGTAGTAAGCAGTGGTTGGTCTCCCGGTATCGATATATCTACTTTTCACCCTCTTAAGGCTGTTGAGATTGTTTGCTCCTATGATAGAGTCAAACAGGCCAATACTATGCAAACAACGATGAATCATTATATATAGTCGATCAGTGAATATCAGTTATATATGATGGTGCATTATCTGCTTCTGTGATTTTTTCTACGGTTCTACAGTTAAATGATCTGCAAAATCATCAATTGAGAGATACCACCCAGGTAGCTGAATATTCTAAACATGAGAAAGATATTGATATGCGTCATCTCAAGCCATCTCAGTAGTTGCTGCTTTCTTTCTATCTCTCCCAGCTTCTGTAACATTTGACCACTTACAACACCTTGATGTGGGACTCTTGATTACTAAGAACACTCTAGACGGCAATATAGTCTCCAGAACAATTCTCTGTCGAGAAAGAGATTCATGTGATCCAAGTTTTCTGTTGGTTATAATAGTATGCTTCAATAAATTATTTATCCTAAGGAGGATGACAAGCAAATTCGCTTGCCTCATTCAGCCAGCTCAATTCATGAGAGGTTTGAAACAATGAAAGTTCCAGAATAGAACAAGATGAAGTATATTTGTACCACAGACTTGAAATTGTCACTTTCGGATATATTTTTCAAGCCTCTAGGGATCTATTTCGGGAACCCAGACTCTATACAGGTATAATATCCTTCAGAGTGAGGAAAGGCTCGAAATTGGGGTGTGATAATTCAATAATCACCATGTAACACCATAGATGATTCCAGGACATTCATCAGGGAATGATTTCACCCATCTCTTTACAGGATAGGTCCTGGAGACCCACTTTCACACTTGACTCTGTCTTTCCTGAGACGGATCCGTTCGTACAAACAGTGTCACTCATTAAAAGTCTGCAACCGACAAGAAAATAGTAATAGGGCTTCTAACTGGAGTACAAATCATGAATAGACATCTTTCTGGGCAATCACCTTCCTCTTTATAGCTTTTTCAGAGAGATCTCTGTTCATTGCATATTAATACCTCATTGCATCGGATGTGCATATATAATGCATTCTCGATGCACCCTGAACTCTATTTCTAACCTTTTCTATTACAGCTTTAACCACTCTGAAACGAATCAAAAAAATCTCAACTACCGTATCGGAGTGTGGAGAGGAAGTTCGGGAACAAATCATAGTTTTGCTCATTCTGGGATATCATTTTTCAGAAAACTGATAGAAGGAGAGGTTCTTCTCAACATTCAGTACGAGACTGTTTTAGGGAACCCAGTACTTTCCTTCGGACATATCAAATGATGTTTGAAATGTTTGAATCCATTGCAGATGGGCTGTTCTTCACTTCTCCATGAGATACCACTTATTTGGTGAGTCGGTGATACCTCTAGTGTCTCTCTGACCTCTTGACGCCTTAAATACTTTTTCAAAAGCTATAATATCTTCTTCCCCAAATGAAGTGACTGTGCTGGGTCTCTTCTGTGGTGGATTATAGAATCTGCCATGGTGAGCTATTCCATCAGGGGTGACCAAGGCTCTATTGAGCTAACCCTCAACTCTACTATAGGAACTACACCTCAGATTATAACTGAGAAGAGACATGGTCTTTGGTTATACGACCTGATTTCATTTAGATATTGTACATGTTTGATCAGTTGGCACGATAGTGACACACCTGAAACATCAATTAGTACTGGTACATCTCAATCGGTGCTGTTGTCTGATTAGAAGACAGGCAGACAGCAATACAGTGGACGTTTGAACATCCAATTGGAACGTTTAGAACAGCTACAGTCATAATAATACTACACAATCTCTCCTACTACAGTCACATGATCATACTACACTCACCTCTCATCGTCACTTATAAATCACAGCTTATAAAGTAGTCAAAAAGCGTTCTTGACGGTGGAGTAGAACTCTCGGCCCTGGATCTGGGCAATCTCGAGCTCGAGAGCAGAGGGCTGTCGAGATCCGTCGGGTCCGGCAAAGGTTCCAGCTCCCCAAGGAGAGCCTCCATGGACCTCCTGGAGGTTGGTCACCTGAGCAAAGGTGTTCTTGTAGCCCAGAGGAACGTAGATGATACCATGGTGGGTCAGGGTAGACAGAGAGTTGAGAGCAGTGACCTCCTGTCCTCCGCCGGGGGTTCCGGTGGAAACAAAGATACCAGCGTACTTGCCCTGAAGAGCGCCCTGGGCCCACAGACCTCCAGTCTGGTCCCAGAAGGCCTTCCACTGGGCAGGGAAGTTTCCGAATCGGGTGGGGATACCAAAGAGGTAAGCATCGTACTCCTCAAGAGTAGCAGGAGTGGCAATGGGGTCGTTGGGCTTAGCAGGAGCTCCCATCTTGGCCAGAACGTCCTGGGGAAGGGTCTCGGGGACCTGGAAGAGATCAGCATGACCTCCAGCCTCGATGATGGCCTTCTGGGCAGCGACAGCAAGCTGTCGGATATGGCCGTACATGGAGTAGTAGACAATTGCGATTCTGGGAGCCATTTTTGTGTTTGTGGGTTGTTGTGGGGGTTGTAGGTGTAATTATCACGGTGAGATGACCTCTCTTATATGTATTTCTGGAGTGCGGGTTTTAGATGAGAGACATGTTTCAACGTGCAGTGTCAAGAATTACTATGCATTTGAGCTGCATGTATGCTGCAGAGTCAGATCTGATTGATGTGAGGTTATATGGAGTAAGCCAGAAGGTGAAGGGTGTATTTGGTAGGGGGGTGGGGGTGTGGTAATGGTGTTTGAGGTATTTACTGGGCTGGGAGGGGTTCTTGTGCTGGAAATGAGTGGATATGTTCCTACGTCGTGGTCTCGAATTTCTTTAAAGACATTTATAAGTAAGTTCAGTTGTACATACTTGGGACGTTCCTTCATGTAGGTACGCGTACTTGGGCCGATACAAGGGCACTTTTAATGTCCGTACGACAACAGAGATTGTGCGTTATTGAGCAATCGAAGATGGTTAGAGTCCAATTGTAGTCTTGGAATGTTGCAGAATCTGTCTCTAGAGTCTGAGCCCCTGAAATATGTCTCTACCATATGATCTTAAACCCTCATTGTACAGGCCTACAGAGTCGTCAGAAAAAATCTGGACCACTGAAGAAGTAATAAAAATCACCAATCAAGTCAATTGCGTCATATCTGGCCATACTACTGATTCTTGTCCATCCTGTTCTCATCGCACATCCCAGGACATCCCAGAAGTAAAGCGGACTCATAATGAACCGGAATTAAATGAGATGCATACAAGTCCCAGGTCCATGACTAATGATCACGTGACATTAAAATTTCACCGTCATAAAAAGCAATTGCAGTATGAAAATTCAAGTATGACACTATCTGGAGCGTGCAGAATCTCAATGTGAGAAGACAGGCATGAAAGATATTCGTTCAAGACTTGTTGTGCCCATACTAGAATGCCAAAGTGGCATGCTCACAATAGTATCACAGTGTGTATCAAAGAAACATGCTACTATTTCACTTGACAATATCTAGACAAGATCAGATCAACACACGGTCAGTATTTTCATACAAGACTCAATAAAGGACCACTTTTTGAAATAGTATCTAGATTCGTTGTCAGAGTCGCTGTCCGAGTCGTTGTCAGAGTCGCTGTCCGAGTCCTACAACCAGGTCCATGTTTGATACTCAAATCGAGAGTAGACGCACACACTCACTCTATTCACCCTTCTGTAGATCGTACCTAGCACTTGAGACACAACTAGTAATACCAGATATACACTGTTTGAGAGATTGTAGTTTGGACAGATCATTTCTACATGCTGTGAGCATAGTACTGGCAAAAAATGGAGCTCCGGGTCTGTAATTATTGAACTTTTATAGGAGCCAATCGGTACCCATGATTGTCAAGTAAATGCTAAATATCAAGTCAACAAAACATTAGACCCTCAAATAAAATAAGATGTGTATATTTGTGCACATTTTGTTGAAGACATGCCCTTTTATTGTCGTGCCAGATATTCGTCTCGTGATCATCGAGCACACCTCGCACGCCTCCTTCATCCTAACCACCTACCCCTCAGTACCATAACATGATCCACCAATTCTGGCTATCATTTTCAGAGGTAACTGATTCACGGGGGAGTTACGACGAGCTACCTAATGGTTCGTAATGGTACTATTCTTGTTGCCATTCCAGCTTGGCTCCTATTGAAAAGGTGCCTTCACTCCATTCTGTAAGAGGCAGGAAGAATACTTGTTATGACTGGTAATACGGCATAGAGACTAGAGGACTTCTGGTAAGGATATCCTGTTCTGGGAACACACTGTCAAGGAGAAGGATTGGTTCAACTACTCTGAGACAGGTATAACCAGGGTATTATACGATAACGGAACACTTCTCAAGGACAGACCGACACAGGTATTACACGAGTTATCCTAGTTTGTTCGACCATGACTGTGCTGCAGGATCATAGCTGTCTCTGAGCAACAAGTATGACCTTACACAGCCGTTTTTGAATGTGAAGATGCTCTCATTGTGATTTCAGACGACAATGAAGCTCTTCATTTGTATAATTGAGGTTTTAATCTCAGATATCCGGTCTTTTCCAACAGTACACATTCAGACTTACGGATGGTATTGTAGATCCCAACTATTCTTACAACATAAAAATGACAATAGTGAGATGACATGGTCAATTAGCTACGCGTTTGATTTCCTTCTTCATTCTCCAAAGGTATTGGTGACTGACCAAACTTGACAAGAGATACCTCGTCGTTACTCGTAGAGAAGTATGGTCGGACATAAATCGTATGAATACCTTTAAACTCCGACTCATATCAGTCTCGGTGTGTCTTTTAAACGCGATCGTCCCTATAGTGGTGGTGATAAGGTCACTCTCCATATACATGCGTGTTTTGGCCTATGGAAGGTCTGTCTTCTGAGTAACAGGGTACAAGATAGGAGAAGAATGATAAAAAAAAATCAAAAAAGCATTAAATCTCAATTTGAATCAACTGACGGGATTTTTTGGTCAGAACAGACAGTATTTGACAGTTTTGGTATGAGTTCCAAGACCAAATATGACATGAAATGAATAGTCTCTCACTGCGTGAGAAGGAAAAGGAATAATAATAATCTTGAACAGACCAGACCTATATATAAGGCGATTGCTCACCTAGTGATAGATATAATCACGTGATAATCAGTTACCAGCATTGACTGGTATGACTATTGGAGATCAATACAGAGTGAGTGGCATTAAGATATCCGAGAGATCCCATTCTGTTTGATAACATAGAAACCACTGGCTTACACACTTGAGTTACTCTTACCTGCTGATATCATCAATTCTGGTTGAGTAGTACCCCTAAGATCACCCTAGATGCTATTCTACGAAAGAGAAATGGCCCAGTCACAAGGGGAGTAGTTATTGAAGGGTGTCAAGTGTATTTAAACTGTCTTGAATTTATTCCTACTCTTCTATTGTTAAAATTACCACTCCGTTGTGAGCTGGATTCAACATCTCCAATATGAGAATTTCTTATCATACTTCATTTCTATTCTAGCACTGGGAATCCACCACATCTTTATTCATTACAACACCCTGGACCAGCTGTTATGCTACCTGATTTTATTTCCCTGACATTCGATGATCAGGTATCATATTTAAGGTTCAGATTAATACTTTTGACTTTTCCATTAATAGTGATATAATACCGCGAAATCGATGGTATTGTGGTTGTAATAAGGTCAGAGGAAGATAGATTGTGTTACAAAGATGTCCATACAATTACTTTTCATTTCTACACTCTCCTTAGCTCGCAGATTGCATTTATAACTGCTTCAATTAATATAAGGTTATTTTGTCTTTGAAATACGAGCATGACAAACCTTATAATCCTGACATGGTGATGGTGGATATTAGAGAATACTACAGCCTCCAGGAGTGCTATAAAATCCATCAAAAGACCCAAATCTACTGATATTCCAACATCTTGCGGTATTTCTTAAAATCGGGCTTCACAGGGTGGACCCTGAACTCTCTGTACTGATTCACATTGCTCTACTGTCACACTGCGAAGAAATAACCTCATTGTCAGACATCACGTGATCCTATGCCTTGATAGCTGTTATAACGATCAACTCACTTGCAACTGACCTCTTCTGGACATGAGACATCACTACAGTTAACTGCCATGGTCCACTACCATTGGCATGGTTCGTTGAATCATCTGAATCACTCATCTACCTGGTACTGCTATTACTGAACATATTTCTTTTCGAATTAATTGAGAGGCGTATAAATCCAGAGTATGCTACTGAAGTGAATCAGACGTTTGACTTGCTGAGTGGAAAGGTTCAGATCTGAAGACTTGGATAGCACAGGGTATTGGAGATCTCCAAAAGACGCAAGGTAGACCTGTTCAACTACCACATCCCTTCTCTAACTTACCTATCGAGTAGAAACAGCTGAAAAGGATATCCCAGAAACTCGTTGGACAGTTACTAAATTGTACTCATTCCAATTCCGAAACTCAAAGAGCCCCGGATCGTTATATATTGTCACTACCTCCCTGTGTTATTCCTCCTCGTCTAGCTCTCATAGAACCATTTGCTGCAAGTTTCTTAACTAAGAACACTACTATTCCCCTATCTCATTCGTAGCTGTTCAATTACATCCATCATCAGCAACTCGAATCTTGTACCTACGACATCTTGTTCCGTGATTATCAAGCACAATTCCAATATTGAATGGAATTATTTAATATTACTAAATATCAGGTCAAAAGATAAGATTTCCGTTATGAATGAAATAGTCACACGAATGACATAGACCCTAAATCTCGCTCCCTTGTCTACCATCCACACCCTCCTTGGTTAATCTAATGTCATTAATATATAAACGTGGGACCGCCACTTGGCCAAGTGCGTCTCACAAAGTCCTAGGCTACATGTCTTCCGGCTTTTCAATGTCGGTGTTCCTTCACCGACTATCTCTCTCACTGGAGGTGGGAGAGGCGGGGATCTTGTCAAAGTTGAGCCGCCGTCGAGCAGACCGGGGGATCTGGCCGAGCCGGAGCCGGTTCGGAGTCGACGGCGTCCGCTCCGTGTGGTACGGCGAATGCGACACCTGTGCCGGAGAAGGCGTCATCATATGAAGATAGTCATTAAAGTTGAAGTTCTGCGAGGGAGTCTGGGGGGCTGCAGCAGAGGTGGGCTGCACAGGCGTGCCTCCCGTAGCGCCCCAGCCCTGCAGCGAAGAAGAAGGTCGCTGGGCAGGCGAAGGAGACGTGGCCAGGTACATGAGCAGATCTGCGCCCTCGTCCCGGTTGTTGTCGTCTCGAGGAACTCCGAGCTTTCGAGGCTTCTGGGGAGGCGTTCGGGGAGGCTCCAACGACCGGGTGGCCAGAGCTGCTCCAAGAGACTGGGTGTGGGTGGCCAGAGAAGGATGCTCTTCGCTTGAATGCTGGTGTTGCTGCTGCTGCTGCTGCTGCTGGTGTTGTTGCTGCTGCTGGTGTTCCCGCTCCTGCTGCTGACGCTGCTGCTCCTGCTGCTGGCGCTCCTCATGCTGGCGCTGCCGCTCGCGTCGCTCCCGCGCGTCCAGCTCGCTGTCAATGTTCATAATCTCGTCACGCGACAGCTTCATCTGGTTGAGCGCGCCCATGGACTGCGACTTGGCCATGGGCTGGGCCTGGGCAAACTGCTGCTGGAACATGTGCTGCTGCATCTGCATTTGCATGTGCTGCTGCTGCTGCTGCTGCTGTTGCTGCGACATGGCGAACGGCAGCTGCTGGTACGACTTTGAGTAGTGCAGTCGAGGGGATCCTCCGGAGCCTCCGGGTGCGTTGGTGATGGTTCGGGCCCGTTTTCGCGTCTCGGGCACCTTGGCCGGCGACAGCATGGGGTAGTGGTCCAGTTTGGCCTTGGGCGAGCCCAGATCGTAGAGCGAGGCTGGAGACTGGGGTCCAGGGACTCTTCCGGGGTAGTTTCCGTTTACGGGGGGGAAACGGGATGCGGAGAGGGGGTGGAAGGCCTGCTGAAGGGGAGGGGAGGACAGCTGGTCGGTGGTGGTCATGTACATTGACCGGGTGGCCGTTGAGTTGTTGCTGGAGTCACTGCCTGCAGTGGATGTGTTTGTTGTAGTTGATGAGGAGGAGTTTGTGGTGTTTGCGGTTGAGGTGGAGGAGGGGGAGAGGGGTTTGATTTCCTCGTCGACCCGCTGCTCGATGGTATCAAAGGTGAGGTTGTCCCATCCGCGTTTTGTTTTGTAGGTTGCGAGTTTGAGGCGGGATTTGAGGTTGCGGGTCATGCGGGAGATTTCCGCTCGTTGCAGCACCTTTTCTGCGGCGTGGGAAATGTCGTTCTGGGTCGGGGTTGCGGCTGCGGAGCCTCCGGTGTTTGTGTTTGTGGGTGTGGCCGTGACGCTACGGGGGTTATGGAGCGGTGGCGACATTTGCATCGACGACGTTTGTCCGTTCATTGCAACGTTCATGTGATGCTGCTGATGATGCTGCTGCTGCTGCTGCTGCGGAAACGGCTTTTCTCCTCTCATGGCGTTGGCAACAACCTGGGCCGCCGCCTGAGCCTGGGCCAGCGCCTGCTGCTGAGCATGGACCTGGGCCTTGGAGTGGGCCATGTTTGCAGGCGTGTACATCTGAGAGTCCGACACGGAGTGTGACGAGGACGTGGACGAGGGAGGAGGCATATCTGTGTGTGGATGCGAGTGATGGGTCCCGTGATGAGGATGGGGGTGGTGGTGGACGGCGTTCATGGCGAGCACTACAGCTAGAGAAGAAGAAAAAAAGTCGACAAAGTGCGTGGCCAGAAGATGATAGTGGATGTGGGTGGGTACTGGTAGTGTGACGACTAAAGAGTTTATTGAACGCGAGGAGAGGCAACTTAAACTGGGTCAGTGGAGGGGGAGATGGTTGTGAAAAGAGTGGTAAAAGAAGATGTAGAGAGACTGAGACGAGTTTGACACTCTTGTACACCCTCCAAATCTCTACAGATGTTATTCATCACCTCTCACTCGCTTTACAGCATGTGCTTATCTTACCCTGTCGTCCAGGCAACATCCTCCAGAGACAGTACAAGTCTTTTATCTGGACGAGCAGAAGGAGTATTGTTTTGGTAGAAATTTTAAAAAATACTACTCGACGCGCTCTACAATCTGAACTAGTCATCTGGACGACCCCGATTTTTGCCCATTTTATAATCCCGCTTTTCAACCTCCCATCCCTGGCTTAACCTAATGCCCTCTCCAAATCTACTCCCCATTGAAAACGTGACCTGTGCAGAATACACGCATCCAAAGCCCGTTCGGGACCCACACACTGCCTCACGGACCCGGTCGTCTGCTCAGCAGCTCCCAAAGCCCTCCACAAGACTGCTTCTCGTTGTCTCAAGTGTGCCCCTCTGCCAAACCCTATTGATTGAGGCGAGGTATCTGCTGAGGCCGAAGGATACGTGCTATTGCGATTTGGACGCCACAGCGGTCTTCTCCACGTCGAGACGAGTCTGTACATGTATTTATCTTGTCTGAATCTCGTCACAGGCGCCGTCTGGAGACCCCGAGGGTTTTGCCAAAAAAAATTGTCCAGCCCAATGACCCAATTGGGAAGGAAGGGATGTGGGTAAGGGTGATGTGACGCGTTTTGGGTTTAGCGTCGAGTGAATCGAGTGAATCGAGATGCTGACTCAGCGAGGAAGGAAGCAAGAAATATGGTACAAATAGAGAGATTATGATCCGGTTGCAGTCGATCGGATGCACTAGAGTCTCTCGTACATGAATAGACAGTGCGGTATCCTGCACAGGACTGCAGAAGAGAGTGACATTATCAGATAGTCAAAAAAAGAAATTAAAATCAGTTGAATACGCATGTGTAGATCTGCTTGAGCGGTGTGGTACGGGTGTGTCACCTGACTTGTCCCGTTGGTCTCCCTCGTCTCCCTCGTCTCATCACACTCAAACTGTCGTGACACAAACAAATCCTCATCATATAAAGGTCGCCTTTTTTCCTGCCCTCTGTCTCTGCTTCGTATTGACACATTGGTTTCTTTGTATCGTACAAGCCCAATCTCCACCTTGCTTGGACTCTAAAACCAATGTGCTGCACGCTCTCAAGACACCACTTGCGGCTTTTGTCGTATGTCGCAAGATTGAGAAATTGATTGGTGGAGGAGAGGTAAAGACACAGACATGTTTGTGGGGCCAGGAGGACGTGGAGCGCCACCGAGAGTGTGTGGTCACGTGACGCGTCCCTCCCCCCTCCCCCCTCCCCCTCCTGTTCGACCACCCTCCAACAATCACAGGCCCACAGAAAATATCGAGTCCACGCGTCTTGACCCAAACCTTAAAATGTCTGGCCCTTGCTGTTTTGGGTCTAGTTGCGAACGAAGACAGAGATGGGGGTTGGGGCTGGTTTGGGGGTTGTGGGGTAATGGTGAAGTCTGCTGGAGTGGCAATTTTGAAAAAGGCGCGGAAATTCACGCATTTCACGCATATTCACCGACCTGGGAAGGTCTCTCGAAATGAACGGCACACCATGGGCTGGAGAGACCGAAACCTTAATTCTATGGACGGGCAGCCCACCCCAAAAAATATCGTCGCAAGTGGCTGGGACGGGGGATGGGAGGGGTCGGGCACGTGACCTGGGGTGGAATCACGTGACGTTTCTTGGCACGGGCCCGCGGCGGGTAATTCTCTGTGTGTGTCACGTGATGGTGGGGGTGGTATCTAGCTCGTTTTGTTTCGGCTAGATGACGACATTTGGTTGCGACATTTGGTTGCGACATTTGGTTGCGACATTTGGATGGCTGTGAACGACAGCAATTTTTGATTCCAGAGAATGTGGAGTCGGTTCGTGTTCTAGACTCTGGACTAGATGCTACCTGCTTTAGTCTGGCTACATTGATTGGTGGTCTAGAGGTGCAGTAGTGTGGTATTGGTTGGAGGCAGTCTAGGCTGAGTCTGGTACTCGTACAAGCCATCCCACGGGTACTGGTACCTGGTACTTGTGGTGTTGCAGGCAGACTGCGAACCAATTGGGATACTTGCCATTACTAGGACATCGGGTGCTGGGATGTCTGTTTGGTGTGTTGATGGGTCAAGTAATTACTTACAGGTACTGTACTTTGGTACGAGTAATTAGTTGATCCAAGTCAACTACAGGCTCATCTGAAAATGAACTCAGGTAGTCTAAGACCGGCCAATCAAGTCTCTGGAGGTCTGGACTTGGTCATATCTGGCTCTACACCTTTCATTTAACGGTCCACGGGGTTGTCTCTGGTTGTATTGATTACTGTGGGACTCGGAAATCTGGGACCCAGCTTTTTGGAGTACAAGGTAGTACGAGACCATGGTGTTCTCTGGCCTTGGTAGTGGATGTTCATTGATTCTATTGGAATCTATTGAATGAAGTTCTGTTGGTTGAACTGGTCATTCTCTTGTCAACCAGATTAGAAGATGTTCCACCGTATTTGGAGGAATCTGACTCTTGATATATACTCCTCAGTTACTCAGACCATACCAACACACAAGATTCCCATTAAGGTGAGTTGAGAACCAAATATCCATCTGATTCGTTGCCCTGATAACCGTGTTCCCCCTCTAAACCACTGAAATATTTTTTATCAATTTTTATTCATTTTTCCCATTTTCCCAAAAAATTCATTAATTACTCCTCCTCTACCTCCAGCCAACCCCCGAAAACATCTCCTCCCGGTGGCCAAGCTGGTTTAAGGCGCGAGACTGTAATGGATAATTGTCATCTTGAGATCGGGCGTTCGACTCGCCCCCGGGAGAAGTGCACTGAACAGTGTTTTTTTTCTGCTCTCCAAACAGGACATGATGTCAGCATGTTTCCCACCGAGCGGTCGGTATACGGACTTTTCTTGAGGCTGAACTATGCTTAACAATGCTTAACTATAGTTCCAAGTATATCATACTAGGTACTTCAACGATACTCAGTACAATCGTCCGACTAAACGGAGAATGAATCTCTGACGATACGAGTGGTCTGCTTGAATATGACACTCACAGGACTGGTAGAGCCCTATTCAAGCACTTGGCTTCATAAAAAAACAACCCCTTTAATGTACCTTAGTTACTCTCCTTTTACTCATTCGTATGCGATAGATCCCAAGAATGTCCAGGAGATACGACAAACTCGGCAGCAGAGGACGTGCGGGTAAAAGGAAATCGCGAATATATCGAATACGACCAATTGACAGTGTTCAGTCACGTGAATCTACGGAATGGACAAATTCAGAACGGGATTGTATATACATCCAATTCTACCTTCACATTTACATGTTTTAAGGACAACCCTAAAAGAGTAAGTCGTGTCGTAGCTACCCACATTACAAGTGCCGGTGCCTCCATTGCCATAAAAAGAATCCTGCTCAACCACTGATGCAAAAAATTAGTGTGGACGAGACCGGGTTCGAACCGGTGACCTCAAGCATGCAAAGCCCACGCGCTACCACTGTGCTACACGCCCAACAACTATAATTTTTTGAAGTTTACTCAAAGGCTATCGAAATTCCGATTAGTAATCCGGCATTTCCCTAGAATCAAAAAAAAAAACGGAAAACTTCGACATGGACTCAGGATGATATAGGGCCATTGAATCAAGGAGATTTAAGGATGGTAAGGAACCCCTCCAAACTGGAACTATTTCTCTGCACTTGACCACTCTCAAACAACAATATTCTATCATCCTCAAGGCGTGAGGTACATGATCTTCACCCTTCAGTATCACTAAAAACCGCAATAATCAACCGATTCGAAATTGGAAAAAACCAATCTGTTCTAAACAACCAGTACATTTCGATTATCGAGTCATCTTCATCATAAACTTGTGAGAGGCAAGTATTCTAGAGCTCTGTCATCACTTGGATCTCGCATCGTCATCAAGACCACTCTCTCGCAATTTTTCATAGATTGTAGCTCCCAAACGTTACTTGCCTCGTAACTGTCACCTATCATGAACTTATCCTCTTGATTTGGTATCTTCCACCTGGTGAGATGTGACCTTTATAGATGATATAGTCCAAGCCACTTCAATAGTTGTGACAGATCATCAATTGATGTATTGAGACACTTGATGGTGTGATAACACAATGGCAAACCGGTTGTAGTTTTTTTTTTGACATTTACTCAAGGCTAAGTAAGCATAGTTCAGCCATTAGGAATAACTTAACAAAACCACAAGTATTCCTCTTCAAAACCCAAAGGATTTGTGAACTAGATGTGTTACTCATTCAAGCCCCAATTATCGAGGTCAAACAGTGCCAATAATAACGGTGGAGACATAATTCGAAAAAAAAGAGGTATATTTGATCACTTGAAGCATTTCAGTAAGACTAGTATCTTGATTGATTTTCGCAAGGGTGTCGTTTTCGGGTGATATTCTAACAGAACTAGGGATATCAGGCTAAATGAAGCTGCTAACATGTAGAACGATAGTACTTAGTCTCCCTAAGACATTGAATCGAATAGTAATCATAATGCGCGCATACTAGTCTTTCTGCTGTTCTTTTGAGCACTTCTAAGATCGAATACACAGTACAAGTATGGTATCACGTGATGGTGGGAATAAACAGTTTTTAACAGGTTGTATATGGAGTTCCTGTTGATTTTGTTGCTTTCTGATTCATATTGGGGTAGTAAGAGCCACTTAAAATTTCATTCAACAAGACAACTCCTTCAGATTGAAGATAATAAAATCAATGAAGTTCAGATACTACGCAATTCCACTCCTTTACACATTAAACCAAAATAATTCGATTTTTCAGCCCTTTTGAATCCTCAGTTCTCCAGATCATGTGTTTTCTGGCATCAAGGGGAGATATAGCCGCCGAGAGATTGCTTAGAAAGAAACACCAGAGATACGTTGAGTGGTGTTGTCAATGGCAAAACACACTTTGAGAGCTTTCATGTCTTTAAACGGGTTATTTGGAAACATGAAATCCTTCTAGCAGTGATATAACTTTTATGACATGGATGGTAGAAATAGGACTCCTTTCTTACGAAGGAATTATCTATTAACAATGTTTACAGGGCAAGATCAGGTCAGGATCTTGTTAGATGTTCTCTAAGATTGATATTTTGATATGATATTGTGAGGATCAGTAGAAGGGTTATATATTGAGAAGAGTCTAGAGTAAAGATACCGTCGTATTACAACCGTAAATCAACTCCAGGATTGTCTCAGTAGAACCCTTCAGATTGATGAGATAGAGATTAGTCCAACACTCCTGAATATAGTCATTTCTCACACCCTCTCAGATGTTCAGATTCGGTTGCAGACTCTTTTAACAGCTCTATTGACAATTGCTTAGCAAAAGTTCAAAGATATCAAAACTTGATCAGTGCAGATGACAGAGTGCGAATCGAGTATGAAACGCGTCCCACGTACATATCGTTTACTCCACAATCACTACATAACCCTCAGGACCTCGATATGAAGAGGGGTACAATGAACATGAGCTATAGTATGAGATGGTTAAGACGTGAGATAGTTGTGCTGGTTATGACTTCAAGCTCTATCAATGACCCATCACGACTCAAGAGGCAGAGTTCAAAAATCTCATACATTGTTCGATTCAGCATTCTGAAGAAGCAGGTGGTCTGACTAGTGTAGGGTATCGCAGTCATAGTCTGTTTTAACTGAAATAGACAAGATATGATTAAATGAGATTGTCTTCAGCTATAACGAATGTTGAATATCAGTAGATACAGCTAGGGTCTGTAAACCGCTAACCAATTCCTCTTCCTACAATCATACAGAACCCATGTCAGACTCTTGGAACTGTGAGATTATGAATCAAGGAGTATACACGTACAACTCATCATCACAGGTAGTTCAACAAAGAGAACGGACTTGCCAATATGGCTTCCTTAGAGGCTCTTCTTTGACTGTGGGAACTTCACAAGGAAGTAGAGCTCTCTAAATGTACAAGTTTCTGGGTGACGAAACGAATTACAAGTTCAAGGGTGACCAATACCACTTGATTCGTTTTACCAGTGTTCCTCTTCGGATTGATGAAGTTGGTTAGATCCATGGCAGAGGTGAAAAGGGATTCTCTTCTCAAAAAGAAGAACTTGAAGCTCTAAAAAGTTGACAACCGAGAGATTCGAACTCTCGCCTCCGAAGAGACCAGGATATTGATTCAGTCACCTGAACCTGGCGCCTTAGACCACTCGGCCAGGTTGCCCCGTGGGTTTGTAGCCTCCAAAGGAGATATAAGAGTCCGAAGCAGTGGTTTTTACCCGGGAAAAGACGTCTAAAGGGGGAACAGGAATGTCACGTGACTAACCAAGCTGTGATATGTTCTTCTGAGCCTCCACCACTGAATATTCTGGGTGGTTTTTTTCTGTTTAGGCTATATAATACGTCATTGTAAAAATAGTGATCGATCATCCATAGTGGTCATATCTACACAAATAATAAAGATATAAGACAGATTCCAATTCTAATCGATTGATTCGATCTGGGGCAACATTTTAAAACTATTCTCGAGATAGTGGCGTATATATTGATCGAGTAAATACCTAAATACGTCAATTTTAACGATTTGGTGGTAAAATAGTCAGAGATGGCCCAGTTTTGAAGATATTGGCCTGTACTAGTGGCCATAATACGTAAAAAGTGGCATTACACATTCTCTATGCAATTAAATTGTTCCAAATCTCTTGAATCGGCAGTATTATTCAATCTAGAAAGTTTCAGATTTTGAGTCGTAAATGAGCCCTTACTCAGCAGAAAAAAATATAATCACGTGTTAAAGTGAAGTTGAGAATGCGTATAGGTCATATCTATCAACACTTACATTATCTTGATGCTGCAATTCGTATTTCACAAGCGAGAGAAAAATGAATTTATGCCACCCTTTTCATGGAGAAATGCGGGTCAGAAAAATAAAAAGTCGTTCAGTTTTGGAGGTATAGAAACGAGATAAATTTGAAAGTGAAATATTTGCGTTTCTTTAGACCTTGCCAGAAATTGGTCCCCTTCAGGTTCCTCTATATACTTATTTCCTCCAAATACTGGTTTTTGGAGAGCCAAAACGAGAAAGCAGAAGATTGTTCACAACACCACCAATTCTAGACATATCGCTTAGATAATTGATCCACATGTATTTCACGATATAGGCGAACGAGTATCACCTTGGAGATATTAATTAGATCAGTTTTGAAAGCACCCTGAGGTATCTTGCTGTAAAATCTTGTCAATAACTGGTATGAGCATAAAGTTATGAGTTGTTCGGTTTTCCGAAAGATAATTGAACTGTAGGATTTAGAACAAGATATATGGCACTTTCAACGCCATTTATTACATTTGGAGATCAGTAACTGGTGTTACAAAAGGTCTCACATTGATTATAGTGACAAAAATGGGGTTACAAGGAAGGATGTCATGGTGACCTCAAATCGCAAGTAGAAAACTAATGGAGCATCTCATTGCCAGCAGAATGACACAAACATATCTTAGATTGGTGCTGATTGTCCCAATACAGCTATAGTCTTGTAGCATGGTGCAATTGGTGAGATTGGATATCTCGTCTTTGAGGGCAGATTTTCGATAAAACACAATACCTGAAGGTACAGAGAGGTATAACCATCACCAATATGTCTATCCATGCTCTCCAACATGTCTGAAAGATGACTCTGTTGGAATGGGAGATCTCATCGAGCCTGCATAAAGTTGTTCTGAAATAGGCGATTTGATGCATATACATGCATATATCATGCACGACGATGCACATTAGGTAGACAACTGAAAAACAATATGATATTCGTATAACGAGGGTTGTGGTGAAACCAGGGATAGGATAGTACTGTCAATAGGTGTCTGAATCTTACACAGCTTAATGCCTTTCCCAAGAATCAAAAACAAACACTGTCTAGGGGAAGTGTTTATACAAGTTCAGTCTTTTAGGAAGAAGAGGAGGGATTAAAACTACTTCTACCCTTAGTAAAAGCCTCGTATCTCGCTTTAATATCATCAAACGAAAAAACACATGGTTGAGGTCAAAGACTACAGTAAATGCAGTGTGGTATAACTACGATAATGGTGACAATCATACTAGAGACTGGGACATTGTTCGCAATGATGTAAAGAGTGCAGTATTCCGAATGTGGAGACATCTTGTCCACCTGGCTCAGTCTGACATCACACTGACACGATACATCACCACCAACCTCAACACCGCCAGGAATCATACTAGCAATGACATCCTATACCACCTGTCAGACCCTTAACCTCCAAAGATGACTGTAGTCATCAAACATAGAACCACACTGAAATGAACATATCCCTTGCCTTAACCATTCCACAGTATCAAAGACTCCATTACTGTTGATAGTGGCTCTTTCACGTATCTTCAGCGTCCTGCTTCAGTTCCGATAGATTATGGCTCAGTGTCAGTCAGGGCTGTACCTATCCCCTACTCTGTTCATCTTGGCGACTGACCCTACTCCAAGGGAAAGTCTCAGTCAGGATCAAAACTCGAACAAATATGACCCCTATCACGTGAACTATTGGTAATTGAAGTTCATTAAGTCGATCAGATGAATAGACAGTGTCACTAGGTATATCCAGTGATCAATGATGATGAATTGACTGATACATTTGGTCAAGTGTCCTCCATATTCTCATTATGAAGATGCAATAAAGCTATATATCATATATATCGGTTCAACGTTCGAATTGGTCTCTTATTCGTGTCAGTAGTTTCACCGTCCTCTGGGTCCTCTGCTTGCTCCAGTTTAGTCTCTGATAGTCAATCATGTCAAACCAGATCATAGAGTATCTTGAAAGTGAATCTGGTATGAAGTTGTCGCAGTACCAGTAGTTGTATTGTTGTTGTAATTGTCGTTCGTTGTTCGAGTTGTTCATGTAAATGCTCACTTTGTCCACGTTCACGTTCGTCTTCTCTTACAACCCCACCCCACCCTCTCCATCTCCGTGTCCGTCTCAAAAGCAAAACTGTGCTTATACAGACAGACCTGGAACTTTTCACCTTCAGTCAGTGGCTTGAGAGTCTCGCCCTTGAAGGGAGTATTAAAGTCAAAGAACATTCCAAACCTGTTGACGGCATTTGTCTGGGGAGCAGAGATGACGCCAGCTCGTTCCCTGTTTCGACGAACAAGAATGGAACGCAAAATGTGGCGAGACTCAATCGGGGTTTCCTCAAACGGGTCATCTGGAGACTTGAACCACACTTCATTTTGTTCAGGCAACGAGTTTGCGTCTGGGGCCTCGGGGTCAGGAACAAAGCTCAGTTTCAGGTTGCTGGGGTTCGTAGGCTTGTACCTGTCGAGAGAAGACAACTTGACCTGTGATAGGAGTCGCTTGTGGAGTCGTCTGAGATAGGCAGCAGTTGTTCTGGGCCCGCGAATGTCATAGAGAAACTTCAAGGGGGGGTTACTTGGCCAGAACCTGCTTATGGCTCTGTTACGCAACAACCAGACCCTCACACATGGGCCTCTAGAAGAAGCCAATTTGACGAAACGACGCCATTCCGCTTTCTTGAGAAAGGCATTAGAGACCCAGGGGTCTCTGTAGATTTTTCGAGAGTATTTCTTGGGTTTGGAGGGACGGTCGGGTTGGTTCTGACGGGCCGATTGATTGCTCTTTGTTCCTTTTGGGGCTGCAGGAGAGCGATTCTGGATTGTAGTACCCTTGATTGGAGTCACAAAATCCGGTTTCACCTTGCAAAGAGAGGGAAGTTGATTGGACGACTTTTTGGGGCTCAGGGGGATTCGTTCATGTCGGTAGGGGGTATGTGTTTGTGCAAATACCGGTTTGATTTTGCATTCGCTCATTTGAAGTTATCCGAAAGAAGTTGACATGATGACAAGGAAGAGAGAGATGGGATCTTTATGTTTGTTTATCTAAGATGCAGATAGGATAAGATGCACTATAAGGATCTACTACAAGTAAGCCAGGACTATTCGTAAACACAATATTTGTTCCACAAAAGGGATCGCATCATTTATTCAACGATATATCTACAATTTAACCAGATAATGTCTCATTATTGTCTCGTTATTGTACTTGTATTTTGATTTGACTGTATTAGGAACCGACCTATCTTGTTTTCTTTTCAAGATGTGCATTAGCTGTATGGAAGAGCAAGATTATCGATTTGGGTAACTGAGAGGTGTGTAATCGGTCTATATATTGATTCTAGGGAAAGATTTGCTCTGTTTTTAATTTTACTGAATTTCCTGAATTTTTCCGATTTTTCTCGAATTTCCCGAAAATTCCAATTTTCGCCAAAATTCCAACCCAAATACCCCCAACCACCCCCGGAACAAACAAGCCTGGCTAGCTCAATCGGTAGAGCGTGAGACTCTTATTCAAAGCTATCTCAAGGCTGTGGGTTCAAGCCCCACGTCGGGCTAAGCAGGTGCAGCAGTTGCAACCTCTTTTATCAGTTGCACAGCAACCATTTTTTTCTTGGTTGGTTACATGGTGGGTCAAAATAGGATCACCAGACCTGTATGACTATCCTAATAGAAAGGCTAACTATTTACTTACTTACTTTGTGATAGCAGAGGTGAGTCTTAGCCATCTACTTGAAGTTCTGAGATGATAGTCTCCGATCAGATTGTACTAGGAAAATGTTAACTAAGTCTTAACTAAAGTCTCAACTGTTCAGATGGGCTCTAACTCTGAAGTAGGGGGTAAAGAAATGCAGCATGACCGGACTATGTCAGATGAACGTGAGTTTTACATCTAGTACTGGGAATCTACCACCTAAATGATCCTCTGAAATCTAGACAGCTCGAAAAGTGGTACTGTCTTCTCTTAACGGCTGTAACAAGGTCCTTAAGACTGTGAGTCGGATAGTTGTAACCATTCTGTAATATTCTCCTCAGTCAAAAGACTTTTAAGCAAATTGATTTCTCAGTGCTCGATTATCAGATCGCTAAAAGGATCGTATCTGCGTCTGTAGTCCTTCTCATTCACTAGTGTCATTCGATCTGCAATGATAAAATATCTGTTATTCTGTTCTGTGAGTCCGTTAAGTGACAGTATCGTCGGATTTACCAACTTGTAGCGTCCTTGTTGTAGTATCATCGTCTTATCGGGTACTGAAGTAGGTACTCCTCAAGGTTCAAGTATAAGTCCATTATTAGTTACTATTTATTTAGACCAACTACTGAGATGAAACTGTATTACAACCAACAGGGCACTATATACAGTTCCATCTAATGACATAAATGACTGATTTGAAAAAAAATACGTAGATGAAACATTCTCTTCCTAGATGTTCTTACACTGTTCAGGCCGATATGTTCATCCTTGGAGACCTCTAGATGTAGGTGAAACAGTACTACTGATATTAATTGGTCCAAAAAAGCATTAGATTGTCGTAGAAGGCGTAAAGAAACCATATACCCACTAAATACAACTCTTGTAGGTCCAATGGACTCATGCTCTCCCTGAACATGACCCTTGTATGACGAGAAGTTCCACAAGACTTTATAGTATCATGAGGGAGGCTATGGAATCATTCTATTTCATTCCATTACATTCAACTGTCTATTCTCTGAAACTCGGGTTCATCAGTCCTCGTCTACAAGTTGCTGTAGCTTTTCTGGAGCCCGACTTTTCTTTAACAAATCTCTAACAAAGTTTGACAGAGTGGAACGTGATTTGATAGATGTAAAAAGATTGTTCCTGGAGGACCGAAAAAGTCGGTTTCTCACATATAGAGGGGGTTGTATACGGGGGGTTTATTGAAACCAGATTTAATGGTCTCAACACTTGATATCAGTGCTTTTTCAGGTGATAAGACCATAGTTAGCATGATCCTGTAAGATGAAGACTTTCTGTCTGTTCCTTAACTGGAGAATCAATAGGAGACGTCATGGTAGTTCAATTTCGTAGGCTGATTCAACAGCAGAGAACTTGTCCTCTCTTGAATCGTGGTTCTCAACTCGGATACCCTTCCATGACTTTACCAGTTCTGTTCGATACCCTGCCTGAGACTGAGACCAACGAGTAGTTTGACCCTGCCTACGCTTCCCAGAACCCCACTCCTGGCCAGGCTGACATTGCCTCGTTCGCTCCTGCCTACGGAGGAACTTCTGACGCTGCTCCTGGTTCCGAGGCCACCAAGGACGTTGCTTACTAGATTTGAGGAGGACCGAGTTGTTTTAATAGGGTAACAAAACGTAGTTAAGTGGAGATGAAGAATACAGTGATATCTCGAGAAATTACTATTGGAGGTGTGCTGTTTTTGGATGATTTGTTAAAAACTGCTACTCAAAAAACCCATTGACATGGGATTCTGATTTGTTTCGATTCTGGAACATTGAAAATGAACCCCCAGCTGAGTTTTCATTGTAAGTAATACCAACTAATCTTTAAACTATGGTTGAGAGAACACATGGTAACCCAAAACTCGAAGAACCAGGAGTATTAGAGACATGTGGAGTATATAGAGAGATAGATCAGATCGGGTTGTATGTTCAAGGAGATTTTGGGGGTTCAAATGTCTGTATTGAGGGTTTTGACGGTAATATGGTATTCTTGGTCTCAATCTGTCAGAGTACCCCATTGAGATTGTGATATGGAGAATACAAGCATCAGATAAATTTGAAGATTATTCATGTTTCACGTTCTGATATCTGACTCTTACAGAGACTCAATTGGTCGCCATATGTCAATCGTACACTTTTGGACAAGTAATTAGTTCAAAAGTATCCACCCTGTCCAACAGGCCAGAAATCGATCATACTGGGTACCGAATCAAAGACTTAGAAGATCAAATCCAGCTTTACCGAGGGTATCTGAATCTTGTCCAGTGGTATACCGACAGAAGACATACTGGGTAGCAGTAGTTGGAGATCTTTGGGGTATTATTCACCTACTGGTCTCTTCCAGCATCCATAAACTACTTCATCATCGTAGATACTGATACATAGGTTGTAGTTGATATATGATAGTTGAGTCTTGGAAGAGTGTAGACGGATAAAGTGCAGTTAGCTCTTCCAGACTGACAAGTTTTTCCCCCTTTTTTCTTTCTTTTTGAGGCCACTTCAAGTGTTCAACCCACTAATCCCGCTTATCTCGAATCCACAAATCAATCTCCTCATCTCCGAGCTTGAGGGTGCCGGGCTGTAGTTTGAAACCAAACTTTCGAGCAATGGCTCTGGAGGGTTCGTTTTCTCCGTGGTCAATGATGCAACAAATGGGCTGGGTAATTTTGTCGGACGCATCGGCCTCCTTGAAAATCGCCGTCAGAGCTTCTGTGGCGATTCCCTTGCCGTGGAACTTGGGATTCACCACCCATCCGGCTTCAGGCATCAGAGGAGAGTATACGGGTTCCGAGTCTCGCATGAAATGGTTGGTTCCAATCTCGCCCACGTACTCGCCCGTCTCCTTGAGTCGAACCACATAACATCCGTATCCGTAGTGGTCCCAGTGTCCTCGATGGTAGAGGAGTTTGGTCCACACGGTGGCTCGAGGACGGGCTCCTCCACAGAACTTGACGGTCTCCTCGTCGTTCCACAGAGCCACCGAATCGTCCAGATCGGCCACCGAATGCCGGCTCAGAATCAGACGCTCCGTTTCAAGCGTTTCTCTCATGGTTGAGTGTGTAGTGTGTAGTGTTGAGTGTGAAATCTGAAATCTCAAATCGGAAATCCGGCTCAATATATATTCCCACAAGATGCATGAGCAAAGGTAAGCGGCGTAAGCGTCATGCAGTGGTAATATGCGTGGGAGAGGGGGGATGTGGCTATACTAAATCTGTGGATATTTCATTCTTGGATCAGTCGGTGGATTTACCTGGTACTCGATCTCGTAAGACGGTCTCACTATCCAAAGTTTCATCTTGTTGAAAGTTTAACTAATTTCTGTTCAAAATAGTTTAAACGAATTGAAGGGGTGATGGTTGAACTCAACCACTGAGAACATCCAAGTCAGACCGAATATTTGATCTCTGTTAGTTCATAGATCCCCGTTTCAAGTGTTTTCTAGGTTTTTATCTGCTTTCAAGGCTGTACAACATGTTCCTAGAGTCTAGTCATATCCAACTACTGAACTTGGTCTCTATAGACAAGAACTATACAAGTTCTGATATCCATAATAGACGTCAATCTCCTGGATTATACAGAAGCAGTGATATCGTCAGACTTGAGTATGAATACTCTGATCTGAATACTGAAGGTCTCACTTGAGAGTACGATGATCTCCTCAATCCTGCTCTACTCTTGGACGAAATCCAATCTCAACAAGTTACTCTTAGTCTTGGATCAGAGTTACCTCTTTCGCACTAAAACATGTACCAAGTTCTGTATCGATCTGGTTTATAGCCATGGTACAAGTGAGAGATGAGCTTTTAACTGTCACGACTTCATATCCTCGTCTGCTATTTAGTCCAGTCTACTTACACTCAATCGGGATATGTTTACTATGAGGAGCAAAAGAGCTTCAACACCTTCACTAACAGATGCCATATCGATCGTGGCCAGACAAACTGAGGCCAGAAAGAGTATGGGATGTCGATTCGTGTCAGAATGGTATTTTCCTTTTTTTTTTTTTTTTTCTGGTTTTCGGAAGAATAACGGTAGTGATACTCAGAGCCCCAAATCACCCTCTCTACCAACCAATAACCAAATTTCAGCTCCAGGGGGCATATCTGACTTTGATTTCTCTAGAATCAAATAATTGATCTTGACCTCGGATCAAACCGATGATCCCTTTATATCAGGAAGGACAGTCAGAACCTTCAGATTCGATCATGGAGACTCCTAGAGACCGGAAAGTAGTAAAGAGAGTCCCAGAGAGTAGTCTGAGAGAGGTCATAGGGCAAGAGTCTAGGCTATAGAACCTAGAGTATACTGGAGGGTAGTCTGAGAGTAGCTCAGAGAAGGCTACTAAGTGCTTATACAGTATACATTCCTCATAGAGTAGTCGGAGAAATGCATCTTGAGGGCAGTTGAGAGCTGCTGAGAGAGACCTTGAGGGTACCTGAGAGTAGACCAGAGATAGTCATGTGATCTAAAGTAGTCCAGAGGTATACTAGAAAGTTGACCGAAAGTTGACTTGTAGAGATACACCTTATAGTTAGACCTAGAGAGCAGCACAGAGATAGACAGACATTACATAGAGATGGCGATACTTAGAGAGTACATCTCAGAGTACCACACAATTACTAGATATTATCGTCCCGATTTCACGTCTTTGGCTTGACCTGATATTTGACCCACTAATCCACTTACTTAGGAGATACAAAGTTAGGCTAAGCCACAGGATTCTCAGAGGGAGAAGATGAGTTCATAAGGTGACATTAAGTCGACAACTAGAGCAGCTATTGAAAATCTGAAGAGTGCATCTTTCTCGGTGGGAGAAATTAATCCGAGAAAGTGGATTTATGGGTCATTATATGATGCGTTCTGACCGAGTAATGACAAGATCCAAATTATCAAGACCGAATACGAAGACTATATACGGAATAACCAACACCCTTCTCTCACTAACATTCCAAAACCACGTGACCATAAGTATCTCCTTCTCGCTTACTTGGAATGTGAGCTGAATATGAACTGTTTTTTGTCTCCTTGATGGAAATCCAACAAAAGCCTGAGAAGTTGGACTGAATGAGAACAAAACCTCCCTAAAAACCTCCCCAACAAAGACGAAATTCTTCCAAATGCAAGCACATGGTACCAGGTACTTTCATAATCACTTGAGCTCATCTCACTGTCGTCTCCGGATCTGCGATGTACTTTCCAGAATACCATCTGACTTTAACTTGGTCTCCATATGTCAAGATAGTCAGATCTGGAACTTGACAAGATTGAAACACAGTCTGGAATCTACAGTGGTACATTCGTTATATCATGGTGTTATAAACATATCAATCTCCAGTTAAAACACCCCTACTCCGCTCAAACAACCGTCCTAGTCCACTCATCCTGAACCACAGTGCACTCATAGTGGCTCGAATCGCCAGTCAGTGGTAAGTATAGTCACGTGACGAGTAGCATGAGGTACCTGTACTCCTTCATACTTGTAAAATGTCACATTCAGACTAACTCTTAGTTGTAGATTCGTCTGATGTTGTATTATCCTATAATTGTAGTTACTCTCAGACCCTGAGATCGTGATATACTCATCTGTATTCAGCCATCTGATTCAATGCCACTGCTTACTCTCCTGGACGATTCTAGACCATGGTGAACATTGCCATAGGCTCACTTCTGACTTGAAATTCTGACTTCGGGTTGAATTCCGACTTGAAACTTCCGCCAGTTGCATCACACCTACCGAACACTAAGAGCAGACCCCTTGAGACTTCGAATCTCCTTCTTGGTCTCACTCATGGCCGTCTCATGACCAGGCAAGCCCCTCATCATCGAGTATCCAGACATGGCGAGCTGATCTGAGTAATTAGTCAGCTCTTCAACCTGGTACTTGAACCCTGACAACGCAGACAGATCGCTCACCTCTCCAGCATGTTTGAGCGAGTCCGTCAGACGTTCCAGATTGTCCACACTGTCGTCAATCAGCTTCTGTTGCTTTTCCTTCTCAGCCAGTTTGAGCTGCATAGGCGACTCGGGAAAGGACACGTGGCTGCTCTTGCCCACACTGGAGCTTTTGAAATCCTCATCATCATCCTCAGTCTGAGTCTGAGCATCCACAAACTTTTGACCCTGCAACGCCCGAACAGGAGGAATATAACTTGCCATGGACGACAATTTCGCGTTGAGCTGCTCCATCAGACGACGAGCATGTATGGCGTACTCACTTCGGGCAAAAGTGAGCTCCTCAAAAAGAGGAGTCAGAATCGTCTTGCTAACGATATAAATAAGAGCAGAAGTGCCTCCAAAAATGTACAAAACCGCTGCCAATTGCTTGAATTGCACAGATCGAGGCCGGTTCATTTGCTTGGCAAACTCAATCTCCAGAGATGATGGTTCTGGAAATGCGTTCATTGTGTGTGTGGTGGTAACGTAATGTATGTCACTTTGAGTAGTAGTAGAACGGTATGATTCGGGATTTTCGTGGGGTGTAGTCGGTCACGTGGGTGTATTCAGTCACGTGATCTCAAATCTTCTCTCGTCGAATCTTCAAATCGCTTCTTCTGGGTCGTAATAAGTCTGGTGGTGATCTGTTAAAGGGAGGTTGGTGGGGTATGCATGAACATGAAAGTTAACCATGGTCCGAGGATGTCACGTGATTAGGGGGAAGAGAAAGACTGTGACAATTGTACTTGTTTCTTGGAGGTCACGTGACAACAAATATTCACTACTTTGACTACTCAAGGGTGCCTGGGTGTGTATATGGGTTGGATCACGTGATTTACCGAGGCTGATAAAACCTTAATTCCCATATATTAGACTAATTTCGGAGAATTAAAAGATTAAAGTGGGAAATTCAGAAAAATTCAGAAAATTAGAAAAAAAAAGAAAACTGAACAGAACTAAACTATAAGCTACTCAAACTCCCCAAACTAGTTACAATAATTCGTCAATTTCGTTATATACAAGTGGATCCAGGTTTGAGTGCTTGAATGAAGTATGGGATGTTCATGTTCTCAGGACCAAAGTGAGTCACGTGACCAGCACACTCTCACGTGACAACCACTCTCACGTGACACACACTCCCCCCTAATCATAATAAGCCCGTTTCATGGCTCTGTATCGTTTCAAGAAATACAAAGCCTCGAGTTCCTTTTTGACATATTCGCCCAATTTGATTGCATTTTCAATCTCTTTTGGATCCGTCATGCCACTCTTGGCCTTGAACACCTTGTGACATCGATCTCGAAAGTACTTGTATCCTTGAGGATAATCTCTTCCCATCCATAGCAACTCTTTGTATAGTTGTGTTACCTGGGGTTTGAGGGCTTGTTTTGCGGACATTTTTGTAAGAGGATGATTAGTAATGGTGTTTTAATGTCGTTTCAGTGTTTTTTTCGAAAATTGCGATTGTTTTGATGGTTATTATGTTGTGCTGTTTTGGTGAGGGGACGTTTAGAGAGTCCGGGGTTGTATCGGTAGGAGAGTGTTGTAGTGCGTTTGAGATGTATGATATTTAGGGTTTTTGGTAAAAAATTGAATAAATTGGTGAAAAATTGAATAAATTAGGAAAAATGAAAAAATGTGTGTAGAATCGATGGAATGGAGTACTAGGCTACCACATACCTTTCTAAAGTCATAAATCTCTTCTAATACCGAGTTATAATGTGTTGTCTGTGAACGCTATACTTTTATAAGGTGTTAGAGAGAGGTATATCGAGTGTCTAATCACGTGAGTATCATCGACTGAGTCATTACGTGACCATCACGTGACTATCATCAACTGTTATATCACGTGACTTGAAATAATCCATTCACATTCACCCACCCTCAAAATGACGCCGTCTAATCAATCAATGCATCTCCAAAGTCTATTTTCTTTATACATTTTTCAGTGAAATTTCAAGCGGATCAAAATCACGTGGAGGTAATCAATCAGGTAAATAAAGACACTGATGGGTTCGTTATCGCCTCCTCATCACGTGAGCACCTTTTTAACCCCCTCTAATCCCCTTTAATCCGTCCGATCTGCCGATCAGCACTTGCATATCTCTGCATGCACGGCACTGTTTCCGATACTCTCCAACACCCGTTCCAAGACTTGTATCCATTCACAGAAACGCTCAAAATGTCAAACGTCGACATCCAAGAGTACTCCTCGAAGGAGCTGCGAGAATCGGGCGATTCCGAAACGATCATGACGTTCATCAACAAGAGCTTTGACACTATGCACAAGAAATACAAGGTGTTTGATACGGACCGATTCAGCTCGATTGAGCAGTTTTACAACGACTTTAGCGACGCGGGATCGGTTCTGGCCGTCGTCCGAGAGTCTGGGTCACGTGATATTATTGCTGTGGGTGGATACAGGCCGATTGACGACGAGACTGCCGAGCTCAAGTGTCTTTGTGTTGATGAACGTCAGGGAGGCAAGGGATATGGCGGATTTATGAATGGTCATGTTGAGAAGCTTGCACGTGCCAAGGGGTTTCACAAGTTGACTTCGGTTGTGATTCGAGAGCATGGTGATTTGGTGAGGTTTTATGAGAAGATTGGATATAAGCTTGAGAGAGAACGCAAGTTGGTTGCTGGAGGAGATGATATGGGATTTGGAAATCTCTTTGATATTTCCGTTTGGTTTATGGACAAGGATATCTGAGGTGGGAGGCGATAGCCTTCCGTCTGGATCAGGTGTGGTAGACCATCACTCTAGTTGCTCTCAGAGTCCAATCTAGATGAGATAACGAGTTTGTTTGGTTCCTCTCCTATTATGTTGTACACTGTCAAGAGATGGTAAGAAGACCACTGTAGATTATAATCACGTGATATATTGAACTTGAACTGTTATAGTCATTTGTTACTCACTTTATAGATAATCTTGTGAAACTTCCAGGAGTAGTTACTTTCAGACCCGGAGACCACTGCAAGGGGTAGTTGTATGTAGAGCCCAAAGCCAGACATGGAACAGTAGATATTGGCAGTTATCTTGTAAGTAGAGGCAATTAATAGATCTATAGGATATTTTTGATCGACTTATGGACTCTAGAATAAATGCATAATTCTCTTAATAGGGTCATCTGAGAGTACCATCTGAGAGTGCCATCTGACAATGCCATTCAGAGAGTACCATTAGAGAGTACCATTAGAGAGTGATTATTTCGTTATAAAAACTGATATTATCATACTCCAGCTGGTAAGACAAGATATATGTCCATTCTGGACGATATGAACAAATAAGTTCGAGTAGTTGATTGCCTAACAAATGATCTAGGGCTCTGAGAGTAACTTTCAATTGGAGTCTGATTTGCTCCTTTTAAAACCTCTGTTAGGGTGATTCTCCCCTATGAAAACATCTTTTGTTCAATACAACTTTTGGATTCCTCTTCAATGAGAAGGTCCATATCGGGGTAGTCGAGATTTCATACAGTCACGTGACTTCTCTCTACGTCTGACTTGTTGAACCCATTCAGTCTTGTCTCACTCTTTGGTCTGATAGTGTATTGCTCATGAGACAGTCTCTGAAACCAGATGTACAGTATCATCTGTTGATATGGCGACTTGTACACCACCCAGGAAGACGAAATTTCAGACCAGTTATTTTTTTATTTTTTAAAAAATTATTTTATTATATAATTATTTAACAAATCCATCGACTCTCAGAGATACCTCAGCACTTAGCCTAGTGCCTAAGGAATAGTATGAGAAATCAAGGTCACTGATATTACTGTTGTATGAGCAGTCAGACGATAATACTCTCAGTGATACTGGTATTCAGAACAGTACTCTCCATTCTGACAGTTCAGTAGGGGTCTAAGGTGGGTCTATATAGAGTCGAAAGGGTCTATATAGAGTCTACACAGGGTCTAGACAGGGTCAAAAGGGTCTATATAGGGTCTATACAGGCCAAAAGGGTCCAAATAAAGACTAAAAGGGTCCAAGGGTCTAAATCCATCTTAGTCCAGGCCACAGCACATCAGAGGAGAACTCCACACTGAATAGACCCCACCGTCACACCCACCATCTCAATCACCCGCTCAAATTACCCTCTTTCAGACTTTTGAGGTCTCAGATTTCACCCTGTCAAACCTTCAAGTACAAGTACCATCCCTTGTTCTCCACCCTGGTACAGCTTTCAAATGAGACATTTCAACTACCAGTAAAAGGACCCACATAGCAATATCCAAACGCCCACATTGGCTAGATCACGTGACTATGGATTCTGGAACCTCCCCTCACCCTCACCCTCAGATCACGTGACCAGGGCGGTCCAGACAAGCTCAGAGTGGAGTCCGTATGCTAGGCTATTAATTAGTCTAACTGAGAGCTAAACTCATAGTTAGACTAATTATTACAAGGCTAGTCTAGCAATCAAAAGAGATTACAGAATTGTGTATGAGAAAAAAAAAAACAGGGAGTGATTGGTAGTTGAGTTGTAGATGAGTGGGAGTTGAATCAGAGCTGTGAAGTATTCAGGTTATTTGTCTGCCGTCTGTTTTCTACTTTTCATCTCCCCGTCTATCTTTCCTTCTCTCACCCTTAGACGGCTAATGATATGCTCCGTATTCCGCTTATCATTTGGCTGCACCCATCTGCAGGGACGCTTCATGTACAAAGGTAGGGTGGGCAGTACCCCTGAATCCAGAGGTGGTTTCAGACACGGCTTTGGAGCCACATGGAGAGCCGCCTCAGGTTGTGCATTAGCTCCTGGTGTTGTTTGAGACAGGTGGAGACAAGGAGATGGTGGGGAGATGATTGATTGAGGTGGGGAGATGATTGATTGAGGGTGGAGAGATTACACGGTTGAGGGGATGACGATTGACGATAAAGAGATTGACGAGATGAATAATTGAACCACATGATTCTTCTGGCTATCCATTAATCAGTCATTTGGTGTATCTGTTTGGTCAATGTTGTATAGTACTGGTACGTCTACAGCATGTCTCGTTTGTGTTGTCTAGCTCTTTGTTAGATAATATATATATCAATGCCCCCATTGTCCACCCATCTCACCAACTGCCATGCTACTCTCAATTCTAGTTTTGGCTGTGACTACTGCCCTGGTGGCCCAACTAGCCTACAACCAATTCGACTACCGTCGAAAGGTCCGTCAGTTTGGATGTGGACAACTTCGGGTGGCTGAAAACGGACTCTTAGGATGGAAAGGGCTGCGAGAAGTGCTTCGAATCAACAAGTACAAGCTCGGACCGGCAGCTTTGAAAGATCGATTTGAACGATATGGCAAGACTCACGTTTTCCATGTCGGTCCAGCTCCTCTAATCACCACCATGGACCCCGAGAACATCAAGGCCATGTTGGCTACTCAATTCAAGGACTTTAGTCTGATTGCCAGATACAGGGCTCTTGGTCCGCTTCTTGGAGACGGGATTTTCACTCTGGATGGGTCTGGATGGACGCATTCTCGAGCTCTATTGCGTCCTCAGTTTGCCAGAGAACAGGTTTCTCGACTCGACTCAATTGAACATCATTTTCAGATTCTCAAAAAGTGCATTTCCAAAGAAATGGCTTCAAAGGGAAATTCGACCCGAGGTTTCGATATCCAGAACCTCTTCTTTCTAATGACTCTCGATACAGCCACGGAATTTCTGTTTGGAGACTCGGTCGATTCTCTGGTAGACTTTCTCGACGACCCTTCTATCGAGACAGGACATCATGGAGGAATCGACGAGACTTCTCGAAAGGGATTCAACGAGGCCTTTAATCGTGCCCAGGAACTCAGCTCCCTCAGATCCCGTCTCCACAAGTTGTATTGGGTAGTTGGATCTCTGGCCTTTAGAGAGCCGTACCATCGATACAACAGCCAAGTCAAGACATTTGTGGACCATTACGCAGCCAAGGCAATTGAAGCTCGCAACGAAAAAAACACCCAGCTACTCGATAACGACAAGTACATCTTCATGTACGAGCTGGTCAAGGAAACTAGCAACCCCATCACCCTCAGAGACCAAATGCTCAATATCCTGCTGGCCGGAAGAGATACAACCGCGTCCATGCTGTCGTGGATCTATTTCAGACTCGCCAGAGACCCTCTACTCTACTCAAAGTTGCGAGAAGCGGTTTTGACGGACTTTGGACCCGGACCTGAAAAAATGACCTTTGAAACTCTCAAAAAATGCAACTACTTGAGATACGTCATGAATGAGGCTCTAAGAGTGTACCCTGTGGTTCCAATCAACGCTAGAACAGCTACTAGAGACACCACTCTTCCTCGAGGAGGAGGACCGGACGGATCTCAGCCAATCTTTGTTCCAAAAGGCCAAACAGTGTCCTACTCGGTCTGGTGGACTCATAGAGACGCGGATTTTTGGGGAAATGACGCCGAGGAGTTCATTCCCGAACGCTGGGACCCAAAAAACGGAAATATCGGCCGAGGATGGGAATACCTACCTTTCAATGGAGGCCCCAGAATCTGTCTAGGACAACAATTTGCCTTGACAGAAGTGGGATATATTCTCAGTCGAATGGTCCAGACGTATGAGACACTCCAAAGTGGAGACCTCAAGCCCCTGCCTCCACTCTACAACCACGCCTTGACAATGTGTCATCAGGAGGGAGTTTGGGTGAAGATGAGTAGTGAGAGTACAGACAAGTATTAATAAATAGTAAAAGGGTCTATTTTAACCACCGTCGAACGATTAGTCATCACAGTCGAACAGAATAGTAAAGGATAGCAGAATCCAAGTACTGGTAGAGAATATGAACCTACACTTGGAACTTTACTTAAGCGAGCCGTTAGACTGAACAAAACAAAACTAAACCAAATAGTTTAGTTAAAAACTCCTAGTAAATGGATATAGATCAACTTTCTGACTCATATTGGGTACAACCTCCACCTGCAAAAAGATGGCGACATCCGCAGGATTCGAACCTACGCGGGGAAACCCCAAGAGATTTCTAATCTCTCGCCTTAACCGCTCGGCCAGGATGCCAGAAGATGTTGTAAAATTTTCGTTGAACATGTTTGGGCTGAGGTTTGCTTAGTCAGCACGAAATGGAAAACCTTGGAATCCAATGAACAAATGGTGTTAAGAGGCCGGGAAGTAGTTTAAGATACTTTTACCGTATTACTAAGCTTGATTTATATTCAAATACGATTATATTCAGACTTTTCAGGTCTACAACTTCATCTTACTGTTCTGATCAGGATTTGAAATGTTCAAAAAGGGGATATTTTGTTAAATCAGGATCAATTTATAAATACAGACAATCTTGAGACCAAAAATAAGTCTTCAATCCTTTCCTATACAGAGTTGAACCTCCTTATAAAATAACTACGAATTTTTCGAAAATTTATAAAAAAAATTGAAAATAAAGTTTCACTTGTTCAAATGTATTTAAAATAAAAAAATTCCAACTGAAAATACGTCCACCTCAGACGATCTACTCATCTGCGGTGTGAAAAAAAATGATATCCGTGAGATTCGAACTCACGCCTCCGAAGAGACCAGGAAATTCGTCAAGGTGTTAGCCTTAACCTGGCGCCTTAGACCGCTCGGCCAGGATACCAATTTTGTTGAAAATCCTTTTTTTTACAATTCCGCATTTTAAATTTTGCTTAGTCAGCGCGAAATATGGCAAAACCAGAAAAATTCGAAAAAAACAAATAAATCACAATACTGGATAAGTGAATAATGAGGCGTGTGACAGATTGAGTTTTGATACCCTTGAGAGCTATTCTGAGTCCTCACGTGACCTTTGGATGCTGTTTAAATAACGGGAATGAAAAACAAAAATTACGAAAAAATCAAATAAATTACAATCTTGCGAAATGGAATAATCAGTAACATCACAGTTCTTCACGTGACTCTGGGATGGTGTCTGCACTGATATCATACACCGTATTGTCTCATATAATACAATAAATTAATATTTGCCATCTATCAACATGGAAACATATCCCTTGACCTTGTCCATGTTTCTATGCAGACCGTCCAACTTGTCTTGTTGTCCCAGTTGGTGCAAAAGTTGCTCGTTTTTCAGACCAATGACGTAGGCCCAAACACAGTCTGAAGCAGCAACAGCTGCCTGTAGAGACGATTCCATTGCTGCAGTTTTTTCAGCAATGGTGTCGAATCGGTCCACACATACCAACGAGCACACGTAGGACAGCTGCTGGGTCATTCCCATGTTGAGTGCTCTCCAGGCCTTTTGCATGCTTTCCTGGCGTTGTAAAAGGGTCACGTCTGGCGAGTTTTGCACCAGGTGGATGATTTCGCTCATTGCATGCTTCACCACGTGATGTTCGGCTGGAAGTTCGGTCATGGTCTGTCTGAGAGCGTTGAGATTGTCTTCTGAAGGGTCCAGACAGCAAATGTTGCCGATGGCAGCCCAATAAAGGCCGTTTTGTGGGGAGATTCGTCGGTAGTACTCGAGAGCGTCTTCTGGTCGTCCTCCAGCGTGGGCTCCGAGTCCTGCCACGAGCCATGAAAACGATTGCAGTTCTTCTGCGTCTTTTTCAGGCAGGTTTTTGGACAGCGAGACGAACTTGTCTAGAGCCCGACGGCCCTTTTTGAACGCAAGACTGCAGAATTCGACCAATGACAGGTACAAGTAGGCTGTACATTGCAGTTTGAGCTGCTGAGTCAGGGCATCGGACACGTGAGAGAAGGACGACGCTTGTTGGGGCGTCTGTGCATCGTTCCCAGTCTCTGTGAGTCGAATACACGTTTTCAAAAGCTCACGTGCAGCCGGTTTGGTCTTGTAGTACCGAAGACGAGACAGAGCAATGAGCAGATAGGACAGCTGGACACATTGTTGCTGAGTCAGCCATTGGATGTTGAAGGTGCTTCCCTGGCCTCCCGTCAGTTTGATACTTCCGTCAATGTACCAGTTTTCCCAGCTCTTGTCTGGTTTGTTTGCTGCTTGTTGGTTGAGGTGTCCCAGGAACGCCTCCAGGGCGTCTGAGGCTTCTTTGACCGGCTGAAAGTGGTCTCTTTGGAGTGTGATCATGAGGGTTACCATGAGTCTGAGCATGGTCACTTGGGGAACGTAAAAGGACAGGTTGGCCTGTTGTTCGACTTGTCTCAGTTGTTGCAACACCGACAGGTTATTGTCCGAGTTGTGAATGTTGAGATCCAGACCCTTTATGAATCCGTAGAGCACGAGAAACGATTTTGGGGGTCCGTCCGGCAGGGTTTGCCACTGGTTTGAGATTTCAAACGCCTGTTGGGGGCTTGTATCCAGCGTCAGGTCAAACTGGTACATTTGGAGGGTGTAATAGGAGTAGTTTTCGTGCATGTTGCTGAATTTTTCCAGACACTTGTTGCAGTGGTACAGAGCTGCTTTTCTGTTTGTGCTGCTCAACACACGGACATTGAGACACTCCATTTGCAGCACCAGGTCCCACAGTCCACTTTGACTGGCCATTCCAATGCCCTTACTTAACAGAGACTCCACTCGGTCCAAGCAGGCGGTTTCGCAGTACAGAACCTGGGCCAGGATGTACATGGTGTAACAGCGGGTGATTTGGGGGCAATTTCTGTCGTTGATGACGGTCTCAAGAGACGTGATTCCAACCGTCAGAAGATGACGATACTGTTGTAGTTGCTCGGTCGTTTTGACCTGTGAAGCAAGAGATGAAGCCGTCCATAGAATCTCATGAGCCGTATAAATGAGCAGGTCGCGTCCCTCGTGGCTCAGCTCCGCTGCTGCATTCATTGTAGAGTTGTCAAGTGAGTGAGGTGGAATGTGTGGAGTGGTGATATCTGCAGGGTGTGCATAAACTAGAGGTTAAAGATTTGGGGCTCTTCAGACTTTGTTCAGACTTTGTTAGGAGTTTGTTTAGTTGACTTGATGTGGTAATTGCGTGCTGATTTGAAGATTATTGGCGGATTTTTCATCAGAAACCATCTACCAAAGTCGCATTGCATCCGGTCTAAAATCTCAGTCTAAGGCTATTGTCTAAGGCTACCTAATATTGTAGTTACATTCAGAGCCGGAAATCACTAGTTACGATCAGAGCCCAAGACCATTTCTAAAGGCGAATGACACAGAGGAATTATGACAGATATTTATTCTTAATGGCAACAAGAGCCCTTCAGTAGTTGTAATTAATACACGAGCTACCATTTGATCAATCTAGGGACCTCACAAAGTGCCTCCCTGATTTGGTATTCATAAGAGAGACACTCATTTTGCACTATTTTAAGAAAGAAAGAAATACAGCCAATCTGTGTGTGACTATAGATGTGTATACATCTCCTTCAAGTGAAAAAACTGCCCATTATAGGTGGTTATGTTCGAATAGACCCATCCTAGAGGGCATAAGGTAAATGGTTTGGGGCTCTGATAGTAACTATCATTTCTAGAAGAGAACTTGGGTTTCAGGTTTTAGAGTGGCTACTATACGATTCAACACCTCGGGCGACTTTCGAGTCACCAGATCTTCTCATCTTGGACCCTCAGGTCGTGACTTGGCCTTCATAGACCCATCCTAGAGGGCATAAGGTAAATGGTTTGGGGCTCTGATAGTAACTATCATTCTCAAGTATGGATTTGACGTCTTAATGTAGTTATTATACGATATTTAACGATTTTGAATCACAGTATCGCGTGCTCTGTCCCCCAAGCCATGCCTTATCCTTCTAAAGATGCGATATACCATTTCTAGAGAGCCCAAGTTGAATGATTTTGGGCTCTAATAGTAACTATCACCATCGGCACTCCCTCCAGTGATTAAATTAATTGATTATCTATATCTATCATACAGCTTGATGCAAAATACGGCTGTTGGTCAGTGACCATTTCTAGTTTGTTCTCACGTTATACTTGCTCTTTGATCTGATTCTCTTTCCGTAGATGTAAAAGAGAATGGGCACAGGGAGCATGAGTAGAGAGATTCCTCCGACGAGGGTTCCTGCCCAGTTGACTCCGAGGTTATGGAAGAGGGCAGGGGTGAATAGAGGGAAGGCAGCTCCAAAGGAGGATCTCATCATTGTGTTAGCAGCGATAGCCGAGGCAGCAAACAGGGTGTAGCAATCGACGAGGTAATTGACTGAGGACAGGAAGATTGTGATGAATGCGATTCCTGTGAGCAATCCGGAAGCTGTGGGGACGATCCAATGAATGTGTTCATGATAATGACCAGTCCAAGTGAGCCAGAAGAGTCCTAGAGGTAGACAACATCCTCCTACAATCATTGGAGGTAGTCTTGCTTCAGGAGTGCATCCTTGACGAGCGTAATGGGGTTCAAAAGCCATTGAAATGATACTTCCGATTGCTTCTCCGATAATGAGACCCAGATAAGTGAGCATGGCTGTTCCTTGGTGCATTCCGTAGCCCTCTGAGAAAATGATGGGGTAGACTCCTAGAGCCATGTACATGATTCCGTAGAGGAAGGCGACGAAGAGAGTGACCATGAAGAGGGTTGGTTCTGTGAAGAGCATTTTGACGGGTCTGAGGACGTTTCGGTTGACGATTTCGCCTAGATCAAGTTCTCGTTGATCATGTAGAGAAGTGATTCCCCAATTTCCGGTGATTTTTCGTAGTTTTTGGGCCTTGTTTGCCAGAATGACTGGAGCGAACGTTTCTTCGCAGAAAAAGACCGTTAGAACAGTCACCACGGCTCCCAGAATGCCCGTCATGTACTCGTCCCATCTCCAGCCCGTGCTGGGGTTCTTTGCAATGAATCCTCCGACCATTGGGGCCAGACTGGGAGCCACAAAGACGCACATTGTGAAGGCTGCCAGGGCGTAGCCTCGCTGTTGGGCAGGGAACATGTCCGAGTAAGCAGCAGCAACAATAGCGAGAGGAGCAGCTCCAAAGAAGCCAGAAAAGAACCGAGTCAACATGACAGTCTGTAGATCCTTGGCGGTGGCGGTGGCAAAAGTGAAGATTGTGAATCCGACCATTCCAATGAGAATAGGAGGTCGTCGACCAATCATTTCACTCATGGGAGCCCAAATGATGGGTCCAGAAGCAAATCCCATAATGAAGAGTGAAACTCCAAGAAGAAGCACCACCTGACCAACCTTGAACTCGGCAATCAGCTGAGGAAGTCCCGCAGAGTACACAGAAGAACACCACGACACGGCAAAGGTGTCAAGAGCCAGAATCACGGCCGAAACACACCGTCTCTTCATGTTCCAGTTGAGCGGCGAAAGAGGGTCCTTGGGACCGTCAAACTGAACCGTATACTCTTCAATAGGATGTAGGGCCTTTGGGTACTGTTTTCCTCCTCCAAATGGAGGTAGAATGATCTCTGTATCACTATCTTCGGGACCTTGACCGTTGAGAATCGACCCAGATGCAAGTTGAGACACCACCGACCCGACCCGACGTCGCATCGTGTGTCTGGCAGGCTCCGAAACCGTGTATATGCTCTGGGTATCCACCTGGTCTTCATTCAGAGCACTGGGAGCCTTTCCAGACAATCCAGACACCTCTCGATGAAGACGAAGACCATCCTCTTCTAGCTGAAGCACTTCGGGATCATCCGGATTGTCGACCAACGCATCAGACACATAAAGAGTCTGGACTTGACCATGTGAATTCCGTCGATACAAATGCTGAGACGAAATGGAATGGGTGGTATTCATGGACCCGGCCCTTTTTCGGTTGCCAGGCTTCTCATGGGCCTCGGAATCGGAATCCTCAATCGCCGACTGGTTGTGATAGTAGGCCTGGGGCTCGTAGTCTTCTTCGGACGTTCTTGACGAGGTCATTGTGGATGTTGGAGATGAAGGTGGAAAAATAGATATATATGAGGTTGTAAGCGATGCGAGGTTATTTGAGATATGCTTTTTTCCGGATAAATTTGGACGGCGTTTGAGGGCACGTGGTGGGTAGGAGAATAGTTGAATAGCCGCTCACTGGTCGTCCTAAACTCCCGCCAAACTCCGGGAAAAATCCACTCAGTGGTGGCGTTGTTGGAGACGGTTCTGTACACTTCAATAACCGAGCCGGAAAAAAAGTTCCCAACGTTATTTCGATGATGCCATTTGGGAATGAATAGGGAGTATATGGGGTGAGGGGGGTTGTCAGTGGTTGTAGATCACGTGACATACCCGTACGTGTTCACGTGACACACCCGTACGTGTTTTATTTCCTCAAATACAGCCCTACCATTCTCCTACACGAGGTTACATTGAAGCAAAGTATCAAGACAATGGTCTTCCAGGGGCAGGGCAAACTTAACCTAGGTCGAGTGAGCAATGTATTGGTGTCGGGCTCTGGACAAAACTACCGTGTCGATAGGGATCGAATTCCAGCTCGATATCCGATGTCATTCGAGGTGTAGGTTTATGACGAGATTGTTGCATTTTTTTGGTGATACTTGAAGAGGAGAATTTGACCTTGTGATAGTAGATCTGAGACTTGTACTTGTAAGAGTACAGCTACACTACCAGAACAATTCTTCACAGTAGTTACATATAGAGCCCGAAACCAACCAGTGTACGAGCCGGATCCAAGCCACCGTCCGTATGCCACCTCAATGAACGTGAATAACCGCAAGATGCGACAGATGCGGCTACTAATAGTCTTATCTAGGTTCAGTTGACTTTACTAAAGGTGTCATATTACGGACCCCGAAGCCACGAAGTTTAAGTAGACGGATAGAGAAGCCGTTACTCGATAGCCGAGACCAGTGCGACGACGTAGTCGGAGTGCTGGTGTTGTATTACTGGTATTGGTACTGGTATCATCGTACGAGATCCGATTAGTTCAGAAAATGGAGTAAGTCAGACACTTTTGACTTGTATCATTTACAGTGTTCCATCGTACTCCTACCAGTACGAGTACTTGTACCAGTACTTCAGTCCTGACGAGAATAACTTGCCATAATGCCGATACCGCTCATGCACGAAAATCTCACTTGCGTCCGATAACTCACGGTTTATTATCGCTGGTGGTGCTAGGGGGGGTTCTTGAAAGATTTCCATAAGTACACCTTACTACAAGTACTGGTAGATGATCTCATCTCAGACACTCTTCAGTCTCATCTAAGACATCTCAGTCTCATGTCAGACATCTCAAAGCCGTTTAATAAACACACTATTGCTCACGTTACACCCTCGTATTTCACACGGCTCTCTGCAGTTCGCTAGAGTACGACAAGAGTACGACAGAGTCCGGCAAGAGTACTTGTTCTGGAACGAGTACGATACAAGGGGGGGTACTTGTAGTTGTAGGTGTAAAAAAAAAAAAAAAAAAACTCAACCACCCAAATCAACTCCTAGACCCCTCCTACCATCCACCCTACCTGGTACCATATCTACCACCCATCCTCTCCTCCACGGACCCACTATCAATACCCGAAAATCAAACCTTCATTTGAATCTGAAAAAACCGTTGCTGTCAAACGTCTTCTTCTGGATGCATGAATCATGTGCAAACCAGCTTGGCAGGGACTTTGGTCGACTATCGACTCTTTTATGCACGTCACGGAGACTTTTGGACGCTTTTTTTCGAGCCTCCGAGATTTCGCCGAGAGTCTCTTGAACTTTGACACATGTCTGGATCGACGAAAAATGAGAAATTTCAATTTTGAACTGAACGAGGCTGTACCATACTTGTATAGTCACGTGATAGAAGGAGTGAATCACAGTGTGAATAACTCGGAAAGTCACGTGACTAGTTTCTGGACGTCTTTTAGTACAGCACATACTTGAGTTCGGAGTAGAAGGACTACAAGTAATACTCAGGTGAGTGAGTATGAATATATCAGAGTCCTCTTTTGAGGGTAAGGTCAGTAAGGGACGATACGACTGTGGTACGACTGTGGTATATGCTTCTACTTCCAGCTGTACTTCAAGCTGTAGCTCAAAAATGTCTGTTGACAACTTTTCTGAACAGTTGTGGCAATGATACTGGGACAGTAGCAACATCAGTCGTTCACCACTCAAACTGGCAAAAAGATGGCGACATCCGCAGGATTCGAACCTACGCGGGGAAACCCCAAGAGATTTCTAATCTCTCGCCTTAACCGCTCGGCCAGGATGCCAGAAGATGTTGTAAAATTTTCGTTGAACATGTTTGGGCTGAGGTTTGCTTAGTCATCCGAAAATTAGGACGGGGAATTGATCATCAGAGAAGTGATCAAATGGAGAGTAGAGTCTGGGGGAGGGAAATATTGTTGCAGATGTTGTTCACAAAGACTTTTGGCGACTGGTGAACATCTTCATCTTCTTGATTCTGCAGTCGTATATAGAATCTCAGGAGTAGGAGAACTATGAACAAAAGATAGGTGGTATATAGGAGCTAGGTGTTTGTTTGTGATCAGTTGATCTTTTCGGTCTGATCTTTTCGGTAAGATCTTCTTTTGATGATTTGTTCCGTTTCACTCATTGACCAAGTCAGTTTTGATGATCAGACTTATCTACCCAATTCAAGACTAGAAAAGAAGTCTCTGTGGTTGATTCCTTGGCCAGAATATCCTGTAAGCCGTTTCTAAATACTTCTCTTGTATTTAATAACGGAGCTGGACAGATCAGTAGGAGTGAAAGGAGTCACGAGAGCCGGTGGTAGAGCCAATGGTAGGGTCTATAAGAGGGGAGCTTGGAAGAAGCCAATGATAAGAACAATGACAGTCCACATAGTGGTCACGACAAGGACGCCATTTGAAGAAACATCTCCTGATCAAGTTCTTGAATGCTAGTTGAAATGAGAGCCCAGAACCAGCAGAAGATGATAGTGATTAATAGACCTCACCAATCTCTGAAATGATCTCTGAAGGACTTCTGAAGGACTTCTGAAGGACTTCTGAATGGCCATCTCACCATGTAGCAGTCTCCTTGACCAAAACAGATCCACCAGAGAAAGCTGTGTTATTGTTAGAGTAGAAGAGACGATAGTAAGAGTGAAACATCTTACCTGATATCGATATCGAGTTGGAAGACTTTGGAGAGGTAGTTGGAGTGTGATCTGTTGTTCTCACTTTCGTTCTTCTTTTCTCTCGTTCTTCTTTTCTCCTTCCACATCTACACCCCCCCCTCCTCCCTCACACTAATACATATACATATAATTACAAACCGCGCGTCCTCCTCTCCCTCATGCTCACTCATCATCATCTCCAAACAAATCGTCCATATCGTCGTCTCCATCTGCATCCCCATTGGCCTCGGCATCATTCTCCTTCTCAGCTGCAGGCTTGTCGTCCAGCTGCGACTTTTTGAGCAATCGTCGCTTCTTGGGAGCTCCACCCTCCTTCTTGGACTTTCGCTTGCTAGGCACAGACTCGCCATCGTCGCTGTCGGAGCCGTCGTCCATGGCCACATTGTCGTCGTCCTCCACAAACTCGTCCAGCGCCTTTTTCGACTTTTTCGACGTCTTTTCCACCTTGTCGTCCGCCTCGTTGAACTCCCGCATTCGCTCGGCCCACTCCAGAGCCTGCTGCTGCAGATTCTTTCGCTCCTCCTCGAGCTTGACGGCCTTGGCAGCCTCGGCCTCCTCTCGAGCAGCCTTTTCGGCAGCGGCCTTCTCCTCCCGCTCCTTGACGTACTGCCGGGCCTCCTCCAGCTTGGCGCTGTTGGCCTCGTCGTACTCCTTCTGCTCGACCAGCGCCCGCTCCAGCTGCTTGACCACAGTGTTACCCATGGACGCTCGCTGCTCGAGCTCCTCCTTGGGGAACGGAGGCGTATCGGAGGCCGCCAGCTCCTTGAGCGACGCAATGGCCTCGGACATGCCCGAGATGGCAGCCTCAATCTCGCCCTGCTGCCGCTTGCTGGCGTCCGTCTTTCGAAGCACCTCGGCAACCTGGAACTGGATAAAGGCCACGTTGAAAGTGGTGCTGGGGTCCGCATGCAGCTCCACGGCCTTGCGACACAGCTCCAGAGCAGTATCCAGGTACTTGAGCTGCTTGGCAGAGATGCCCCGGGCGTACCAGGCTCGTCCAAGAAGAGACAAGAGAGTCACGTCAGAGCCGCCCTTGAACCGCTCCAGAGCAATCTCGTACGACTGAATCGCCTTGTCGTACTGCTTGAGATCAAAGAAACAGTGGCCCAGATTCACAAACACGGAAATGTCGTCGGTAATGGTTTCCCGGACCCGCTTGAAAATGTTGATGGCCAAATCCGCCCGGTTGGTCTCGGCAAAGATGACAGCAATACCCTGGGCAGCATACGCACACTTGGCATCGAGAGCAAGAGCCTTGCTGAAAAACTCGGCGGCCTTGAAGTAGTTTTTGTGCTTCTTGTCCACATCAGCATTGTTCTTGGGCTTGATACCACGAGCCTTGGTGAGGTACCAGTTGCCAAACGACACAAGAGCATACACGTCATGCTTGTCAAAGTCGGTGAGCGTCTTGATCAGATGGGTCTCCTCGGCCTTTCGAACTCGTCGAAGATACCAGCCCTGAAGAGCTCGGACCTCGAGATTCGTGGCAAGTCGCTCCATCAGAGCATCCAGACGAGCTCCATCGTTGCTCTCAACAATGTCCAGAAACGCCAGCCGAATGTCCGCATCGGGATACTGCATGGACTGGTAGATTTCCCGAGCCTCCTCCGTCTTGCCCTTGGCCTCGAGAGTCCGTCCAATGTTGTACGTGATGGTCACGCTCTGGTCCTCGTCAGCCACAGCCTTTGCCTTCTCAAACGACGCCTGAGCCTCCTCATAGTCGTGAGCAGAGTACTGGTAAATGGCAATGTTGTTGAGCGTGGCAGGGTCCTCCTCACCACTGACCCGCTTGAGATGCTCAACGGCGGCCTTGGGACTGCTCTCCAGCTTACTCAGCAACAGAAAGATCTCCTCGTCCACAGGACCGTCGCCCTTGGAAGCAACCCACTGCTGCAACAATGGCAGAGCCTTGGGCGACTCCTGCTCAGCATAAATGAGTCCAAGCATCACCTTGGCCTCCAGACACTTGGGATTGGAGTTGAGAATTCCGTCCAGCAAAAGAGTGGCCTCCTGGACATTGGACCGCCAAAGAACAAGAGCCCGACCAAGCTTGTATCCAACATTGTCCCGGTCAATCTTTTCGGCCTGCCGGAAACTCTCGAGCGCCTGGGTCACGTGACCGGCCAGATGGTGTGCGCGGCCCGTCCAAAAGTGGATTTGGGCCAGCACCTTTGGGTTTTCCGATCGGTTGACGGCTGCGTTTCCGAGCTTGACAATTGTGTCCGTGTCTCGTTTGGTGAAGAAAAACTTTTGCAGATGCACCAGGGTGGGGGCGTGTTTGGGGTCCAGTTCGAACGAGTCCTTGACGTGCTCCAGGCCCTGGGCGTAGAGCTTTTCAAACTCGCTGGTGGCCACGTTTTGCAGGGCCTTGTCAAAAAGACACGTGGCAAGCATGACCTTGACAAAGGCGTTTGTGTCCTTTGCGAGCTCGTTGGCGCGTTCAAATGCAGCCAGAGCCTCGTCCTTGGATCCCAGGCTCCAGAAACACAGTCCAATGCCGATTCGGGGGTCGGGTTTCATGGAGGGACGCTGACTCAGCACGCTCTGGTACAGCTTGAGGGCTTCTCGGTAGTTTTTCTTTTCGTAGAGCACTCTTGCTTTTCCCAGGAGTGCCAGGAGGTTGGTGTTTTGGGTCTGGAGCACCGTGTTGAAGTTGGTGAGGGCTCCATCCCAGGCTCCCGTTTGGATCTTGAACACGGCCTCGGTGAGCACGTTGACTCGCCACGTCTTGTCGATTGAAAAGGCCTTGTTTGCGTATTCGGTGGCCTTTTCGAGAACGGCAGATCGTTGATCCACGGGGGCAGATCGCAGTTGTTTGAGAAACAGCCATACCAGACAATTGTAGAGCGGAAGACGATCACCTGACTCCTTCATTGAGGGGGATTTGAGTGCCCGAGTCACGACTTCGATGGCTTCATTTGTGAGTCCTTTGGAAGAGTAAGCCAGACCAATGGCCAGCCAAAAGGCCTTGTCACATTGCTCGTTTTCCAGAAGCACACAAATCTCCTCGGGGTCCTCCTGGATATCCTTGTCCAGGTCCAGCGAGATGAAATCTCCGTCTGCGTCTGCACACGGGATTTCGATGATGTTTTCCGACATGATGTGTGTTGTGGAGAGAGATGGATGTCGTTGTGGTGGGTTTAGTTTCTTGATTTTAGGTTGGTTAAATGTCAGACATTTGGGAGGATTGAACGGAGTGTCTTTGAACAAAGGGAGTACCAGTTTTTTTGTTCAAGTAGTTGATTATTGATGTCAGATGAAACTGTGAGTGTAGAGGAGTCTGTATTTCCCTATAATCGACAAATTATCCTTCCAATCTGCCCAGATTGTGTTTTTCAATCTCCTAGGGTTAGGGTTTCCAAATTAGGCATATGCAGGCAAAATATATTTGAAGCATAATCATTTTCTTCTTTACCCGCTAACATGAGACTTCACATTTCGAATCTCAACCCGAGTCTCAAGGAGGACTCGTCGGACCTGATCAAGCGACTCAACCGGTTCGGCTCGACCACCTCCGAGCTGGACGTGCGTCAGAAACCCACCATGGAAACCGCCTACGGCTTCATCGACATTGATCTCCAGGCCCAGCAATTTGGCCAGCTCAAAAAGGCTCTCAACAATGTGCGTTACAAGGGTAATGTGATTGCCATCGCCGAGGCACGTCCCAACTTTATGGCCCGATGGAAGGACGATAAGAACCGACGGTGCAGACAGGATCATGATGCCACACGACATGCCAAGAAACGTGAGTTGCACACTATTCCTGGCCGGATTCGGAAAACCGCTCGATCCGAGCAAAAGTTGCGAGGTCAGTGGTGTCGCATGATCAAAGACGGCAAAATTGTGCCTGTCAAGTGCAAACAGAGCAAACTGTGGGGATACCAGCGAGACAAGCCTCTTGATCAGATGACATATACGTATCGAAACGGACAGTGGTGGAGTGGTAACGACGATCTTATTGAAACTGTCAAGTTCCAGGTTGAGGAGTCTGGGCTGTTTGAAGAGGAGGTTGAGGAAAAGGGAGAGGAGAAGGATATGCACTCTCGACTTCTCGAGTCTCTGTTGTCTGGAGGAGGAGATTTTACAATGTCTGATGATGATATTCCTCAGGCTGAAGAGCGAGTGTCCACGGCCTTTGTTGGAGCAAACTACGAGGAGCCCGAGTACGTCAAGACGGATCCGTATGTCAAGAAGGATCCTATTTTCGACCAGCCTCCCATGGATCGAGATAAGCGACGAACTGACATGTCCAGTGATGATAGTGACAGTGACAGTGACAGTGATGATGATGAGGAGGAGGAGGAAGAGAAGAAGGATACTGGTAAGGGTGATAAGGGGAGATCTAGTGGAAGTTCAGACAAGAAGGAGAAGGAGAAGGAGAAGAAGGAGAAGAAGGAGAGTGGTGATGATTCTGACGACTCTGATGATGCTGATGACTCCGACGACTCCGACGACTCCGACGACTCCGACGACTCTGACTCTGACTCTGACTCCGACGACTCCGATGACTCCGATGACTCCGACGACGACAAAATCGAAGCCGATTCTGAACCCGAACAATCACCCCTGCAATTCGAAAACACAGCCGATACAGGCACTCTTCGAAACGTGTTCAAACCCGAAAAGGAAACCAAATTCACGCTGTTTGGAGGAGACGACGAGGACGAAATGGAGGTTGACGAAGAACAGGAGCAGGAGCAAAAGGACGACGTCATCGAACAGGACCAAGAATCCCAGGCGCCTAGAGCCACCGCCTCCACAGGGCTCTTTTTCCCCCATTCAGATTCGCCCTTCTTGTCGACCCAGTCTCACATTGCCCAACTCAACAAGAAACCCATCGACAGCGAAAAGTGGGAGGCCGAGTTCTGGCAGGAGCGAGGCGAAATCAAGGACGATGCCCGGTCTCGAAAGCGAGACTTTCAGCGAAAGACCAACAAGGACTCCAGAAAGTAGATACCGTTTGTAATATATATGCATTGACAGAGAGGGTGTAGTGTAGAGATGGTGTAGTTGAGCAGTATTGGCATTTCCCAAGAATCAAAAAAAAACATAACCAGTACCAGTACCAGTACATTGCTTATCAGAGAATCAAAAAAATGGTGTCTTTTTTTCCTATTTTTTTCTCAAAAAAATTGCCTTCGACCAGATTTGAACTGATGATCTCAGCATTACTAGTGCTGCGCCTTACCACTTGGCCACGAAGGCGGCTGTTTGTTGAAGAAAGGCTAATTCTGGACTCCGGCTATTGATATTTGCTGACTAATCCGAATTTTCGAGAATTGCAAAATCGGGGGATTGAGAAGTGGAGGAGGGTATTAATTGGACTAGACTTGATCTTAGATATGATATCGATCAATTGGGGCTAATTTCTAGGAGTCTGGGATACTACTACTACTACTACTTCTACACACACTTTCACTGGTACTTGTACTTTCACTATCATCATAGCTCCAGTAATAATTCCAATATTGAATGTGAGTCGACTGTTAATACTTATAGCAAGTCATTGTACATGTATTGTACTAGTTCTCTACCCCTGTGTGAGTACTACAAGTATCATATCGTACTACCATGACTACAAGTACTCGTACTACTACTACTGGTACCAGTTCAAGTATCATTCTGTACTACTCGTGCTTTACAAGTGTCGAACTACCACTCAATGTACCCTTCAAATACAAGTACTCCTTCTACGCTGGTCTAATACTGTTACTACTATTGTGCTACTACTACTGGTACGACACCTGAACTACCAAAGCTGAAGATTGAGAAATGGAGAATGGGCACATCATCTTGACTATCATCCTTCATATAGACCTGAGTCTTCTTTCTACGTAAGAGATACGACACTCGTATAATGATATGAGAGAGGTACCTACAATAAGTACTGTGGGAATATATATAATAATCTGAGATGAATTGACTGAATTCGAAACATTACGCACTCCTAGGAGTTACTTGTGGCTGTAGAGTGTTTCAAGAAAACAACATGTCTGATCTCTCTCAGAGATAATACTACCAATACAAACACTTTTAAAGAGTGTAGATGTTGTCAACAAAACTTTTTTCTTCAATTCCCACCAGATTCCTTGCTCATCATACTCATAACTGACTCCAACTCGAACTAATACTCTTTCTCTACTCGCCTACCATGGACTCTTACTTCATCATACCCACACCCATACCATGGTACTCGCACTTGTTACTCGTACTTTGTCAAAATTGTCATTGTTCATATCATGTATCCTCTGACTATTATGTCTACCTATCTGCTTCTCTGTTCAGTCCAATTGCAGTGTATCATATGTAGCCTCTGATCATACATAACCTGAACCCTCTGACCCTTGTATTATGACAATCTAGTCCAACGTAGGTATCAGTATCCTCTGACTCTGCTATCTTCTTTTTCTTCTTACTCGTACTCCTACCTTACCATACTCATAGATACTCACCAGTCCAACTCCTTCATAGAATCAATCTGATTAACCCTGCTTAACCCTGGGAAACGACAATGGATCAAACGCATTTATATGGACTCTGTCCGAGTATTCGATGGCGTTTTCAAAAGTTCTGTTAGTGTACCAAGAACCCATGACTATCAAGGGATCCCACCCCAAGAATGTCTCTCCAGTCAAGACCAAATGAACAAGAAATACCACTACCCTTATAGTAAGTGGTTTAACAACCATTTTCTAGCATCCTTTCCAGGCTGAAGACATTGTCAGGTGGGGAGTTGGCTGGGGCGGCACATGAACAAAAGGGTAAAAGTGCCCTTGATTGTGATTTTCAATGTGAATACAAACCATCAAAGTGTGGCCTATCGATCCTTTAGTTGCTCGAGTTTGAGCCTAGAGGTGCTGGCTTGTGGTCAAGCGATCCTTCCATGTCGGCTCTTCCTATCATACCGAAGAACGTGAGCTGGGCTTAGACCGTCGTGAGACAGGTTAGTTTTACCCTACTGATGGAGTTGCAATAGTGAGAGGAACAGTTCATTCGGATAATTGGTGTTTGCTGAACGCCTCTAAGTCAGAACCCATGCTAAGTGATGAACTAGGGGGTAGGATGGGGGATGTTTTCCCTGATTGTAAAGATTTACCCTTTTGAAATCCATTGTAGACGACTTTAGTATGCGACGGGGTATTGTAAGAGATAATCCTGAGAGCCCAGTAAGTGAGGAAAGTTGAACTCCTCTCAATCAAGTCGATTACACATTATATCACCAAGGTCAATCACTATACAGCTCTTTTGAATCTGACATGGTTGTAGTAGGACTTGACTTCTGTAGTAGGACTTTGACATGGTCAACTGCTATCACGTGATCAGACTTTCCATGCCTTGAGGTCTCCTTGGTGGAGTATGGTCCTGAAGGATAGGTGGGGTGCTAGGTATGACTACTTGAACATATGTACATGTATCTCAGAACTGACAAAACAGGAGAGATCAATGAAGACAATCACTAGAGGAACTGTATAGCCAACCCAAGTCCAGGCTGAACTATGGGTTACACTAGTTACGTTCAGACCCTAAAACCAGGGACTGAGTCCTCTGAGAATGTGTACTTTGATCCATGAATCTCTTACGAAATATGTGATATGCAACCCTTATTAACATTCAAATAACTGGTGTGATTACGGTCCAGAGAGTTCTTCTGGTGTAGCTTGCACTTTTGGTTTAGGGGTCTGAGAGTAACTACAAGTACGACAAGAGATGTAGACCACCTTGCCGGAATCAAAGAAACTTGAGAAATATGTTTCTTCTTGGTCTGTCAGTCTAGGAGATGAGAGAGTGAAAAGTGTCTTTGTATATGGCAGTCTTGTCTAGAGGCACTGAGATGACTACTGACGGCACAGTCCTCTGAGTGTAAGGAGCTACTGTTATTAATAGTACAATGGTACTCGTACCAATTCATGGGTCTTCACACCTAAGAGACTGAGAAAGTACAAGTGGTTGTAGAATAGATCTATATACAAACATCTTGCACTCTTGAACAGAAAATCTGCCCTTGGAGGAAAGCTCTAAAACTAATCACATCCAAGTCATATCCCCGTCAAGTTCACGACCATCATTGCCATCTGTTACTTTGGATTCCTCACCACTTTTGCATTCTTAGGAAGAGGCGATTTCACCCCCAATGAAATGTTTTGGCTCTTGGTTAGAGTCTTGTTTGGTTCTTCTTTTGCTGGGTTTGATGAATCCACCAACGTGCTGCTCTTGACTGTTGTCATCTCCATTCTGTCTACTCGCTTCGAAGCCACCACCTATCTGTACCCTCCCATGAACCTGATTCCGTTGCTACTAAGACCTCTGAGACTGTTCTTGACAAAACAGCAGCAGAGAAGAGCAATAATACGAACACTGTACAAGCAGACACAAATTATTTATTGAGGTATTCAGATTTGCGTTTTTTTTTTTTTTCAGTTGTAAAATGACTCTGATAACAACAGCGGCGTTCTCAGCAGTATGTATGACAAGTCTCTTATCCATCACCTAGTGCAGATTTGAGGTGTGCTGCCATGAGATCAAAAGGTGGTAGATTCAATACTTGACCGATGTAAACATATTTACCCATATCATAGAGTATTCTTGATCTGTTTTTGAATCTTGTGGGTCTAGATCTTACTAAAGGGGTCTTATTCGACGATCTTGTCTCATCACTTTTCGGTCATTTTGCAGACATGTTAAACCAAATCGTCCCTCAAATTGGGTATGTTCAGGAATCAGTTTTTCTGTCCAGGTTCTCATTTTGGTTGCCTTAACAATCTTTTGAACTTGAAAAGCACCAAGGACTCAGTTACAAGTACAAGTTCAGGTACAATATTCTGGTTGATAACGACATTGAGACTCATGAATAGCTGCCTAATCACACTCTAGATCATGATGAAGACTTGTCGGCGTTGTTTTCAGAAAAAGTCACTCTACTGGTAGTACAATCTACTGGGTTACACTTGGAGTTAGGCCAATAGTACAGACGCTCCAGTCAAGTTACAACAAATCTGAAAAGTGCATTTTGTTTGTCTCGCACTGGAGTATACTCTCACAATTTCCAATCTCCAATTACTTCATCTTCCGGTAATCTACACCGACCCTTTTTCGATACCATGAGATTAACCTATCATCTTAGATGGCTGATTTCGTAGGGTACTCTGGATACTGTTATTTTGGCACCTGTGTACCACCATATTCTCCTACCAAGATAGGTCTTTTAATAAATACCTCCATCCTCAATGACCCTTTTCACGGACTCTATCTGAAGCCAGCTTCTTTTACCACCCTCTCTCCTCTTCTACTCCTCCAAAACGGCAAAAGCTATAGCAACTCCAGGACTGGTGACGGGCTCCGAAGAGGTCTCAGCTCTGGCCGTGGTGGGCGATCTACATTGCAAAGATGACCCGTCTTTCCAGCCGCCTGCATTCTACGACATGTCTCATTTTAATTGCGAGTTTAAAATGCAGCCAAAAAGAGAGGCCAGAGGTAAATGGAAGGTATACGAAGAGCGGAGAGCAGAGTGGAGAGATTGCTGATCACTGGTTAACAAGACTGAAGATTACATATCCGCACATGATCAGATTTACTTTTCGTCATCTCGATTAGAAGCACCAGCACTCCTATTGACATGAATCATCGTCTCGGTCCTTGGTCAAATCCATCATCTAATCAGACAAGACTATACTGTCATCGATGGAGCGTCCATCTCCAGATAGAGAGAACAGTTCCTCTTCAGAGTCGTCGAGAATGACAATCGAGTTCTTTGAGAGTTGGACGGCTTCAGAGAGTCGTGTGAGAGTAACGGTGGAGTTATTTCTGGTGGTTGTGAGAGCCTGACGTGTGGTAGATGTCGCCTGCCTTTTGGAATTGGAAGTACTGGTTGTAAGAGCCTGCCTTTTGCTGGAGTTTTCAGTACTGGTGGTTGTAAGACTCTGTCTCGTATCCGAGTTTTCAGACGTCACGTGTCTCCTCTCACCGGCCTGCCTCTTCCCACCTGCCCTCCCCACCATATCAACATACCTCTGCTTGTGGTTGAACTTGCTCTGCATCAGGAGACTGGCCGAGACACTGCTGGCTGTTCTCTTACACCCCTGACAAGTATGATGGGGGTATTCGAGAATGTACATTCGACAGTATTCAATGTCATACAACTCCTTGTTGCAGGAGGTGTCTCTTTTTTTTTTGAACCAAAAGAGATTTTCGTCCTGGTTGTTTTTCAGCTGATAAACCAGCCCCAGACGAGCCAGTCGATACGGCATTCGGCTGGTTTTATCGTCGAAATCCACGTATCCATGCGTCTTGAACCACTGGAGATTGAATCGTAGCTCTGGCACCTTTGTAAACGAATACTGATGACTGATTCTCGCAGCAACATATGACTCAATGTTGGACATCTCAGGAACATGAATAACGGCAGTACGATGGATACCGAGTCGTCCAGACGTAATGACAGTCTGTAGATCATGTGTCCATTCCTTCAACTGCTTTTGTTTGCTTGTAACATCTTCTTTTGACCGAGAAATACGAAAAAGTCGCCCGGCCCAGTCGTCCGAAATACACACCTTTTCAGCAGCAACATCCATCATATTGGTACCTCCCTTGTGATAGTCACCACCACGTACAATGGACCAACAAAGTAACATGCTAGGAGAAGCCCACTTGTGAGTAGTTGGAATGTCGTAAACCGCATACTTGTTGACAGAATGCTTGGACGCATCTTTGGACCTCATCAACTTGCGCAAAATCCGTCTAGCTCCAAACACAATCACATCCGAATCGGAAGAATACGCATAATCAGCCAACCCATACCGCTGCATGTGAGCACATTGAGCCTCGCCCTCTCCAGGAGCATGAACGACAGGAATATTCAGCTCCCGAGCAATATCTCTGTAACACGTGACCTCCAGATCCCCCGTGGAGTACTTTTTCATCAACTTTAGCCGCTTGACGGCAGGTTTGAACTCCCCATCGACCACCAAAACAATTTTGATTCCAGCCTCCAAAAAATTGGACATGAAATTCACAAGTAGAGCTCTCAGAGTCCGCTGATACTTGTTATCTGGAGCATCTTTGGTCAATCCATTGGCTAAAACGGCCTCTTTGCTCTGGTAGTACGAAAGGTACAAGTCCACAGCACACACGGGTTCCCGTCCATGTTTCTCGTAAAAGTCTTTTCCAAACCCCTCCAGGGTGGTTCCCGAAGGATCTGGGTCTGTTCGACAGTCTTCAATGTGTTTCCAGAGACTAGTTAGAGGTGGTCACGTGATTCGGTCACGTGATTCGGTCACGTGATTCGGTCACGCAGGCTTGTTTTTTTCAATACTCACTTTCCAACACCCATGATGGACGAAGATGTGCGTTTGACACGTTGTATGCAGAGACACGTCGTATGCAGAGAACATCGCGTAAGTTTATAGTTTGTACCTGCATGAGGTGTGGGGGGGAAATGAGAAAATGGAAAAAATGAGGGAAAATGGAAAAAATGAAAAAATGAAGAAAAATAACGAATAATCTTGTACAAGTATAACTACGAGTTGGGTTGGTAGAGTCGAGTGATAATAAGGGTACTTATTGTGAATGTGGAGTTGAGTAGAATAGAACCAGAGCTAAGACTACAGATACTGTACAAGGATAAAAGTTGACATTCTAGTACATGTCACGTGACCAAATCATGTCATGGACCCGTACCTTCGAAACTGAAGGATTTTCATTGCTTCATAGACTGTTAATTGTCTTATATAACGTCATTCCAATGGTGGATGAAGGTAGCATTTGTCTTGTATCCGGATATAAAGGTCTTACACGTCTTCTGACTGACCTTGAACCATTCTTTGAGACATGTAATGACTTCTTACTTTTCGAATACACAACTAAAAGTGGATTCTATGTAATGACAAGTAAATATTTCTGCTTAGATTAGTTATTAATCCGACTATTAGCACGATTCCCTCCTCCAATCACTCGTGGCATCTCTTTAGCACGAATTCGGACCCAGCATAATTATTAACAAGGTTTTGTTGGTATTTATTGACTGTTTCGTAAATCAATGACACTCTATTGTTGCATAATCAACTAAACCCCCAACAACCCCAATTAAACGTAACAAAACTAATGACCGATATGGCAGGAAGCTGTCCATTCTACCTTTTGATTTCAACAGTACCAGGTCTACTCTCTACTGTAGAGTCATACGTTCGTTTAGATACAGATGATCCTTCCACTAATATCACTGCGTTAAAGCTCATTATCAAGATTAAGACTGTTTCCAGGCAATGTAGACACTGGTATCCATTTGAAGTTGGAATTGCAATCAGGAACCCGAAATCTGATTTTTCATATTTACTTATATTTTTTCCAATTTTTCACTTTCGCCAAAAAATTGATAAAACCCCGTTGAACAGTACAGCCAGTGACACACCTATCGTCCATTCAATGTCTTAGTCTGTCTTCTAACCAAGAAACAAGGCATAGTCTAAGGGGCAGAAGTAAGCAGTTCAGACGCAGTATGATGATATTCACCAGCTTGTTCTGACAGGCTGTTAGTTACCGTCAGAGCCCCAAACCAAGTTGACCTTGCACAGACTGTAGTTACCGACAGAGCCCCAAACCAGGTTGACCTTGCACAGACTGTAGTTACCGACAGAGCCCCAAACCAGGTTGACCTTGCACAGACTGTAGTTACCGACAGAGCCCCAAACCATAGTTCCGAGCTCTACATCAACCGATTGTATTTCCAAAAGAGAGTGAGCATGCCCATATCGTGTGCAGCTTCGAGAAGACCTGTGATGAGAAAGGCGAATCCGAGCATGTCTTTTTCTGCGAAAATGCCTGTGAAAATGGGACCCACGGAACGAGCAAGAGTCTTGACCACGTTGACGATTCCCATGACTTTTGTTCGTTCTTCGGCGGACACCACGTGAGACAAAAAGGCTTGTCTGGGCACCACGTCCATGACTGCTGTTGATGCTCTGAACAGAAGAAGAGCCATTGCCACGGCCATGTTTGGAGCCAGGGGGATGAATGACATTGCCATAGCTGATGGAAAGTGGGCTGCGACAATAGCCACAATGGGTCCTAGACGTTTGTACATTGCTGATGAGGCCAGAGAACTCAGTGCGTTGAGCACGTTGGTGAAGAAGAAGAGAGTTCCGACCGAGCTCTCACTGGCCTTCCAACGGTCCAAAAAGTAGGTGACTACCCATGAGATTGGCATGAATCCGTATCCCATTGAATCGAGAGCGAATAGAATGCACAGTTTCCACACAACTCGTCTGCTCTTTCGACTGAGAGGAGTTCCCCAGATTGAGAATTTGCCGGTTGGAGCTGAGGAGACCTGTTGATTGTTCGGACGCAACGGAGACGACGACGACGAGGAGTCCTGTTGATTGTTCGGACTCAACGGAGACGACGACGAGTCCTGTTGATTGTTCGGACGCAACAGAGACTCTCGTTCGTCGCTCTCACCCCTCTGAGACTCCCTCTCACCCCGTCTTTGAATCTCACACTTGTCACTGAGCCCCCAATTCATCAACAGCTTGAGAAAGGCGAAAAAGGCATACTGAGCAAACATGAAGCGATAAACCTCCAGTTTGGACCAACCATACCGTTCAACCAACCCATCAATCATCACACCAGCCGAAACACTGCCAATAGCACTTCCAACAGTCCCAAATAACCCATACCAGGCATACACATCGGAAAGCTCCTTGGTAGGGGTCAAATGAGCAACTACAGACTCCTCAATGGACTTGAAGGGCCCAGTCTCGTCACCAGAAGGACTAATCACCCCAACCACAGCAGCTACCAACAGTACAAGAAAATTGTCACAAACCACAAAAATCACCCCACTGATCATCATCAGAAAAGACCCCAATAATAACACATGTCGACGACCAATCTGATCCGCATAAAGGGTCAAAAAGTAGCTAATAACTACATCCCCAAGAAGAGTCAAGGTCATAAAATATCCAAGACTGACATCCGAAACATGAATCTCCCGGAAAAATTGAACCAAAATCAAAGTGCTCTGTCCATATGCTACCATTCGTAACACCTTTTGTCCAATCAGAATCTTGATGTCACGTGATGACCGCACCAGCGAGCCCCATCCAATTTCGTTCGTGAACCGTTTCCAGCCCGGTTCGCGCAACTCGGCTCCTCGAGACATGTTTGAAAGAGTAGTTTGTGTTGGGGGGATCAGTTGCTTTTATATGTCGTCGTCAAACCTTATATGTCGTGTTTAAACCTTATTTTATATAATCGAATTTAAATCATTTAAAATAAAAAACATTTACTACAACCCTTTTCTCTACACAACAACTCACATAATACAATACATTAATCATTCTAGTCTAGACAAAAAGAGCCACAAAGGGAATCAGAGAAGCCAGAGAAAGGGCCGAGAGAGACCCAGCCATGTTGGCCTGCTCAGGTCGTGGGGTGGACTGCTCGGGGACACCGGGCTGACCAGGAGGGGGAGTCGAAGGTCCAGGAGTAGGCGTCAGCTCGGGAGTCTCAGGAGTGGGCTTCTCGGGAGTAGGCTTCTCGGGCTCAGGAACCTCAGTCTCAGGAACCTCGGGAGTAGGCTTCTGCTCAGGAACCTCAGTCTCGGGAGTCTCGGGAGTCTCGGGAGTCTCAGGAGTGGGCTTCACAGGAACCTCAGTCTCGGGAGTCTCAGGAGTAGGCTTCTTCTCAGGGACCTCAGTCTCAGGAACCTCGGGAGTAGGCTTCACCTCAGGAACCTCAGTACCAGGAACCTCAACCTCAGGAGTGGGCTGGATCTCCCCGACAGGAACAGAGTGCACAACAGTCTGGGTCACCACGGTGGTGGTCTCGACACACTCCTCGGCATCGCAGACAGAAGTGGTCTTGGTAGCAACCTCGGTGACAGTGACGGGCTTCTCCACGGGCTGGGTGACAGCAGGAGTCTCCTCGGGCACACAAGGAACGGTCAGAGTCACCGTCTTGTTCTCGACAGTGGTGACAATGGTGGTGGATGAGTGCACTGGAGGGACCTCAGTGGTGATGGTCACGGGGATGGTGGTGCACTTGTCGTCGCACACAGTCACAGTGGTCTCAACTGTAGTCGTGATGCAGTCGGTGGTGCTCACAGGCTCGGGAGTGGGGCAGTTGTCAACGGTGGTGGTCACGGTCGAGCGCTCACCAGCAGGATCAGTGGTCGTCACAACGGTAGTCGCGATGCAGTCCGTGGGGGTGGCAGGAGTGCTCACGGGAGGACAGTAGTCAGTGGTGACAGTGAGAGTAGTGGGCCCGCCGTTAGGAGGAGTAGAGACCACGGTGGTGGTGCACTCGGTGGGAGTCGCAGGCTCGGAAGTGACAGGCTGCGAGGTAACAGGCTCAGGAGTAGGCTCAGAAGTGCAAACATCAGTGGTCACCGTGAGAGTGGTTGGCTCGCCTCCAGGAGGAGTGGAAACCACGGTAGTAACACACTCAGTCACAGGCTCAGAAGTCACAGGCTCAGGAGTAGGCTCGGAAGTGCAAACGTCAGTAGTCACTGTCAGAGTAGTGGGCTCGCCTCCAGGAGGAGTGGAAACCACAGTGGTGATACACTCAGTCACAGGAGCACTAGTGGTCTCGGGAACAGGCTCAGAAGTGCAAACATCAGTGGTCACCGTGAGAGTAGTGGGCTCTCCACCAGGAGGAGTAGAGACCACAGTGGTCACACACTCAGTAACAGGCTCGGAAGTCACGGGCTCAGGAGTAGGCTCAGACGTGCAGACATCTGTAGTGACAGTCAGAGTGGTTGGTTCGCCGCCAGGAGGAGTAGAAACCACCGTGGTCACACACTCAGTGACAGGAGCACTGGTAGTCTCAGGAACAGGCTCAGAAGTACACACGTCAGTAGTGACAGTCACAGTAGTAGGCTCTCCACCAGGAGGAGTGGAAACCACAGTAGTGATGCACTCAGTCACAGGCTCGGAAGTCACAGGCTCAGGGGTAGGCTCAGAGGTGCACACGTCAGTAGTGACAGTCAGAGTAGTGGGTTCGCCGCCAGGAGGAGTTGAAACCACAGTGGTCACACACTCAGTGACAGGAGCACTGGTAGTCTCAGGAACAGGCTCAGAAGTGCACACGTCAGTAGTGACAGTCAGAGTGGTAGGCTCACCTCCGGGGGGAGTGGACACGACAGTGGTCACACACTCAGTGACAGGCTCAGAAGTCACAGGCTCAGGAGTAGGCTCAGAAGTGCACACATCAGTAATCACCGTGAGGGTAGTGGGCTCACCTCCGGGGGGAGTGGACACGACAGTGGTCACGCACTCAGTCACAGGAGCACTAGTGGTCTCAGGAGTGGGCTCAGAAGTGCAAACATCAGTGGTAACCGTCAGAGTAGTGGGCTCGCCACCAGGAGGGGTAGAGACAGTAGTCGACACACACTCTGTAACGGGAGCAGTCGACGAACACACATCGGTGGTGATAGTGTACGTGGTGGGCTCGCCAGAAGTGGGAGTAGAGACAATGGTGGTGGTCTCCAGACAAGGGTCAGTAGTGGTAGGTCCAGAAGTCTGTGGCTGAGGAGTAGGCTCGCTGGAGCATGTGTCAACAGTGGTGGTGTAGGTGGTGGGTCCTTCTCCAGGAGGAGTAGTCACAATGGTGGTGACAGTAGTGCAGGAGTCTGTGACAGGTGTGGAAGAGGTCTCAGGGACAGAAGAGGTCTCAGGAGCAGGCGAGGTCTCAGGAGCAGATGAGGTCTCAGGGACAGACGAAGTCTCAGGGACAGAAGAAGTCTCAGGGACAGAAGAGGTCTCAGGAGCACTGCTAGTCTCGGGAGTTGATGAAGTCTCGGGAGTGGAGGAGGTCCCAGGGACAGAAGAGGTCTCAGGAGCAGGCGAGGTCTCAGGAGCAGACGAAGTCTGAGGAGCAGACGAAGTCTCAGGAGTGGAAGAGGTCTCAGGAGTGGAAGAAGTCTCAGGGACAGAAGAGGTCTCAGGAGCACTGCTAGTCTCGGGAGTTGATGAAGTCTCGGGAGTGGAGGAGGTCTCAGGGACAGAAGAGGTCTCAGGAGCAGGCGAGGTCTCAGGAGCAGACGAAGTCTGAGGAGCAGACGAAGTCTCAGGAGTGGAAGAGGTCTCAGGAGTGGACGAAGTCTCGGGAGTGGACGAAGTCTCGGGAGTGGACGAAGTCTCAGGAGTGGAGGAGGTCTCAGGAGCAGACGAAGTCTCAGGGACAGACGAAGTCTCAGGAACGCTTGTCACAGGAACACTGCTGGTCACAGGAGCACTGCTGGTCACGGGAACACTGCTGGTCACGGGAACACTGCTGGTCTCAGGAGTAGACGAGGGCTCAGGGACAGATGAGGGCTCCGAGGTGGGTGCAGAAGACTCTGGTATGGATGTGGGCTCGGTGGAGATTGCAGTAGTGGTGACGGGCACACTGACGGGTGTGGTCAAACATTGCATCTCCACATATTCAGTTAACGCACTGTCAAAGCCTGACGGTACCATGGAGGCTATTGTGATCCATGTCTGGTACTCTGGGGGACAGATGGTGGACGTGGATTCACACGTAACGTAGACGTACTTGTTGACTGTGCAGAGCGCACTGTGGTATTCAATGAGGGTGTCGGTTTTGGTGATGTAATCACTGGGGTCGCACTTGAGCGTGACAGCCTCCTTGGTTTGAATGTTGGTGATGGTTGCAGTCGCATATGTGCTTTGGGCAATCACAGGAGCTGCGATAGCCACCAAGGCGGCAACAGAGAATCTCATGGTGGTTGGTTGGTGGATGTGTGAGGGATCCAGAGAAGAAACCAGTCCCTATAAATACCCTCGTTAGCCACTGCCACAAACTGGAGTCATGCGGGTAAGTTGCATTATTGTAATGCTTGTTGAATGCATCCGGGTATCAGTAATTGAGATGTTGTGGGTAGAGGTTCAGAGAGACCAAAGTCACGACATGAGCTGTGTGACATGTTCTGGTTGAGTCACAGAGAGAGGAATGTCTGTCGGGTCGGTTTTGTGGGTCGTTTTCCTTCTGTGTCCGTTCATTATCACTGTTTTTTTGTGATTTTGAAATTGCGCTCATCACAACAGTGCAAAGGTAGAGGCTACATGATATTGAGCTGTCCCGAAGAGTTACAATAAATAAGGTTACATTATTTCCGAGTTTAAATTTGTACGAGAAAAAAAATAGAAATGTTGGATATTTTGAGAAGGAAGTAAGGTGGAGATAAAAGGAGGGTATTACGAGTATCGTGAGTATCTGTTGAGTGATATCCATATATAATACCCCTCCAAGGTGGCCACAATGTCCATATGAAAATTAGGATTACTATTTCCCGATTAGGACATTTCAATAGATGGCCATCTTGCATTTGGTATGCATGCATTTTGGATACCCACCACTTGTAGGCAATAATAGGATAATATTATTGATTAAAGGTGGTAGAAGTGTGAAATTCAGGGTAATTAATCATCCTAGCCATCTGTTGCTTCATTTCTAGGTCCTGATGAAGAATTACCACCCCTTTCATTTTTCAACGGTTTCAAACTCTACCAATCTAAGATTACGGAATTCAACTGTTTTCAAACCCAAAATTTCTTGGCGTCTTGGCAATCGACAGGCCGATTCAGCTGCACGACATTGGACCTGTAGATCTCATCTCCAATGTCGATCAATCGCGATGGGTTGAGAAATCACGTCGAATCAGGCAATTATTAAGACTATCTCGCAGTACTGGTACGACTTGCCTACTGATCATGTACATCTCGCACTACTTGTACCGTATTCATTCAACTCAGCCTCATGCAATATCCGCTGTAGGCGGCTTTAACGCTCCAGAGCCTCGGTTACAGGTTCCTTTGCGGAAGTTTTTAGCGGAGAGGGGGTTCTAGAGCAAGCAGGACCTGAATGGAACAACAAAAGAAGATTCTGGGCCTCGTTGTGTGTCATGTGACGGTTTGAAGGAGAGATTAGAGATTTATCAGTTATTTTTGGAACAATAAAAGGACAAGTGTGTGTGAATAAAAGTCCTTGTTTGACTCCTGGAGGTCTGTACCGACTTGGAGCCCCAAATTAGGAAGGCCCGAATTAAGAAGGTCTTTTTTCTGAAAAATGAAAAAAAATACTGAAAAAGGGGGAAAAAAAGGAAAATACTTCTGACCAAGAATACGTCTATTAATCTACTCTCTCTTGACAAAAAGAAATGGTCCCTAGCAGGATCGAACTGCTGATCTTCGCGTTGCAAAGTTGCTATATCTTATTAGCACGACGCCTTAACCAACTGGGCCAAGGGACCGGAGATGTTTTTCAGAGCTCACTTTTTCGTATTTGACTTGATAAATATCACCATTTTCGGCGAATTCAGCTGAAAAATGGTCATTAAATTGCTCTCCTACTTGTTCTTTGACGTGAAAAATATCATGGGAAAACTTTTGGTGGTTGCAGTATGCAGGGCTGAAGAGATCCTCTCAGAAGTATCATGGGGGACATTGTTGAAGGAAAATGGGGAATATATGATGAATTAATGGCTCTTTGAATGGATTAAAGAACTCTCAAGTTGTTAAAATACTGTATTTCTGATCTATGGACATTTATCAGGTTACTGATCGTGACTATGCTACCTGAACGGGATATATATGGGATGTAATTGAAGATCAAAAGAGGATCTATTTTTGGACAGGTAATTACGAGGGAAATTAATGGCAATTTTGCACACTGTCTGTGTACTTTTGTTGTATTTTCAGATTTTTTCAGATTTTTTTCTATCGATTTTTCGGTTTTTCATTTTATTGATATTTACTGAAAAATCTAAAAAATTAATAAATATATCAATCAATCGGTATCCAATATTCTTGTGATCTGTAGTCTCATTTAACAGCTCTTTTATTGATTCTAAATATGAACTACAGCCATTTAACAGCTAGTATAGCCATCAGACTGTTCCACTTCGGCCTACATACTTGTCAGAGGCATTATTTTGGCTTCAACAGAATTTCCCCGATTGTTTCTTATTATTACTATTATCCTTTATATTCTCTCAATTTATTCAGATTTTACCTGATTTCCTTGAGAATATTTTCGCCCATTTAAACTTTCGGATTAGTCAGCAAAGTCCAGATTAGGACATCAACGAAACAAACTTTTTCAACTTTCCGGTCCTATGGCACAGCGGTAGCGCGTGAGATTGCAAATCTTAAGGTCCCGAGTTCGAATCTCGGTGGGACCTCTTTTTTGGAGACGGTTTTTTTTGCTACAAAGACGATTCAGACGTGATATGAGTGCGGTACTGGTAAGGGACCAGGCTACCAAGGCGTACCGCACCAGTACGTACTTGTACTGGCGCAATTTCAGACATCTTTTTATCACACTACAATTATAATAACTTTAATTTATCGCGTCACAACATGACATCTGCAGCACACGACTCGACACACTACAATCGACTTGACAACAGTTATAACACAATGACGACTCTTCCGACGTTGCCACCGTTGCCGGAGGATATTACTGCGGGCATGGAGGAGCTGAAAATCGTCATGGGGGCAGCTCTGGAGCGACAGAGATCGCAGCTGGTGCAGTCTCGACAGGACGTGAATCGGATTCTCAAGGAGCTCGAGGAGGACTCAAAAGGCGTGTCGTTGGAGATTGAGAGTCACATGGCACAACAACACGATCTGCGGCTGCAAATATCCGAATTGGATAAACAGATTGAAGATAGTAAGGGCACTATTGTGGAATACAGCCGTCGAAGATCGGAGTTGGAAAGCAAGGTGGATGAGGCCCAGAGAGCTTGTGAAGAGGTACGACAACGTCTGGAAGAACAACAGTCGCTTCGCAGACGTCAGGTGAATCACGTGATGGAACAAAGTGTTCGAAACGTGCCTGAACTCATGTACATGGAGGATCTTTTGGGCATGAAGATTGAGGCTGTTCAGGACGACCAGTTGCGGTTTGTGTTTGTCAAGTTGGATCCCAACAGTTATGCGCGCGAGTTTGCCTTTGTGCTCGACATGTCGGACATTCGGTATCGTGTTGAGCAGCTGGAGCCTTCTTTGGATGGGGCTGTGGTCGACAGAGTCGTCGGTAAGCTCAATACGTCCCGCAACTTTCCCCAGTTTCTCAAGGAGATTCGTCAGGCATTTAAGGATGTCGTCATGGAGTGATTAGGAGATATGACACATGAGACGTGAGATACGACATACGACATGAGACATGTGACATGAGACACGAAGCCGAGATACGACACGAGATACGAGATATGAACGTGAGATACTAACACGTGACAAGAGCCGAGAAACTCACCGTGTACACTCACGTCTCACGCCTCACGTCTCACCATACACCTCTCGAAGCTCCAAGCTCAGATTGACAGAATGAGTGCGTGGAAGAAGACAGTACGGAAGAGAGAAACAGACCATGATGATGATCAGCAGACCATACTGATTCTCGACAGATCAAGTGAATGTCTCTCATCTTCCTTCAGGGTTTGGGATTCAAGCCATACCCATCTTCTGCTTGCTAAGATCCACAGTCAAAGATCCACATAGACTGGATAATCATGTTGGTGTCAGGTATTATGCCGTCACATGATCCTCAAAAATGAAAGATTCTGGTATCAGATTGTACCGTCATGGTTTGAATTCAGTCTGGAATTATGTTCATTAATGAAGAAATGAGAAAATGAGAAAAAATTATGTGAAAATTGTATGAGATCCGGTTGGTGCTAAACAGCCATCGTCGAGTATGGTCCTGATCTATGGCTCGCTTGAAATTTAGAGTAATTATTCGTATTAATTGATTTCTTGCAGAAATTTTACTAAAAAAAAGTGAAACGATAAAAATATCTGAAAAAAAATAAGTTGAAATTGTACGATCTAGTAGACGTTGAAACCGGGTCAAAAAGCATCGTTACCCGCCTTCAGGACTGTCTAGAGTTGTTCATGAATCAGTTCTACGTCTGACTTGAAATTTAGTATTTGATGGTTATTTTAGAAAAATTGGAAAAATCAATTAAAATCGAATAAAAATAGATGAAAAATACTGCCTTCAGCAGACGCTACAGCAGATGCCAAATATCTGTTATCCTCGCTCATATATTCAGGGCTCTCTAGTCTTGAATAATTTTTTGATATTCTTGTCCAATTATGCTTATTAATTGAAATTGAAAAGAAATATTAAAAATTGTAGAAGCTCCCAGTAGACGATTAAATAGACCCAAATGACACCCATGGGACTGTCTATTGTATCCTAATCTTTTTAAAGTCATTATTCAGTTCTTTTTCTTTTTTTGTTAATATTATTAAAATTACTTATTAATTGAGTAAAACAATTAAAAATATATATAAGAAGACACAACCTGTAGGAGCTATCAGCACCACGATCTCTTTCATCTTGACTTATTAGTAGATTTACATTGAATATTTGAGTGCTTACTAATACGTAATGAATGGAATGCTTAATGCTTACTAATGAAATAAATCGACAAAAAGATTGAGATCGTACTTGCACGACCACGAGAACAAGTTTGTGAACTCGAGTGGAATGCTTACTAATTATATACATAATTGAAGGACAAAAAAAGGTCGTACGAGCACAACGAACAAGTTCGTTGAACTCATTTTGAGTCAAAAAGAAATGCCCGGTACCAGGGTCGAACTGGTGATCTTCAGATTATGAGACTAACGCTCTAACCAACTGAGCCAACCAGGCGATTTTCTGAAAAATCAGAAATCGTCGCAGAGAGTATTTGAAAGGTGACTTTTTTTGCCGGAACCAGGAGGTATGACTCTGACCGTGTTATATATCCACAAACAACACCTCCTATCACCCCATTTCTTTCCCCTACACCCCCCCCCAATTCTCCGTGCGTTGATTGGACATGCAAGCTGTCGAACCTTGCACCAATCTGCAGCTGCACATTGAACTGACTCATTCCCAGATGCGTCTAAATGGACTAAACCTAAGGGTGGATCATTTGATTTTTCACCAACACTTTTTACTAACACTTTTCACTAGCGATTTCTGAAATGTTCCCCCTACTGCCCCAAGTGAACAGCGTGTCTGTTCCTTCTGTGGCCGTTGCTCCTGGAAAGGTGCTTGTGTCCATTGTTCAAAAGGACGTGGCCGAGATTGCAACCCAGCTCAAGTCGGTGTTTGGACAGGCCCAATTCCACATTGTGGCCGACACGGATCTTGCAACGGACGAATACATCCACCTGCTGGACGCCGGAGCCGCTTCTGTGTTTGTGTCTGGAGAATCTGCCGTTGATCTGGCTGCTTCGGGCGTGCCTGCTGGCCGTCTGACTGTGGTTGGATCAAAGCCCGACAATCTCAATGTCGGGGGTGTTTTTCTCAAGGAAACTCCCTCTCTTGAAGATGTGGCCACGCTGTCCTCTTCTCTCTCCAAGCAGCTTCTTCCCTCTGGAGGAGCTCCTGTCGTCTACGTCAACGTGGAGGATCCTGCTGTTGCTGCCGACGTGGCTGCTGCTGGAGCCACGGTGGTCATCAGCTCGACCAAACTCACCACCGAGCACGAGGCCGACAAGTTGGACGGAAAGCTCCCCATTGCAGGTCTTCTGTTGGCCTCTCTGACCACAGATCGACCCGACGGACTGTTCACGACCCTGGTGACTGACGTGGCCAACCAGGCTCTGGGACTGGTCTACTCGTCGGCCGAGTCCATCAAGGAGGCCATCCGAACCTCCACGGGCGTCTATCAGTCTCGACGACACGGTCTTTGGTACAAGGGCAAGGAGTCTGGAAACACTCAGAAACTCGTTCGAATCGAGACCGATTGCGATGGAGATTGTCTCAAGTTTGTTGTTGAGCAGACCGGCGCCGGATTCTGCCACTTTAACACCGAGAGCTGCTTCTCCGAGGCCCAGGGCATCTCTTGTCTCGAAAAGACCCTCCAACAGCGTCTACAGAACGCCCCCGCAGGCTCATACACCAAACGACTGTTTGATGACGCGGATCTGCTCCGGGCCAAGATTATGGAGGAGGCCGAGGAGCTGGTCGAGGCCAAGGACGCCAACGAGGTGTCGTGGGAGGCCGCAGATCTCATCTACTTTGCCATGGTCAAGGTGGTCAAGGAGGGCGTGAGCTGGGCTCAGGTTATGACCAATCTGGACAGCAAGCACATGAAGATTTCGCGTCGAAAGGGCGATGCCAAGCAAAAGTGGGTTGATGCTCTGGGTTTGAAGAGACAGAGGGTGGATCCTGAGGTGAAGGAGGAGCCCAAGAAGCCCAAGGAGGAGCCTGAGAAGCCTCAAGACAATGGCAAAATCCAACTAAACCACATTAACGCTGATACCGCTTCTAAATCCGAAATCGAAGCAGTCCTCGCTCGTCCTGCGCAAAAAACATCGGATATCATGAAACTGGTGCTGCCCATTGTGGAAGGAGTCAAGACTGGAGGTGATCAGAAGCTGCTGGAGCTGACTGAGAAGTTTGATGGAGTCAAGTTGACATCTCCTATTCTGACTGCTCCCTTTTCCCCTGAGCTGATGAACATCTCCGACGACGTCAAGGCTTCTATTGACATGTCCATTGAGAATGTGAAAAAGTTCCATGCTGCTCAACTCGACACCACCGAGCTTGTGGTCGAGACCCAGCCCGGAGTGGTTTGCAAGCGGTTCTCTCGACCCATTGAGAGTGTTGGATTGTACATTCCCGGAGGAACTGCCGTTCTACCTTCCACCTCTCTTCATCTGGGAGTGCCTGCCATGGTTGCTGGATGCAAAAACATTGTTCTGGCGTCTCCTCCTCGAAAGGACGGCACTTTGTCGCCCGAGGTTGTCTATGTGGCCCATCAGATTGGAGCCAAGGCCGTGGTTCTGGCTGGAGGAGCCCAGGCTGTCGCTGCCATGGCCTACGGAACCGAAACTGTGCCCAAGGTGGACAAGATTATGGGTCCTGGAAACCAGTTTGTCACGGCCGCCAAAATGTACGTTTCAAACGATACTACCGCCAAGGTGGCCATTGACATGCCTGCTGGACCCTCCGAGGTGCTGGTGATCTGCGACAAGCACGCCAACCCGGCCTTTGTCGCCTCGGACCTGCTGTCTCAGGCTGAACACGGAGTCGACTCCCAGGTCATTCTGCTGGCTGTGGACTGTGACCAGGAGCATCTGGATGCCATTGATAATGAACTCCATGCTCAGGCTCTGGCTCTACCTCGAGTCGAAATCATCCGAAAGTGCATTGCCCACTCGTCTGCTCTATCAGTTAAGACTATGGACGAGGCCTTCAAACTGTCCAACCAGTACGCTCCCGAGCATCTGATTCTGCAGATTGAAGACGCCGAGACTTATGTGCCTCTGGTCGAACATGCAGGCTCCATTTTCGTCGGAGCATACTCGCCCGAATCGTGCGGAGATTACTCGTCTGGAACAAACCATACCCTCCCCACCTACGGATACGCCCGAATGTACTCTGGAGTCAACACTGGCACCTTCACCAAACACATTACGTCGCAGCAGCTGACTCGACAGGGTCTGGAGATTATCGGTCCTGCCGTCATGACTCTGGCCGCCACCGAGGGTCTCGACGCTCACCGAATGGCCGTCAAGGTCAGACTCGATGCTCTCGTCAAGGAGTAGTCTAGTAGAAAATAGATAACAGATTAGGTACAAGTATGAGGATTGTAGTTTAGTTGGTGTTTAACTAAATGTGAACTATGTTCGTTCTTTTTTGATAAGTTTCGTGTCGAGTTCAACTAAGTTTAACTAAACATTGATCAGTTCAGAAAAACGTGCAAGCGTCCAAGTGACGTTAGGGAGGTTGTGACGTACAAGTACGTCGATATTCACGTACTTGTAGTATCACATTGACTATTCCCAGTTTCTCATTCCGATTAGTCATCCATATATGTATGCAAATCTGATGACATAAGAATGACATTGTAAAGAGGGTAAATGAGTTGTATAAAAGGAGAGTGAAATGAAGAAACGACTCAATATCGCATAGACACTCCGTACGAGATAATATAACATATGGTACCTAGATCCAGTCAAGTCGATTACATAATCCAGGTTGATTACATAATACAAGTTTCGGAGGTTAGGGTTATGCAACCCCGAAACGCGAGATTACATAATCAACATTTTACCCCCACTTTGTCGGCCCGATTACATAATCAGCATAGCCGAGTTGTTGCCAGCAGCTGATATAATTGAGTACAATACGCGTAGAGAATGAAATTTAACCAATTATGTCAACTCCAAGTCAACCACTGCAATCTAACGCGTAAATAACCTGACTAAGCCCAACCCCCCGCTTACTCAGCACACGCGACATGGAACCCGATCGAACCATTCGATCACAGGACCAATTGATCACGAGAGCACCCGCAAACACCCGTTCTCCTCCACCCATCTCCACGTGATAATTCTAAGGTTGAAAGATGGCTAGAGCTGAGGTATTAGAGCTTAGCGCGAATGAGAATCAGCCGAGGAAGATTTTATAACTCCGGCGTGCAGAAGACGGCATGTGGGGGGGTCACGACGTACCGGGGGATCACGTGACCAATGCATTGTACACGTCGGCGGGGGATTTCTGACACGTCTTTTTTTGCTGCTTTTGCATTTGTGGGCACGGTGTGCAGTTTCATTTTGGGCCGAGTCGGAGGGTTTTAGCTTTTGTGAGAGGGTAGCATTGTGTCCACCGTTGGAGTAATTGAGGAGATATTGGCAAATGGACGATATAGGAGTATTCTCCAGAGCGTCACGAGTATGGATATATCAATGAATTTCGTGTGAGAGTGTTTATACCCCACATGACCCCACATTTTGGACGCGGTCCGATCCGTTCCGAAGCCACGATAATTTTCCGGGAAAACCTTATTTGCGCAAGCTTCGGTTTGGGCAACGGGGTACAAGACCACCACCTGGATCGTGTCATCTCTCTTCCACCACCACACATTACACACAAACACACATTACACAATGGAAGCCAACCCCGAAGTCCAGACTGATATCATCACCCTGACCCGGTTCATTCTGCAGGAGCAGAACAAGGTGGGCACTTCTGCCGCCATTCCTACTGGAGATTTCACTCTTCTTCTCAACTCGTTGCAGTTTGCTTTCAAGTTCATTGCTCACAACATTCGACGATCGACTCTGGTCAACCTGATTGGTCTGTCTGGAACCGCCAACTCCACTGGTGATGATCAGAAGAAGCTGGATGTGATTGGAGACGAGATTTTCATCAACGCCATGAAGGCCTCGGGTAAGGTCAAGCTGGTTGTCTCCGAGGAGCAGGAGGACCTCATTGTGTTTGAGGGCGAGGGCCGATACGCCGTGGTTTGTGACCCCATTGACGGTTCTTCCAACCTCGACGCCGGTGTCTCTGTCGGAACCATTTTCGGAGTCTACAAGATCCCCGAGGGATCCTCTGGCTCCATCAAGGACGTTCTGCGACCCGGAAAGGAGATGGTGGCTGCCGGATACACCATGTACGGAGCTTCCGCCAACCTGGTGCTGTCCACCGGAAACGGATGCAACGGATTCACTCTCGATGACCCCCTCGGAGAGTTCATTCTGACCCACCCCGATCTCAAGCTGCCCGACCTGCGATCCATCTACTCGGTCAACGAGGGTAACTCGTCTCTGTGGTCCGACAACGTCAAGGACTACTTCAAGGCCCTCAAGTTCCCCGAGGACGGCTCCAAGCCCTACTCGGCCCGATACATTGGCTCCATGGTTGCCGACGTGCACCGAACCATTCTCTACGGAGGCATGTTTGCTTACCCCGCCGACTCAAAGTCCAAGAAGGGAAAGCTGCGACTCTTGTACGAGGGCTTCCCCATGGCCTACATCATCGAGCAGGCCGGCGGTCTTGCCATCAACGACAACGGTGAGCGAATTCTCGACCTGGTCCCCACCGAGATCCACGAGCGATCCGGCGTCTGGCTCGGATCCAAGGGCGAGATTGAGAAGGCCAAGAAGTACCTGCTCAAATGAGAACCAGAGGCCAAGAGACGAAAGGTCGAGTAGATGCACCATCGCCGCCCTGGACTCTCTTATCCAGTATGTAAATACTGCTTGAATATGAATTGTTTATCATGATTGTATTTTGAATGTGTGTGTTTTAGACTTTGCCACAGCCGGGATTGATTAGGTTTTTGTCAAAGGGGAATACCCTAACCCTACCGCGTCCATAACCGCAAACAACGAGAGAGGGGGTGCAAACTGCTTAGTCAGGGTTAGGTCTGGGCTTGGCGTGGGCACAGCTCGGGTACGGGTACCCTAAGCAACGACAGCATTACTTTGACCGCAATGCTGAAACAACCCGAGGGTCGGAAAGGGTTAGGGTTGGTGATTGGCAGTGTTGCAGTCGTAGATGTGATGGTAGCAATGGGTTGTAGTGTTGTAAGTGGTATGTTGCATCTTCGTGTGATGCGTGCAGTAGAGATAATTGCTGCTTCTGGTGAAGTAACGCTTAGTAAGGAGTGGCTTAGTCAGCTTTTACATGCTGGCTTACTAAGCAAAATGTGGTAACGGCTTTTCTGATCTGGTAGGGCTCTAGTATGATGCTAATTGATCCACGAAGGATACAGCTTTGTATCTTACTGTTCCAGGATTAGAATCAAGTTGAGAACATGTTACGTAAGCAGAAGTTTTCCAGGTTCTTTAGAGTCAGGGAGAGTTCCAAAAGTTCATCAAATGACAATTAAATAAATGGATAACGGTTTAATCGAGTTTAAACCGTTCCTCCATTGTTCTGAGTCGACTTTTGACTGAAGTTACTCTTCATCTTACTCATCAAGAGAGAAACTGAGTCATTAAGATTACTAAGGAACTTCAAGAGTGATTTGAAATGTTACCAATGGAGTTCTTAATCGAAATATCCTACTTAAAGGCTTGTTATTTGAACTCCTTCAAGTACACACCGCTGACTTATCTCCTCCACTACATCACACACTCTGACTTATCAGAACATCATAGGGGTAATATAACTGTGTAGATGTCTCAATTAGACCGCTTTTCAGACATATTTCAAGTCTTTCCTTTGATATCTCCTTCAGAAAAATTTTTGAGGCCGTTTTTCGCGCCCCAAATGTGTGTTTCCCACCTCGAAAAAACACAGACGGTTTCTTGGTCTAGTTGGTCATGGCATCTGCTTAACACGCAGAACGTCGGCAGTTCGATCCTGCCAGAAATCACTTTTTGCTGCTCCAGGTGGTATTCTTTTTGCTCGGTATCTTTGATGAAGAACCTGACAATATTGGGGACACTATTTTGAGAGGTACACTTGGAAATTGGGGGTAAAAACCACACCAATGTATTAAGAATTCAAAGGAAATTCGTTTAATATAATAAAATCACCCTATGATAGTACAAAAATTTCGAGTTGTGGACGTTTCATGTTTTCAACATTGATTAGTAACAGAGTTTAACTGATAATGAGAAAAAAACATAATGGAATGAGAATTGAGGGCCACTGGAGCCCACAATAGAACGAAACTGAATCCAGAGGTGGACTAAACAACTCTGACAACTCACAAACTCATTTTCAGACAATCGCTTACTAATCACAACGCCGCTTACTAATCACCCAACAAGGCTTAGTCAGCAACCCCCCCACATTAGACTAAAACTGTTCACTTGACCCAATGAGTCAATCTTCAACTAGCCGACAGAAGCTGATATACCGCTCCAAAAAACAGGCCAGAATTAACTCTCATCACGTGACCAAAACTCGATTTCCACGATTGTCACGTGACCCAACCCCCCATCTCCGCATTAGTCATATCAATGCACGGCTCTGCTCGGTTGAAATTAGACTCTTTTGAGCAAAATGAGTCCGGCTAAAAGAGAGACATTTGAGAGATGAAATATTGAAAGGAGAAGATGAAGAGAGTGATATTTGTGGTCTTATAGTCTTTATCTCTGTCACGTGACTTTTCTCATTTCCCCCTCGTCTTCCTACAACCCCACTTATCCTCATTTGTCTCTCGTGACCAAATCATTATCAGAGTCATTTGAAACCTTAATTTTCCTTTTCCCCTGCTTGATCCAACAAACAAAGATTCAATCGTGACTTCTTACACGACACATTTTAAAACCGGTTGAGACTCGAATGGTTGACGAACGAACTCCTCTCAAGGCTGTTGTGAGGCCTGGAGACGCCTGTACGGACGTGATTCGTCCAAAACCGGCCGGAAAGGCGATTTTTGCACTGTCCATTTTGGGAACCCTCTCAGCAGCATCAATTTCTCTCTTCTCCATGTATGGACAGACTCTTCAGCATAAATTGGGCTTCACCCAGGTCCAGGTCAACTCGGTGTCAATCTCGTCGTTATTGGGAATGTATCTTTTGATGCCTGTGATTGGGTATCTTGGAGATACGTTTGGGTCCAATTATCTGGCTCTTTTTGCGTGGATCACCTTCCCCACAAGTTATTCCATGGCCAGCGGAATCTTCTCTTCTGCAGCAGAGTGGTACAAACAAACAGGTGAGCCGCTTCCAAGAGCAGCTCCAGAAATGGCTTTGTGTTTCTTCTTTGTGGGAGCAAGCACCTCTTGCATGTACTATGCCTCTCTCAAGGCAAGTGCTCATTCCATGTCCGTCTATTATGCGGAAGACGGCAAGCTGCAGACGTATACTCCTGGGTATGCCATCTGGGGTCCCGTGGCAGCTTTTGGACTGTCGTCTTTGTGGCAATCTCAACTTTTGAGAGCAGTCTTCATTCGGGGCAAAGATGTCAATGTCGCAGGCATCTTTGTCTTCTTTGCGGCTCTCTACGCCGTCATTTGCGGTGTCATCTTCTTTTCCTGTCGAAAAGCCGAATCCATGGCCTCCGATCTGCGAAAGAAGGCCGAGGCGTCCACTGAGACCAACAGTGACGGTCCCGGACACGAGGGAGCCTCTCTTCGGGAGTTTTTCACCGACAAGACCGCCTGGCTGTTTCTGCTGTGTTTTGTCTTCATCGGAGGACCCCTCGAAATGTTCCAGAACAACATGGGAGCAATTCTGGACACGGTCAAGGTGGAGGAGACCCAGGCACCGTCCTTCTCGACCCACGTGTCCCTATTTGCCACCTTTTCGACCATTTCTCGACTCGTGGTGGGCTTCTCGTCCGAGGCCATGGAACCGCTTGTTTCCAGACCGGTTCTGCTCAGCATCATTGCCCTGGTGGCAGCATGCATCCATCTGATGGTGCCGTCGGGAATCTTCACGGTGGTGGACAATGCCAAGTACTTTTCGGTCGTGACGGTCGTCAACGGCTTTTCGTACGGCTCGTCCTTCACCCTCGTGCCCACCATCGTCACCAAGGTGTGGGGAATCGCCAATCTCGGCACCATTTGGGGCTCGTTCATTCTGGCTCTGGCCGTGGGCTCTCTGGGCTACGGACTGTTGTTTGCCAAGGTCTACGACGGAGCCAGCGAGGTGGGTGTGGGCTCTGTGGCTCCCGTTTGTTCGGGCGTTCGATGCTACGGTCTCACGTTTGTCATCACGGGCACGGGTCTCGCCGTCGCTTCGGCCGTGGTCCTCTTCATCTGGATCTTCATGTGGAAGAAGCGAGGCATTCACATGTAATTATTTATAGCATGGTATTGGTACGATTTGTTGTAGTGAGAGTTCCCTGGTACTTCAATTGAAGCATTGTACGAATTCTCTACAGTGTCTACTTCTTGGCTCCAGCAACGGCAAGCTTATCGGCAGCGTCATTGCCGGGGTTGCCCGAATGTCCCTTGACCTTTGTGAGGGTGACTCTGTCACCGAGGTCTTTGAGTTTCGCCATGGTGGGCTCAATCACGTCTCTGTGTTTGACGGGTTCGTTTTTGGACGTGACCCAGCCGTTGCTTTCCCACGTTTTGCCCCATTTGCTGAGCGAGTCGATCGTGTACTGCGAGTCCGTCTTGATATCGTAGCTCTTTCCGTCGTTTCGAGAGTGCACTTTTGAGACTGCGTCATGTACGGCTTCCAATTCAGCCCGTTGGTTGGTCTGGGCGCTGCCGGAAACAGGTCGACTGACATTGTCTGGGTGACCCGCCCCAAAGTACACTCCCACTCCAGCCTTGGCATTGGATGATTGGTTATTGCTGCACGCTCCATCTGTGTACACTGCTTGTCGTGAGGAGGAGGTGGAGGAGGAGCCAGAGGAGCGAGAGCCAGAGCCAGACGAGGAGTAGCTCGAGTAGCTCGAGTAGCTAGAACCTCTAGAACTGGAACTGCTCGAACTCTTGCTCACTCTGTTGGAAGAGGAGCTTTTTGTGGTTGCACTTGGTCTCGAACTCGAACCCGACTTTGTGTACCCTCCAGAACCGCTGGCAAAGGACTCGGCGGCGGCTTTGGTGGAAAACTTTTGGTACACGGCTCCACTGTGTCCGTCGACTTGGGCCTTTGCCGAGCTCCAATCCGAATACACGCCCTTGCTTCGGCCGTTCTGGACCGCATAGTATCCTTTTCCCTTTGCCATTGTGAGAGTGGTGTGTAAGAGAGAGAGAGGAAGGGTGCGATTTCAAAGCTCAAGTTGTGGAGAAATTAGGTTGCAACTCTGAAACCGAACTAAAGTATACAGTTTAGTGATAAGAGTTTAGTAAAAGTCAATCAGTGAAAAAACAAGAGACTTATGCTTACTAATGTTATAATGAATTGAATTGTTTTTTTTGTCTGAAATACGAAAAAAGCTCGTTATTGACTCCTAATTGGGTCAATTGGGGAGAGAGGAGGGTATACAGTCAGATTTAGCCCTTTCGTTTGTTCTCAGAGTGATCATGCGAGTTTGGATGAGACATGGTTTAATTAGTGTATTTCGGGGAATAAATTAAAAAGAATAAAAATTAAAATAAAAACAATAAAAATAATAAAAAAATATAATATGGGTCAGATTACGTCACAAGTCATTTGCATACCCTTTACCAGCGTTATCTCACTGAAATTCAAATCTCGGTCTCCTGTTATACCCTCACTCTCCACCCTGAAGTGATATTATGAAACAAAAAAAGCAATTGAAATGCAAACAAACAAATAATATATATATACAGGCTTCTTCCTCTCGTCCGATCATCGTCTTCTTCTTTTAAACCTCATCTTATCTCCTCAGGAGATGTGGTATGACTTCAAAGTGTGCCATGTAAATTGCTCTTAATATATCACTCTCTTCTGTTTATATCACACCCTACGAATCCCAGAAATCATTCTAAGATGACTCATTCTCCTCAAAATCAGTTCCAACTTGTTCTTCACACAATATGTCTTCTCTAAGAGCAGTAACACACCCTGACAAGTGTACTCCACAACCCTAAGTATATCCCAACTAAATTAGTTAACATGGTTACATCAAACACTCAATCTTACTCTACAGAAACATCAGAACCAAGTAAAGTACACCATTCGAAAGCAATTGTCGCATTTAACAACTATTTCACTTTTTTAATATACCTCTCTATACAAATCAGTTCTTTGAGAGCCCACAAGAACATACAACAACAAGTAGAACCATTTGAATTGAAATCCTTTTGAAATCTCTCAATGGAAAGATTCCTCATCTGCTGCTTCCGAAATACCATTTTCTCTTCATCTTCTTTCCGCCAAAAAAACACAGATTTCACGTTTTCAAGCTCCAACAAAAATTTTGTTCCAAAAATTGCCTGGCTAGCTCAATCGGTAGAGCGTGAGACTCTTATTCAAAGTAATCTCAAGGCTGTGGGTTCAAGCCCCACGTCGGGCTTTCTTTTTGCAGGAGACATAGCTGTTTGTTACCAACCACATTTTTATGCTGACTAAGCAAAAGTAGCTGACTAAGCAAACGAAGTGGCTGACTAAGCATACCCTCGATCCAGGTCAACAGCAAATCGATGAGGGTGTAGTGTAAAGGAAGGAAATAGACTGCTATGTGTAGTAGTGGTACATAGAACTGGTTACATAAGACAATGTTACATAATACGGGACATACGAATCTGATTACATAATCCGATTACATAAGCCAATAACGGACATAAGACGGCATTAGGACTACCGCGCAAGACGATAACAAATCTTGCTATATGGACGGCTACATAATTCGGTTACAAAATTCGGTTACATAAGCCGATTAATTATATAAGCAGTATACCAGTTACATAATCACGTCATCTGATTACATAAGCCTGCCTACACTTTCAGAATAATCATACATCATAGATACATCAATTGAGGCGGTGTAAACCCACCTACTGCTGGTAAAGGTGTCGCTTGGTGGCCATCTCGACGGCAGCAGCTCCCCAGTCCTGTCCGTGGTTGTGTCCATCGGGAGTGAGACCAGCTCGCTGAAGAGCCTGCTCCTCGGTGAGACAGGTGAGGACTCCGAAAATGACGGGGGTCTTGGTGGTGATCTGGGACTGCATGAGACCCTGAGACACGGCGTCGGCAATGTACTCAAAGTGCATAGTGGATCCCTTGATGAGCACTCCAATGGAGATGACGGCATCGTACTTGTTTGAGTCAGCAAGCAGATGGGTGATGTAAGGCAGCTCGTAAGATCCGGGCACACTCTCGATGAAAATGTTCTCTCTCTTGACGTTGAATTTGGTCAGAGTAGCAACCGTACCATCCAAAAGAGCCTTGATGACCTCCTCGTTCCATCGGGCGTGGACAATTGCGATTTTGAAGTCAGATCCGTCGTACGTGGCGTCAGAAGCACCAACTCCCTTGATTGTGTTATCAGCCATTGTGTCAGAGTGTGTTGTGAGTCGAGTGAAGAAGATGAATGAGAGTAGAATCGAATCGAATCGAATGTAATGGGCAGGTTAACCCTATTGATGTCGTCCTGCATGACTGACAAATTACATAATATTAGTGAACGTAAGCACATAAGCACAAAAAAAACATCTCAAAAACACCTCAAAAACACCTCAAAATCACGTGACCAAATAAAAACTACACATCACACCACCCCCTCAATCACTCTCTCAACCCCCCCAAAGTCTCACCTCAAAACATATACCTCGGGGTTAGGGTTACTTTAGCCTCGAAAAATGATCGTCAGTGACGAGAACAATAATCTGATAACAGAGGAAAGTAGCAAGTAGCAACTCTGAGAGCGTCGTATTTGGCAACAAGGGGTATTAGTGTTGTACAGGAAGAGTTCAACAAACAACAATCACATGCATAAACTATGCTTAGTAAGCAGACCCATGGGGAAAGTCCAGACTAAAAAAGAGCCCATGCTTAGTCAGCTTAATCAGCAAACGACAAGGATATAATTGCCTTACTAGTATCCATGACACTTACTAAGCACAATTAGCGTTGATTAGTCACAATTTGTTGTCTTACCGCATTGAAAACTAGAAATATGCTACCGTACTGGTGATAAATATGCTTACTAAGCAATGTTGAAACGCTTACTAATCACTGTCAGCGTTGAAAAACAGTAACATGTTGCCTGGTTGGCATTCACCGTACTTACTAAGCATTATCCCCACCCAACTTGTGCTTACTAAGCAATATATTAGTAAGCAACTCCTCGGTGCGAGATGGTTGTACCTGTACTTGCACTTGTAGGATGTGTGAGAGCAGTTTTTATAGCTGATTTGTGTTATTGAGGGGTTGAGATACTCTAGACTTTGCAATCAGTCACATGACAGTCTTAGTAAGACGGGCTGGCGTGATGACTAAGCAAACTCGAGATTTTGAGATTTTGAGGAGAATTCATGATCCACCGAACGCTGATGAGCAATGAAACAATATAATCGACGGAATACGACCTTTGAATATTCGGTGTTGCTGACTAAAAAGCTTAATAGAAAATCAACCTTATCAAAATATTTTTTTTGCTGCAGGAAAATCTATATCACTACACATTCGAATTTTTGTCAAAATGACCGAGGTGAAGACAGTAACAGTTGAGAAGCCGATTCCCGTGACTTACGATCTGGGCAATCTGGCAGTATTTGACACAAACCCCGTTGCGGTTGATCTGAACGATCTGAATGTGGATGGTCAGGCTCGAGAGGAGGCTCTTCAATCTGTGTCTCGAGATAATGCTCAGTTGCTCATCAACCAGCTTTTGTCACAGCCCATCAAGAACACTACGGATTCCAACTCTTCCAGTGGCAACCAGAACTCGACCATGTCGTTGATTATGCTTCCACAGCCTTCCACACGTCTTCCTCGAGAGAAACCCATTCCCAAGCCCAAGGCCATGACCAAGTGGCAAGAGTTTGCTCTCAAAAAGGGTATTCGATCCAAGGCACGTGATGGTAAGATGGTGTTTGATGAGGCCACTGGCAAGTGGGTGCCCAAGTGGGGTTTCAATGGAAAAAACAAGGAGTTGGACCAACAGTGGTGTGTCGAGGTGGATGATGGAAAGGGTTCCAAGAAGAACCAGGAGGACGTCATGTTGCATCCTCGAGCTCTGGACAGAGCCTCTCGAAAGAAGTTGGTCAAAAAGAACCAAAAGCAGCAGGAGCGAAACCTCAAGCGAGGAGTTTCAAAATAGAGCATGGAATATATTATGGGCTGAGGGGTAGTAGTATCTGTAGTACCCGTAGTATCTGAGGAAAGCTGTAGGATAACTTACCACCTGATCAGACCTATTCTGACACAGTCTGGTATCTGAAATGACGAAATCGAGAGCCCTAAGATAAAAAAAGCCTCTGGTCTGAAATCTCGGTTTCCAGGGTGGTGTCAAAGTCGCTATATAAACAGATGACACCAATTCAAAAGTACAGTACCAGACGGGTTGAAAGTACCCCAAGATAGAAGACAAGTCACGTGACTGCTTGAGTCCCGTACAAGTTTGACATTCCCTATTTGAACCAACACCTTTCAAATCAGAGGATTCGGGGCAAATTGAAAGTTACTCTCAGAGCCCTAGATCATTTGTTAGACTAGGACCTACTCAGTAGTATCGCCCATAATGGATGATAATCTCAGCTTTTATGACGGAACTACAGGTTCCACAGATGGTACTCTCAGATGACCCTATTAAGAGTCTCTCTGGGTCGATCACAAGATACCCTGGCAATATCTACTGTTCCAGTTCTGGCTTTGGGCTCTACATGAAACTACCCCCTGGTGGTGGTTTATGGGTCTGAAAATAACTAATCCTGTGTATTCAACAGTGAGGTTTGAATTTCAGATCTGAGCATACTATACCATCCAAGAGTCTTGTGAGGGAGTTGACCTATGATTCAATCCGCTACTCACTCTCTGTAGGAGACCTCCAGGACAGCCATTACCGCCCAAAAGGAGTCTGTTACTCCCCCGTCGGTTGTTGCGTTCACTATTAGTCTGACTTTGGCAGAGATGAAGTTCTCAATAGCATTGATACCTTCTTAGATTCATGTTCTCCTGGCACATCTAAGCCTGAAAAGATTGTCCCTGCCTCAATGCGACCTTGGGGTCGACTATGTACACGCTACAGTGATGCCATGGTAGACGATATCGTTCCAGCCATTCTATCATGGTCTCTCTGTCTGATGGCTAGTGCTGTGATCTCGGGCTCTGAGACAAACTACCACCGTCAAGGCCGAAAACAGTCTCCAATCTTGTCTGACATGAGCAAGAGTGTCTTCTATCAGCCGTTATTCCAACTTTACAACTTGTTTAGGACTCCCAGACTGTAGATACAAGACACAACCGTTTCAAAACGTGGCTCAGAAGGAAGTGAACTGAACGAGAATGAGGTACTATAATTAGTGTAAAACAAGTATCCTTAGTTCGTCTACTTTAGATATCCAATAGTCCACTGTATCGTCAGTAGTATCAGTACTGGTACCCTGGCAGCACAGATAGCAGCCTAGAAGTATAGTAGTCTCAGTATTGAAGTAGGATAGTCCATAGTATTGTCTACTGTAGATAGTCAAATAAGCAGTGTATCTGTAGCACCTGATATAAGCAGTATCTGAATCTCGAAGTATGGTCCTTAGTATCGTCTACTGTAGATAGTCCAAGATCCCACATGGTATCGTCTTCAGCATCTATTGTATCTGTAGTATGAGTACTAGCATCTACAGTCACCAGCAGAGGTACAAGCTTAGTATCGTCTAAGTAGTATCTGTAGTATGTAGTTCCCTGTAGAGGTACTGGCATCATCTGTAGTACCCATGGTCTCGTCTACTACAGAGAGTCCTATAGTCCATAGTAGTATCATCCATAGTGTAGTCTGTAGGATTCATTGTAGTCTCTAGATAGCCAAATAGTCGCCGCAGAGATAATTATCATGGTAATATCTGTGTTATCTGTAGTACCTGTACTGGTAGTATCATCCAAAGTCCACAATAGTGTCGTCTGTAGTATCCATACTCTCGTCTGAAGATGGTCCAATAGTCCACAAAGTATCACAGTATCCGTAAAATCATCGATTGTATCATCTGTAGATAGTCAATTCACACTTTTATCACCTACCGTAGATAACCACACCCTGGTTCTTCGCTGTACAGATACGCATAGCATCATCTGTAGCAACACCACAAATCACGCCTCATGCCAGATACACGTAAACCAATCACATTAACGGAATCAGCTCATTGAGAGCTTTCGAATGGTACTATTATTATTGAAATTGCTCAACTCTGTGATTCGACAGAGATGGTCACTGTCACAATTCAGTTTTGTTGGGAATTTGTTAAAGAAAAAAGTGATTTAGGGGTGCAAATTCGGGGTTCCTGGAAAGATACAGTAATGTAAAATATATCAAACTGTGCGTCTCTTGTCAGGTATTCATATGATGATATAATATCCACATGTTTAAGTACAATATTTTGTTTAAATCTCTGTTGTTTGACATTGTCAATGAAGGTTTTACTTAGACTTTGTTCAACCATCGGAGGTCATCCCTACGAGAACGATACAATATCAGTTGGGATTCAACAAGGTGAAATGGAAGATGTGTACATAGATATAAATGAAAAGAACAGCCCATCCAGTTGGTACACTCTTCTATCTTGTTAACGTCACTTCTACCCTCCCTCAGATGTATAGATCAGAACTACTCTTGAGAGACTTATTGTATCATAATCAATTCACTCCTTAATGGTATTGGACTCTTTAAGATGACAACTTCACTCATAGAGTGACTGCCAACACCACAGACTTGGTCTTAGGCTCTGATCATTACTATTGGTATTTGGGTCTGAAAGTAACTACAATCCTATAGATGACATAAGTCTCTTCCAGAACTGGATTTGTTACTCATCCAGAACCGTTTTTTTAAAATATTCGATTCATATTACGCTTAGAGCCCTGTAATCGCAATTATCCGCATAGAAAAGACAACACTCCACCGTGCAAACACTTTTCAAAGTGGTTTTGGGCTCGCAACATAACTAGTGGTTTTGGGCTCGTAACATAACTACAATCCAATGTTCCCTAATCACTACAAGCCAATGACCCCCTACTTGTCCAATACGACACAAAGGAGAAATTACAGTCCCACGATGGGCCGATTCTCACATTTTCAGGTTTCAAATTTCTTTTTTTTCAGGGGTATTTCCTTTGATTTTGTCATATTGGTAGTTATGTAGAGAGTCCAAAGCCACCTAAACACTCGTACAACCCCTGACGTTACAACAGACCCCTGTATAATACACCACCTCGGCTATATTAGTAATAAATAAATAAATATGAAAGAAAATCATGCAATCAGCTCCTCGGGCTCTTTACCTTTATCTTGAGGAATGGCTGGAAGAGGGATCTTTTTGTACTCTCGAATGACGGCTGCAGAGACGGTCACGTCGACTATAGATGCCTGGCCGACTATCGAGACTTCTCCTTCTCCGTCAATGTTGAGTGTTTCTGCCATTGGCGATTTGGGCTCAATCTGGCTTTCTGTGGTGCTTGTAGACACTACCGAGGTGCATTTTCGTTGTCTGTAGTCGTCCTTATGAGCAGCAGGAGCATTGGATATGTCGTTTTCCAAGTCACTATCTTCTTCGTCGACTCCTCCACAGTAGACGACTCCGTTGATTTGGTCTTCGAAAGATTCGTCCGAGACATTATCGTGAGAGTAGAGTCTTGAGGGGAAGAGGCCAGGAGGGTAATTTGAAGAAGCTGGAGAGACGGGGGTTCTAGGACCGGGTTCAATGGCCTCATAAGTGTAGACTCCATTTCCTTCCATTCCGTACCAGATTTCGGGGGTGTTTTTGACCAGGGTTTCGAGCACGGAGGATCTAATTCTCAGAGAAGGGGCCAAAATTCGGGCTAGAGTCGACAGGGTCATTTTGTTGGTTTCATGGTGATTGGACACGTCCTGGAGATGTGTACATAGGGCTCTGAGCACCACTATGGACTGTTTGGGCAGTTTTCCAAGCTCCGATTTCACAACAGATACCAGAATCTTGGGCTGGGTCTCTTGGTAGGGGTTAGGGAAGAGATCGTCCGGGAGTTGACGTAGAAAGTTTTTGAGAAACGATGTGAGAGTATGGACGTCGTAATCGTTGAGGTCACAAAGAGGGCCGTGATCTGTGAAATTTCGACGGAGTTGTTCGATTCTCTGAGCAGTAGCGTTGACTCTGTAGACTCCGACATCTGTGAGGTTTTTGTTGATTTCACGAATACATCTGAAGAGAACCAGAGGTAAGTATTCGAGGTCCTGGGTGGCGCAAATTTGATGGACGATTTTCTTTTCTTCCACGGTCTTACATCCGTATCCGTAATGACGTCTATAAGGGCCGTCTAGACTTGCCAATTTGACCATTGAGAGGCCCGTAAAGTAGTAATTTGAGGAGACAGGGGTGAGAGACGATTTCGATGACTTTGAGGACTTTGATGACGACGGTCTGAGCGATTGAAGAGGCATTTCAGAGTGTGTAGACAGTCTATGAGAGGCTGAAGTTGAGGGTCTTCTTGAAGATGACACAGAAGTCGCAGAAGAAGAAGAAGGACGTCGTTTTGAGCGTCGGTTTCGTTCAAGAACGTCACCTTCTCCAATCAGAAAAAGTAGCTCTTGTTTGGCCTTTTCCTTCTCCAATTCGGCCTTGACCACCTTGTCGTCTCGTTTGAAGGTGTCATCGATGCTTCTGGGCTCCATGGGCACCGAAATGGGCACACTTTTGTCGAGACCAGGGCTCTTTTTGCTGAACATGCGATTGAGAGAAAAGCGCTTGGGCGTAGCGACCGGAGAAGACGAGATCATGGTCACGGGCTGGGTCGACATGGGCTCAACGTCTGTATACTTGAAATCAAAGCTCAGCACAGACGAGTGTTTATCGGGGGCTTTAGTAGTGATAAACATGACGGAGGCTCGGAGCTGGACGCTTTAAGATTGACAAGAGGGTTATCAGGCCAGGTAGGGTGCACTACGACGATACAAGAGGCTGCCGGATGCGTCAGGGATGGTCTTTGTTGGGAAAAGGGGTAGGGGGAGGATTTATTTTGCGATTGGCTGGGGGTGGAGATTAATGAGTGGTACCGTTTGAATCGGGTGAACCAGGAGATTTCGGTGGTGCAATTCTTGTAGCTCTACGACCATTCCTCCAGCTTCTACAGACTCCTCCAACTCCCCATTGTTTCTAAGCGGAGGGTTAACCTTGCGTACCAACAAAGTGTATATTTAATTAATAAAATCTGTGGAGTCATGTCGATCTTGCAACGTGATAAGTGAGGGACAGACGAGGGAGGTGGTAGCCAAAGAATGAGGTCTCACTGCCACACTGCCACACGGCCACTGCCTCACAACCTCACTCCCTCACCCACCATGCACAACCCTGCGTTGAGAGGATCGGATCTGGACAGCGGCTAGTGCATGTTCATTCGGACGCCGATCCACATGTCCATTGTTTGAAAGTGAAAAACTCAAGAGAGAGGCAAAGTCTGAAAAGTTACTCGGGATCAGGATCTCAACGAGTAGATGTTGAGTGCAACATGAATGTCAACTCAGGCTGTCACCTCATCTGCCATCTCCGCCACTCGCGCACTAACGCACATGGCCATTGTGACGCATCTATAGCTCGATACTAGCCGTAGCCGTCTTGCACTCCGCATGCATCTGTTTGGATGTTGCATGAGAATCGCACCGATCAAACACCGAAGGAGAGAGAGGTGATTATGTAAGCAGTGCCTTACAACCATCGTACAGTCTCATCTATTACCGAATGTAACATGTTCAGGCACCACTGGTTCCTGGCTCAAAGTTCTTCTAGCTGTGTAAAACTTAGTTAGGAGTTTGAAGGCTGAACAGGAGAAGAGGAGGAGTTGTAGGAGGGGCACTGGTACTATACAAGGGGTACCAGAGGTGCAAGAGGTACTTGTACGGTACTGCATTCATCGAATTACCTGATTTTATTTCAAAATCACACCCCCATCCCACATACCCCTGGCTCTGGAAACGGCCTGAACCCTGACAACAAGGTCAGGGGTCTTGTAGAGCTACACTCCGACTTTAAACACCCTCAAAACTCTCTCTCATATCCCTTGCATCCGTCTTTGGAGGAGGGGGAGTACTGGTACTGTAGTACGCTGAATAATCGTCGAAAAATTTGTCAATTTTCAACGTCAAACGTCAAATCCCCTCAAATACGTCAAACGTCACAGCACGTGCTCAATGTACTTTTGCACGTGGACTCAAAATCCTCCTTATACCCTTATACACCATTATAGGGAATAAAAGTAATAAATCGCCGATCTTCCAAAAATAGAGCAACCACTCAAAGTCGATCCATCGAGACAAATGTCTCCTGAGAAAACCTCCTTTCTGAGTCATTAAACTGCAGCGCTTAGATCCACGAGGTTCCACGAGGTTCCACACATTGCTTATATAAGCCGCAGAACTGAAGGACCAATCTGGTTGTCCTGGACTCCTCTACTGATCTAAACACCTTCCATCATCTGATATTACTAATCACTCTCCTCTGACGCTTACATAATCTCAAACCTACCAAATCTATGATCCTCTGATCTACTGATCTCCAATTTACGAGTACGAGATTGAGCCTTTGGACGGGAATATCGGATTACTAATCCGTCAGCGATGGTTCGACCCAGGTTCGAATGCTTATGTAATCGACAACCTGGGTGATTATGTAATCGGTGATTACGTAATCAACGAATCCGCAGCACCCATCTGTCCAATACAATACTTGAGCTATGTCTGAGTACTAATTCATGTATTCATTCGACGGGCCCTGAAACGCTTACATAATCTCCTTTAGATCATTGTCGTGAATCTCCAATCCTCCATCTCTCAGCCTACCAGACTGATCTTCGAGAATCTGATCTGAAATGTTTATATAATCAACAAAAAGTAGACCTTTTATGTACTTTGGACATGACTAATTTCACTCGACTGATTTCAGACTCGATAATACCTCGTTCCTTGGTTAGCTTATGTAATCAATCGCTTACGTAATCAAAATCCTCTCCTAACTGGGAACCGTCTATACAATACAGCCGCTCTCTCTGGAACTCTCTGATGACTAAATCCTTCAGATCTGACAGTCATTTTCTCTATACAGTAGTCTACGAATTTGAACCTCTCTGATATACATAAGTACTGTACTTGGGTCTGTCGATTTCCATTCGAATCGAGTTACATTCAGGTTCATAATTCGGATATATATCCAACTTTTATCTACAACACATCCATCTAAGAGACTAATCTCTAGTTCCCTCCGAAGGCTTGTAATCTGAAACATCTCTGATTTCGATTCGGATTCGATTTCACAATCAACCTAGCCTACAAGTTCAAAGCTCTTTGAGCTGATGATACTAGCCCGTCCATTTTGAATCAAGGCCTGTAATTATCCCTCTTCAACCTCATAACCGCTCTGCTACAGCCAAAGGAAAGAGATTATGACTTTGATCTGTTGGTCTTCAAAATACGACTAATTCATTCGATTAAATCCAAAGAACATCTGACACTGACCTCCATCTCTGGTATCACTAACCGAGTAGATTCGATGTTGGTTCAGATCTTAGTCTACCTCGGCCTCCAAGTAACTTTCGTCTAAACTGCTAACAAAAAATACTCATCCAGCAAACTACAACTACACATACCCTCCACCTACAGCCATTATAATCACAAATTTGTTTAAAACATGTACTTTCTCTATCATTTTATATCCTCGTAATACATATATCACGTTTGCAACACCGAATAGGTACCCCCAGCCAGATCCCATTTTTAACTATTTCCAACTATATTAGTTAACTCGAATCTCCAACCTACTGATCTCCAATATCCATCTCATCTCGTCGTCGTTTCTTGTCAAACTTGCTTCGTTTCTTGGTTCCCTCGTCTCCCTTCATTTCCTGGATGGCTGCTCGAGAGGCTTCTGCGACTCGTTCGGAAAAGAGCATGACGGCTTCAGATTCCAGAGGATACGAGTCCAGCTTCTTGCCCAGAGCTCCCTCGATTCGCAGATACAGCTCGAGATCGTACTGGGAGACGAGAGCCACGGATTTTCCTGCTCGTCCGGCTCGAGCAGTTCGTCCTACTCGATGAATATACGACTTTGAGTCGCTGGGGATATCGTAGTTGATGACGAGATCGACTGCGGGAATGTCGAGACCTCGAGAAGCAACGTCTGTGGCAATTAGAATGTTTCTAGATCCACTTTTGAACTTGTTGAGAGCTCCGAGTCGTGCAGTTTGACTCAGATCTCCATGCAGAGGAATAGCTCCATATCCGAGGTTTCGAAGAAGAAGAGAGATTCTCTGGGTGTCGGATTTGGTTCGGGCAAAGATGATCATCGAGTTTCCAGCGTTTTCAGACACTAGATACACCAGATGGGTGTCCTTGTGTTTGAAGGGACAGAAAACCATGTATTGAAGCAGATTGTCTGCGGTCTGGTACTTTGTAGACACTGCTACTCGTACGGGATCGACCAGAGACGCTCGTTGCAACTTTTCGACCTTGGACGTCATGGTGGCCGAAAAAAGATATGTGTTTCTCTGTCTGGGGATCACCTTGAGAATCTTGTCGAGAGACGGTCCAAATTCCATATCCAAAAGACGATCAGCTTCGTCCATAACCAGATACTTGAGGGTTCGCAAAGAGAAGCCCTTTGTGTTCTCCAAATGGTCCACCAATCGACCGGGAGTAGCCACAATCACGTGAGGTTTCTTTGAAAGAGCCACAGCCTGAGTCATCATGTTCATACCTCCCACAATGACGGCAGTTCGAAGACCCATGGCAGAACCCAGAGCTTCAAAGGTTTCGCTAATCTGGTACGCCAGTTCTCGAGTAGGTGCCAGAACCACGCAGTACAGAGGCTGTGGGTTCTCATAAAGGCTCTGTAACACGGGAATAGCAAAAGCAGCAGTCTTTCCAGATCCAGTCTGAGCAAGACCAATGATATCTCGTCCTTCAAGAGCATAGGGAATACTCTGGGCTTGAATGGGTGTGGGTTTAGTGAACTTGAGCTCATCACAAGTCTCACAAATGGTGTCAATGACTCCCAGCTCCTTGAAGGTCTTGTTTTGTTCCTCACTCTCGTCCACCTCGACCGAAGTGTAGTTTTTGGACTTTGAGACGGTCTTTTCGTCGTCAGATTGGGCCTCGAGAATCTCCTGGGCAATGGCGTCGTTGTCCTCCGACTCGGACTCGCTCTCCTGCTTCTTGGCTCGCTTGACTCGTTTTTCAGACGCCATGGTGTAGTTGTCAAATAATCAAGGTTCGATGAGAAAAAAATGCATGCACCTGTGAAATTTATTAGAGTTTGCCCAAAAAGGAGATGAGCAGGAAATGGGTGGTTACGAGAGGTATTTGGGGTATTTAAAATGGTGAATCAGTTATTAATGTCGCAATGAGCTCGTTCACCAGTTTACTCACCTCTACAGTCGATATTCAGGGAGTTGAGATTTGTCAAGTGGTTGTCGGTTCGATTCCGAGTTGGGCGGTTTATGCGGAGAATTTCGTGGAGGAGGATTGAGCTAGTGAAAGTTGGATTTGAGGGAGTGAGAGGGTGTGGACGTCGGCGGTGGACAAATACCCCGGTTTTAAAGTCTCTCCGAGCTATACAGCGTTCAATATGACTTGTTGATGGCATTCCTTTGTCTAGAACGAGTAGGAGGGGTTATAGAGGACAATTTCAAGAAGAAATCAATCAATGAAATCGATGAAAAGATCAATGACGAATATATCTGGTTGTTACACAAACAATTACCCAATCAATCGGTATTTTCAATCTCTCAGATTGGTTTTCAGATTGTCTTTCAGGTCCTGCAGAAAGGCTATTTAAAAAAATCCTGTCTGAAAAAAACCCAGTCTGAAAACCCCATACCATACCACCACTCACTACAACCAAAGTACAATGGCGGCACGGAAAAGCAAGAAGCGGACTCACGTCCAAATCTCCGAGGAGGATATGGACAAGATTCCCAAGTCCATGATCTTCAAGATGGGATCCAAGAAGGTGGGCAGTGTAGCAGCTTCTCCAGCGTCTCAACATGCCCTTACACAACTGGTTCGTGACACTCGATGTGCCATGGAGCCCCATACTGCCGGCAAGCTTCGAGAGCGTAAGGGCAACAAGCTACGGGACTTTGTGACCATGGCTGGACCTCTTGGAGTGTCTCATTTGATGATTTTCACCAAGGGCGAGTCTGGAATGACTTCTCTTCGAATGGCTCGAGTTCCACGTGGCCCCACTTTGCACTTTAAGGTGTCTCAGTACTCGCTCATCAAGGACGTTCGCAAGTTTGTGCGTTCTCCCAAGTCCAATGATGGCAAGTTGTACAAACAGCCTCCTCTTCTTGTGATGAACAACTTTTCGCTCAAGAGTGATGATGCCACCAATCCTCACGAGACTCTGGTGACACAAATGTTCCAGAACATGTTCCCTCCTCTGTCTGCGCAGAACACGCGCATTCCGTCCATCCGACGGGTCGTCATGCTCAACAAGGACAAGGAGACTGGTACCATTGAGTTCCGGCACTACGCCATTGATACTCGGCCCGTGGACGTGACCCGGGGCGTCAAGAAGCTCACCAAGCTCAAATACAAGCTGCGCAAGAAGATCCCCAACCTCAGCAAAAAGCAGGAGATGGCCGATTATCTTCTAGATCCAGATGCCGGAGCCTTCACTTCCGATTCAGACATGTCCGAGGTCGAGGAGGACGCCATTTTGGATCTCAACCCCGACGACGACGATGAAATGCCTCTGGAGGACGGTCCCAGCAAACGGGCAGTCAAACTGGTCGAAATCGGACCCCGAATGACCCTCGATCTCATCAAAATCGAAGACGGAGTCTGCTCAGGAAAGGTGTTGCATCATACTCGAATCAAAAAGTCGGACGCCGAGATCCGCAAGCTCGAGAAACGACATTCGGCCGCCGCCAAAATCAAGGCCGACCGAAAGGCCGAACAGCAGGCCAACGTCAAGGCAAAGACCGAAAAGAAGGGACGAATGGCAAGAGCAAAGGAAAAGGCAAAGCTCAAGGGTGATGATGGTGATGATGAGGGTGATGATGAGGAGGACGATGAGGACGACGAGTAACTCGTATATAGATAATCATGATTGTATTGTACTGCCACAGTATGAACTTCAAGCTCTATCAATGACCTTGTCAAGAGACAGTCTCATAGCTGTTCAATTTATGATTGAGACATCGAAGTGACCCTCGACAACACAGGCTGGCGAATCTTTCGGTCATACTGCTAGGGATATTTGTTAAGAAATCGAATACTGGCATTCCAAATATACACTTGTCAGGTCTCTGAGACTTCTGGATCGGGAAAAAGAGACCCCCATCAGACTTTTCTGTTTAACTATTTCCAAGTAAAGCGGGGGTCCAGAAAAGTGAGAATTACTCAAAATAATTGTATGTGACGAGTGATATTTGACGGTTCGAAGATATTTAAAACCCCTCATTAAAGCGATTGGTATTTCTCTCTTTCCTCTAGTATTCCTGTAACACTGTTTTTGAACCCCCATATGGATAGGTTCTTAAGTAATTTCCAAGTAATTGAGTTATGTGGTGCGTTACACTTGTTCAAACACAGCCCTATGACTCTCCAAAGAAGCCCATCCCTCGATCTCAGGGTTATACGTGTTGCAACAGCTGCCCAGTGACTTCCATAATCATACCACTTCGAGAGTAGTTGTGTCGGTAAAAGACGACCCTTCGCCGTTATCACTAACAATCTCCCAACAACTTTGTTAAACAATTAGTTAATGGTGACTCTCAACCTTCAAAGTCGGATTGGTGAATGTAATAATCCACTGGATGGTCTGAAACAATAAATGAAGACATTCAAGAGCAATTACAGTCAATAGATTCATCTTTTTCAACTGCTGGGGGAGTTCTACCCATTCAAACCCGTTTATTCATTCATCTTCGTGATATATCTCTCCAACCACTAGGACAAGTTCAATAGGTGATTCCGATCTAGTGTCAGATGCTCCACTTTCTTGACTTCAGATTCGTACCATAACTACAATACTTGTTCAAGTAGTACCTGCTGCTCTCTAACTCCTATTCAAGTCTCTTTCGTGATATACCTCTATCATACTAATTCAACCTGTAGCTGTCTCCTTCACTCTATGAGGACTATTCAATCTGGCATTAGTTATTCAACTATGACGAGGAATCTGAGGTGGACTACTTGCACATCTACAGGCACTTTATTCGTTGAAACCAGTATATTCCTTGAGTCATTATCGACACCTCTGTTACTCATTAATACCAACAAATCCTATTCAGTCGTCCTACCTCCCGGAGACACCAACATTACTTGTAATAGTGAGGAGAGAAGACCATGAGGTGTCAAAAATCGACGAGGAGATCTCTAAGACATCTTACATCTGGCACACGATCCCTCTCGAGTTCCCAGTCACCCTCAAATCAGTTCTCATGTCCCATGCAGTAATAGGTGATTCTACTTGTACTTGAGCTGTGTCTTCTTCAAGATCTGGCGTTTACTACCCTAGGAGGTTCTAGACACATCTATTTGATGTTTCAACTTCTGTACTTGAACATTATACTCATGACTACGAGTAGCACAAGACTCATCCAAGCGAGGAAAAGTTCAGTTCTCGTATTTGTTTCTGATTTAAGCCGTTAACCCACAGTTATGTCTCGTTGGTGATATACCTACTATTAGCATATCATACTCATTCAACTTCAGCTTCAGCTGCTGTAACTATCCACGTGACCCATTCAACTACATGGAAAGTGCAAGTACAATCCATACGAGTCAGTACACTTGTAGCAGTAGGTGGTCGTGTTTCAGTTGAAGATATACGTACAAGACATCATACTATTCAACTTCAAGTCAACCAGCGTAGGTGATTTTGAGCCCACATTTAGTGCAGTACGAGTATTACTCCTGTATTATTTATCACCCATATTTTGGACATGTCTTGGTTGTGATAGACCCAAGTACTGTAGATGACTTTAGTTCAAGAGATCTATTTACCATTGAAATTTCTAAGTAACTCCTTAACTAATTCTTGATTTACTTCTCGTTGGTCCTGAGAGACCTGTACTGGAGGATCTACGCTACAAGTACAATGATACTGTACAAACACTTATAGCACTGCTATATAGCAACCCGATAAACCATTCTTGTAGTTCATATCATCTCTTCCATACCCATACAGATGACTCTTCCATACTTGGACTATCTGAATCCTGGAGCCAAGTACCATCTTAATACAAGTACTTGCCCTTGTAGGTTGCTGTATATTATTCATACTTCCCGTTAGTCGTGATAGATATTAGATACTCTGCCTCCTTACAGAATAACCCCACCAGGGTACCCCAGTTATTCTCTCAGAATCCAGCTATGGCATACTATCACCATCCTCCAACTTGACGGTTTGAGGCTCTGATGGTAACTACAGAACAAGACAACTGGATCTAAAAGGATTCACACACAAGTATAGCAGCTGAACATCGGCTAGATGACGATTAATGACCATCTAAGACACTTGAGATGTCCATGTGAGCGTCATCGTTAGATGGACATCATTTAACTAATCCACCAACTAACTCTAGTTATCGAGAATCTTCAAGTTGCAGAATCTTGAAATATTTGTATTACTAACCGTATAAATTTTTATATATTTGTTAGAAACATGGACTCTATCTATCGATTACTACCATATTTCAGTTGTACTTCTCAAATTTGACCTTCTGGTGCCGTAGAACATCATTCAATAATCACATTACTATACCATTACTCATAATTCATATCTCATCTCACTTCCCCCGCCTAATCATTGTAATTACCTCCGGCAGAACCGTCCTTGTTCCTCACCAGCCCGACTTGAGCATCAAACTGGTCCTGTTGAGACGTGCCAGATTGGTCAAAGACTGGAATCTCGCCAGTCACAGCTACTCGCACTCCATGACGTCGGTACGGATAGTATCCAAACGACGCACTGTGAGAGGTGGTTCTGTTATCCCAAAAGGCGACATCTTGAGCGTTCCACTTGAACCGAACCGTGTCTTCCTGCTGAGTGGCCACCAACGAGTTGATGTAGGTCATGATGGCCTGGGACTCGGACGTCGGAACGCCTCTCAGAGCAGTCACAAATCCGGGGTTGAGAAACACAGACTTCCATCCGGTCACGGGATGGGTTCGGACTACTGGATGGATCGTCTCGATGGGGTCTCGTCTTAGTGGTTGGCCTACCCGGGCCGAATCTGCCGCCTGAGCGACTCCAGAGTGGATAGCTGTGAGTCCTTCGAGATACTTTTGCATGGGAGCAGATAACGAGTCGTAGACGGCGTAGTTTGACGTCCAGAGCGTGTCTCCTCCAGTTGGAGGGTTGGCCAGCACCTTGAGCGACGTGTATGAAGGAGGCTGCTTTTCGTAAGTCACATCTGCGTGCCAGAGATGAGTGGCAGGGAAGGCAGTGTTGGGTTTCTTGTGGTAGTCCGTGTAGACCACGTGGACGGAGTCTAGGTCCTTGGAGTCCCAGGCTCGAGGCACCGAGGTCGAGGCGTGCTTGTGCAGCGTTCCCCAGAACCGGCCGAGGTCCAGCTGGTCCTCGATTTCGAAATCGGGCTGGTCTCGGAAAAAGACGCAGCCTCGGAACGCAATCAGACGCGCCAGCTCCTTCTTTTGGGCCGTGGACAGGGTCTTGAGCGAAACTCCGTGGATCTCGGTTCCGAACCGCGGAGTCAGCTCAATCACCTGAGTCGCGTCCTTGAAGAGATTGGAGTAGTTTGGATCCGCGTCGATTCCAGCGTCAGTGTACGGAACCTCCTCCAGAGGAGCCCATTTGAGATCGGGGTACGTGGGAAGCAGGTAGTCGTACTTGTACGGCGCCTCGACCTCGGCAATCACCGATTTGAGAACCGATACCTGGGGGGAAGAGACGGGGAGTTTTTCTGCACTGGGGGCCATGACAGTTGAGGTATTGAGAGATGTATGATGTGCTGAGTCGGATACTGAAGTCCTGACTGAGTGATCAACTCTTGTCTGGATGAAATGTCAAGTCTGATTGTTGTCTGTTGTCTGAACCTCTCAATCTGACTGTCTGAGTGATTCAATCTGATTGTCTGGCTGATACTGAATCTGAGTGTCTGGATTCAAGTCTTGTCTGCTGAAATTCAATCTGACTGTCTGAATTCAAGTCTGATGGCTGTGTGAACTTTTCAATCCGATTGATAACGATTTCAAGTCGGTGTTGTCTGTCTGAAAGTCCAATCGACTCTGGTCTCTGAAATTCAAGTCTGACAGTGAAATTCCAACTCTTGTCTGACGACTCTTGTCTGTTTCAAGTCCGATTGTTGTCTCTTCGCTCCTGCTCGAAAGTGGCGGGGGCTGAAGACGTTATATACTCGCACTCTCCCTCTCCCTCTTGTCTCCATGACGCCATCGTCACGAGAGTTTGGCGCACTGATTGCGTTTGATTGCGCAGACTACCGAGCCAGCCACAGAAAGAAGGACCCCAGCAAGTCCGAAAATGGGCCCATTGTGCAGCCCACATTCGGCCGGATTTTTTCTCCATTTTTCGCCATTTTTCGCCATTTTTCGCCTTTTTTTTCAACGCCAAAATCCCCTCTTGGAACTCCCTCAATCTTCTTCAAATCCTCTCAGAGCCGTCTCCTATCTATTCCACAGCCAATCGGCTCACTCTGAACCCTATCTAGAGTCTGTTGTCAATGACGTGATCAGACGGTGTGTAAGGGTATCGTACGGTATCGTAGAGTACCAATTCTTTTTCTCAGCGTCCGTGTTCTTCTTTCCTCGTTTGTCCTTATTTTTCTTTATTTTTCCCATTTTTCTTTATTTTATTTAATTCCATATCCACCTTCCCTTTAATCTTTAAAATCCGCGGGGCGAGATGCATACCCACATGCCAACATCAAACTCCAAACGAGGCCCGAAGATGGCGTTTTGTGGCTTGAGGCTTGAGACCCGCGCCTCACCTGAGCCCCGAGAAATTTGACGCCCCCTGAATCCCTTGCTGCTCCTTCAGGTCCTGGCACGATCCCAAACTCCGGATTATTGAACCTCGGCTCATGCAATGTACGAGGGTGAAAAATTTAGGCCATTATTATTCATCCACAAAACTCATGTGAAAGTTATAATTCGTGGAATGTTCATCCATCTTCACCACTGGTGCCATCTCCACTCTCTCCACTCATCTACCAGGTACTCTCATATCTACTCTCATCTACTCTTCCATTCATAATCTCGTTTTTTCAGCCTCTAATATTAAACGCTAAATGCACGTCAGATAACGGTAAACATTGTGATGTGAGAGTGGTGTGAGAGAGAGAGAGAATAATGTGACATTGTGAGATGGCGATCACGTGACCACAACTCTCTATAGCCACGTGACCACAACCCTACAATCACGTGACCACAACCCTACAATCACGTGACCATCACCACTCTCAGCTGAAACAGTTTAAGACAGTTTAAGACAGTTTCAGACGACTTCAAACTTTGCCATACTTTGATCCAGATACAATTGACGATCCATGTGGAGCTGAGATTCAGGGAGATGGAGTTGAGATGTTTCCGGTGAATCTTTGAGTTGATTTCTAGTGTTTTGATGTAGTTTTTTTTTTCATACATTCCACCTTTAGTAAACTGTTAACTACATTAGTTGGAATTTATTGACTATGATAAGATACTACAGATTTGTCTTCAGATACAAAATGGATCCAATAGAGTGTGTTACATTGATAGTTGGGTAGTACCGGCACAATTGTACAGTACTCGTACTGGTTCTATGTAAGCTCCTCTCAAGTCCAAATCACTCCAACTACACCCTCCAGAATCGAACTGCGTAGCTATCATAATTCTTACACAGCCCAGAATCGAACTAAGAACCTGACAAAGGTATATTCAATAATAAAATAAATTGAAAAGCCACAATCGAGATATTATATCATCTTTGTGGCATTCTCCAATATCGTACTTCTCTTATCTTCCCTCCCCTTCTCCCCCTCCTCCTGCTGACTAATCACTCCCTTCATGCACTGAAAACAAAACTCCCAACCTTCTTCTTTCTCATCACGACACTTTTGCCATGGGTCTGATAGCGACGATTCTGGCGGTTTTCTGGCTGCTGCATCGAGCCACGAGGCTGCTGAAGATCCCCGCGACCACGCTGATCCGGCTTCTGGGTGTCGATATCCCCGAGCGGCCCGAGATTTGCGTGGATCACGTGTCCGACTCTTCCGTCACCCTGCGATGGCCCAAACCAGAAAAAACTACCGCTCACAAACACATCATCGAGGTGAACGGCATCAAGGCCGGAGAGAGCTCGCGGTCCACGTCGGTGGTGCTCACAAACCTCCAGCCCAACAAGACGTACTCCGTCAACGTGCTCACGGTGAACGCCAACCAGTACCGATCCAATACAACGACTGTTCGTGTCCATACGCGCAAACGGGCCCAGCATCCGTCGCTGGACTCGCTGGCGCCAGATCTCATGGACCCCTCGACCCCGGCGTTTGTGGTTCTGGCGTCCGGATCAGCATCCTCCACGGCCACCAGCGTCCCCACGACATCGGCAGCGTCGGGACTCAAGCACAAGAAACACAAACACTCAACGTCGAAAAAACTGGCAGCCGACAAGTCCGCATACACGGTGGAGTCTCTGACGGCCGAGGTGGAGGCTGCGCAGCAGGAAATCCGCGACGCCAACATGCAGTATCGTGAGGTGGACAAGGAGCTGGTGGCGATGGAGACGGCGCTGCAGGAGGAGTCGCAGGAGCTGCGGGCGCAGCGCAAGAAGGATGACGTGTCGCGATCGCAGCTGCGGTCCGAAATGAAGGCCCTGGAGGACCAGAAGCTCAATATTGAGCTTCAGCGGACCAAGGTGGACAAGCAGCTGCAGAGCCTCGAGCAGACGCTGCAGCGCATGGAGGTGGAGGAGAGCAAGTGGCTCAACACATCGCAGATCATGGAGCGCAAGACGGAGGATCTCGCGGCCACAGACACAGAGTCGTACCACGAGAACGCCAACAAGAAGCTCGTGGAGGCCGAGACGCTGCAGCGGTCGCTGGCGGCTGTGGAGGAGGAGGTGCGGGCCACGACGGCCGAGATCAGGCAGCTGGACGCGCTGCGCAAGAGCCTGGCGGACCATGGCTGTGGAAACCGAGGCAACGAGGCGGACTCGCCCGAGACACTGCTGCGCATCCTCGAGGGCACGGCAGACGGCAAGGCCGAGATTCTGCGCCAGCAGATCCACTTTGACACCGATCTGGACCAAAAGTGGCGCGACGTGCAGCGGCAGCTCGAGCAGCGTTATGTGCAGGTGTACGGCGAGTACGGCGAGGCCACGCGGCTGCTGGAGTCGGCCAAGATCCAGTACCAGCAGTTCCAGGTGGTTGCGAGTGCCAACACTAGTTCGTCCCAGATCCTCGATAATTCCACCTCGAGTTTTGATTTCGGGTCGAGGAGGGATCTGCCTGAGCCTGCCCAGTCTTCAGTGGCTTCGGCAGCTCCAGCAGCTCCAAGCGTGCCTGCTCAGTCTGCATCCGACGCGGGACGTCGCCCATCTGCATTTGAAGGCGACGAAAACTTCAACACCGCGGTGCAAATGTTCCTGCCGTCCAATCTGTTTGCGGCTGACGATGTCAACGAGTCGCTGACCCAGTCGTCCTTTGAGGCCATTGAAGAGCTGCCCGTCAAGGGCCCCACATACCCCACGCATACGCACGCTCAGACCAGTTCGCCGTCCAGCTCGTTTGATGCCTTCAGAGTGTCATCTGAAGACCCCCACAGCCCCTCCTTCTTCTCCATGGACTACGATCTCAAGACGAGCTCGCCCGTGATGCGCCCCAGACGACTCTCGGGCATGTTTGGATTCAACCGGGGCAAGGCCACGGCTCCTTCCGAGCCAGCCAGCAAGGGCTCGCTCTTTTTCCGAAACAAGGCCAAGCAGGAGGGCAAGGAGAGCAACGGCGACTTGCTGGTAGCCCCCGAGTCGTTCGACCCGTTCCAGGCGTCGTGGAACCGCTCCAACTCGCCCGCAGGCAACATTTTCGGACCCAGTTTCGGCACCTCCGAGTGGTCTGGATCGCCCTCCGGCGAGCAGGATTGGAGCACGCGGTCTGTGGACTCGTACGGAGGCTCATCGGGCCCGTTTTCGGCAGGCTTCAAGGTCTTTGACCAGCCCAGAGAGCTGTATGACGACACTGCCGAACCGCATGGTGCGTCCAGCACCCACAGCGAGTACAGTGCCATCACCGACGCGTCCAAGGACTCCAACGGGCGAGAAAGCATCATCCAAAAGGGAATCCGAACCCTCACCTCGCCCCGAAAAGGCAGCACGTCCTCTGGCAAGTTCAATGTTGGCAAGCTGAGTTTCTTTGGCGGTAAAAAAAGCGACCGATCAGACGCTTCTTCCACCGACGCCGAGCTGGAAGACGTGCCCGACCAGGCTCTCCTGGGAGCTATTCGAGAGACCCGCTCCAACACTGGAAGCCCTCATCTGAACATGGAGGAGTTTCTCAAGCAGACATAGATACTAATTTAATCCCGCATCATTTACGACGAGAGAGATTGTAGTGTACGATTTGACATGTTAAATGTCACGTGGCCTGGTATATGTTTCATAGGATCTCTACTGTATCGCACTTTAGGCAGCCAAAAAGACATGTGCATATCAGAAAACTTTATTTCGAATGAACCCACGAAAAAAGAATGACATCCGAGAGATTCGAACTCTCGCCTCCGGAGAGACCAGGATATTGATTCAGTCACCTGAACCTGGCGCCTTAGACCACTCGGCCAGAATGCCAATTTCTTGGAAAATCAAGAATACGGTCTTCCAAGAAGGGTCGTGCTGCTTACTAAGCCGTATTATCACCGTGTAAATATGTCACTTGTGAGCTCTTGGATATGTATTTGATTGCTTCAGGAGGGCATGGAGAACGCCAAACGGCGCTTTGAGACAAAGGAGAGAGAGAAGACAAGTCTCAAGGGGTAAATTAGGGCAAATAAAATGGCTCGCCTGTTTTTTCTGAGCTTAGATAACTATTTTGAATGGAGTTAGAAGGGTATCTAGTTCGAATGGTACAATAGTTGAGAGTATGATATAACTGATAGAGGGAGACTATTGAGGAGAAGATTGTGAATCTTTTGATACCAAATACTTGAATATACACTGAGATACTGGTTGTTTTGATGTTACGGTCTTTCCAGATTAAGTATGTGATGTTGAGACAACAATAACTACAGCTACGAGTCGGGCATAGCACACATGATATGATGGTATCCTCTCTCGGACCCAATTCAAGCCGATTAAACATGTTACAAGGAGTCGATTTTGGTCCCTTGACCACTAGTTATGTGCCGAGCCTCAGACCACTCGATGAATGCCTCTCAAACTGACAGTTTTGTGAATAAGGACAAGCTAGAGACTCCATGGCCATTGATGATGACTCTAAAACCATTTTGCTGGTGTGTGTGATAATGTGTTGACAGTATTGCATCTGTTCGGAATATCTCACTGTCTTTTCCATTTCAGCATAATGAGTGTTATGTGAGAGAGAAAAATCATACACGACTTTAAAAGACAAGAGATAGTCATTTCACATCACTTGAATAGTCATTTCATAAATTCAGGTGAGAATTTTCCTCTGTGATTTTTTTTGGATCATTTCACCTTGCTCTAGGTCTCAGAGTAACTTCAAATGTAGCCAAAAAGACGGATTGAACTTATATCAATCATCTATAGGCTCCATTATCATTGTCTATGGATCGTTTTGTGTAGTTATGAAACAGGTATTGATTGGGTGGCGATGTTGGCCCAATGGGACACTTGTATAATGACAAATGGAGGTCCAATGGAGGTCTAATATCGGTCGTTCCAGGCTGAACAGGTCTGTTGGATGTTGAAACATATTCTGGGAGGGTTCTTACGACGACTATACAACACCATTACCATACTCAAGCGATTCTAGACACTGGTAACCTGATCTGCAACAGATAGAATCAGGGTCCGACTGCACTTTCACAACTTCAATCCTCCTAGGACTCCTCTTGTCAACGTTGTGATCGGCAATTGAGCTCTACAGACTGGATTCGTGGCGGTGCAGAGGATGGGATCTACAGGCGTCAGATACGTATCCATACTTTGAACAGCATACTGTGAGAGAGATAAAAAAGCACTTTCCAAGTCAAAAGACTCCTTACATAATCAGTCTCTGCTGTGAAATAAGAAAAAAGCTGATGAGTTAAAGTATCCAGTGAAATCTTCCTACAGTGTCTCCACAGTAGACATATGTCTACACCAAACAGTATCCGACTCCTCTGAGTGCATCCCCACTCTTGACTCTCCGTCTTCATCATCTTCCGCAGGTCTTTGTTCTGCAGGCCAAGACTTCAACCGAGAACTATATGCAAGTATCAAACCCTAATATTAATTTACACACCAGCATGCATGGTTATTGAAACCTTATTTTATTCAAGGATTTCTTTTTCAGTTGAACTGTTCCCTCGATGACTGACGGATCTTGATAAAATCGATCAGCCAGTCCAATCACCCTCCTCCTGTCTTGGTATTGGTCGACGTGAATTCTCCTACCATCCAGACAGGCTCTCGAGCGAGTCGGATCCGATAGGAATGTCTCACACGTGCTGTACAGTCCCTCGAGGGAGGCTCGTTCAATCGAGGCCGTACCAGTACAAGGTGAGAGGAGAGAATGACCTGTGAAGATGCACGGATGAGAAATGTGTGGACATTAGAGTTTAAGGACGGGAGAACGGGAGCTAATGGAAGATCCGGTGGTATATATAGGGCCTCCGACTCTTGCTAGAGTCGGTAAGTCTGTAAATACAAGTCAACTACAAACAGGACATCAAAAAGGTATTTACGAATATGAATAAAGTCTTATTATACAAGTCAACCACAAACACGACCTAAGATCAATCCTTACATTTGGTAACGTACTTGTCGAGGACGTACTTTGCAGACCGTTATCGCCACCTGCAGGGGGTTCTACAATCTTGGTTGAATACAAAGCACTTCCCATTCTAACTCTCCAACCTCCACGGTATTGCTGTAATCACCAAGGTGGAGAGGGGAATTGTTCCTCTTTGTGTGATTAGATTGGAGAGGGGTAGGGATACTGGTTCTACAGATCGATGAGACAGGCGTTACAGACGATGTTAGAGTGCCATAACTGCAAGAACCGAAGGGACTTGAAACATGCATGTATAATCAACGTACGACGCGTATTACTTCCAACCTCCGTGAACCCGTGAGAAGACACGGCACCAATTAGTGCACCCACTCCACCCGTACAGGGCCAAGTATTGGGTCTTGGTGGTCTTGGCGAGTCTTGGCGAGTCTTGGCAGGAGTTTTCGGGTCCTGAACACGATATAACCCCGGCAATGGGCCCCAATCACCCACCCGACGACCACCAACCCACCAACAATGAAACTTGCTACCTGGTGCCTTCTCACAGCCGTTCTGGCGGCTCCTCTAGCCCCTGTTGGTCCAGCTTCTGCCTACTCGTCCATTCTGTCTATAGTCGCCAAACAGTCTAGCAAGTTCAAACACGTCAAACGAGATCTTTTCGAGACTGACAAGTTTATTGTTGTCTTTGACTCTGGTGCTTCTGTTGAGCAGATTGCGTCTGAAATCACCAAGCTTGATTCTCTGATTGACGAGGACTCTTCCAACGGGATCACCTCGGCGCTGGATCTGCCCGTTTACACGGATGGATCTGGGTTTCTTGGATTCATTGGAAAGTTCAATTCCACCATTGTCGACGTTCTCAAGGAGTCGTCTCTTTTGACCGTTGAGCCCGACGCCATTGTGACTCTTTCCGATGTTATAGTCTCTTCCCACGAGAAGCGAGCCATTGAGGACACTCGAATTGTCCAATGGGGTCTGTCTCGAATCTCCCACAGACTGCCCCAGGACGGAAATTACTCGTATATTCGAGAGACCGTGTCCAAGCAGCCTACGGTTGTCTATGTTCTTGACACGGGTGTTCGAACGACCCATGTCCAGTTTGAAGGCCGAGCAGTTTGGGGAGCCAACTTTGCCGACTCCACCGACGAAGATCTCCAAGGCCACGGCACCCACGTGGCTGGCACTGTGGCAGGCAAAACGTTCGGAGTGGACGCCAACGCAAAGGTGGTGGCGGTCAAGGTGTTTTCAGGGGACACTAGCACGAACGCCATCATCAACGAGGGCTTCACCTGGGCCCTCAATGACTTCATCTCCAACAGAAACACTCTTCCCCGTGGAGTTCTCAACTTTTCCGCAGGAGGACCAAAGTCCGATACCCAGGATGCCCTGTGGTCTCGATCTGCTCAGGAGGGTCTTGTTGTGGCCATTGGAGCTGGAAACTCGGCCGAGGATGCCTGTGGCGCCTCTCCAGGTAATATTGGAGGCTCCATCGACGGTATCATCACCGTCGGAGCCATTGACTATTCTGATCAACTCCCGGTGTGGACTGACTACGGACCCTGTGTAGACGTGTTTGCTCCTGGAGTCCTCATCATCTCGGCCTCCTACTTGTCCGACACGGCTGAAGAGGTCAAGCAAGGTACCTCCATGTCCTGTCCGCATGTAGCCGGTCTTGCCTCCTACTACTTGTCCATGTCCGACACGCTTCTGACTCCGGCCGAGGTCGAGAACCACGTCAAGTCCAACACGGGAGTTCTCACCGTCGACCTCAAGGGCTCGCCCAACGCCGTCGCCTATAATGGCGTTGGTAAGTGACCTTAGTAATGGATATTTCTATAAATGACGATTGTGTCAATGTGCGAATCTATATATGCTGTAGATGTCCTGTTTGACCTGGAGATGGCAAGCCTAGTGAGTCCAGCTACACCTACACAACACCAGGAGAAAGATATCGCAAAGGTAATGATACTACTACTTGGAGGAGATACGGGTACATCTCCTCACTTCAATATTTTGTGCCCACCAGTCTTAGACATCATAGCCAGGGACAGACTCCTCGTCCATCAAACTTGAAACTCTCATCGAACTACTGGAGATGTTCACTCTCCAATCTTGGCATGTGCTCTGAACTATGGTAATCGGAGTTTGGAGGTGACAAGAGTACAATCCATGTGATTTTGGGCGGCTCTGAGTATCCCATCCCGGATTTTTTTCTGCTTGTGGTAATGTAGACGCCATCTGGAGGGTTTTTGTTTTGATAACTGTGGTTGTTGATGTACTAACTAACTTTAGTTGATCATTAACAAAATGGGATAGGCTAGAGAGGAACATTGTAGAGGAGATATTTCAATGCAGATGACAAGCCGAGACATATGAGTGTGGATGAGAGTGGTTAGAGTGGTTAGAGGGTGGTTGGTTGTTATTATTTATTTATTTATTTATTTTAATTGCACCCATAACTTTGGATGAAGAGCCATCTCTGGATGGTAATAATCTAAGGATTGTATCGAACAATATGATCACCCCTTGTACACCTCCAATTCGCTCCAGTACAAATGAATCGACGGAATCTGCCAAACCCCATAGCAACCTGAAAACTGAAAAATTGTCATATTGACCCCTTCAGAGCTGATATGGGTTTAAACCCGCTCTGAGACGCCCACCACCGACGTTCACACTTGTCTATCCCTCCAAATCCAACTTTCACCTCGGTAATATCAGTTTCATAATATAATGAAAACTTGACCTTCTAGGCAAGACCTACTGAGCTAGACCCTGAGCGATAGAGATGCCTGAGTAGCAGATATCAGAGCACATATTCAGAGTTGATCACTAGGAGGTAGAGCCTTCGGAATACTTGTACCCAGACACCATGATCTTCTCTTGGAGAAGTACACGTCGACAGTTGCTGCCATTTCCAACGTGATCTGGATCTTGTCGACAAGCTGACCTCGTCGTGTCTCCTCGTCACGTCTCCTCGTCACTTCTCTTGCATCATCTGGGTCTTCTGTTTTGCTCTGGACACCACCATCGCCATCTCCACATTGATCCTGGAGGATGGGTTGTTGGTCTCTTTAGTTTCCATCTCCGTCTTTGTTGGTTGAGTTAGCGTGAACACGAGGAATACACGTAAAAATACCACGGTGATGGGTGGTCTGAACAAGAGGAGAACACGTGGCTACGGTTCAGAGATTGATTGGGCTGCTTTTCCATGCCGGAACAGGTGCTTATCTCCCCCCAATGACAGTGGGCTCTACGAATCAACAGATTTGCTGAGGAATGAAGCGAAAAAAGCAATCTCATTTTTTGGACTTCCACTCAGCCGCTTGGGAATATTCCAGTGGGTGGAGAACGTGGAGAACGTCTCTGATAGATATCACACGTGCTCATGAATTATATATGGGGAATGAGATCGTGTTCCATCCATGCCTCATCTCAATTTTTTTTTCCCTCATTTTTTTTCTCATCTTCAATTTTTTTTTTCACATTAGACACGGCTGAACCCACAAGACTGTATTTTTGTTGACGTGTGCCAGTAAAGTACCAACTTTGTTAGTAATACGACGATCTTTGTTACTAATTGTTGGTAATGTAATGAACTGAATTGTTGAAACAAAATTGTAGCGTATAACATGTGAGTATACGTGTGAGTGGGGTTCGGTTATCTCTACAAGTTCGATACGGCATGTGGAGACCACATGACCGCGTAAAAAGACTTTGACAACTCTCAACAGGACCCATAGATGGCAGGAGATTTCATATTCCGTTCTTCCAGGTAATGGATCTCCTTCTGCCCAGAGATATGCCAATTCTCAGTACATCTTCTGTTTGCGATTTTGTCACCCATTCGAGATACCTGCTGTTTGTCATTTTGTCACCGATTCGCTCAACTGTACACGGCACACGGCACGGAAACACGTATCTTACTCGGACGCCTACCCCAGTTTTAGCGTGGTTTGGTGTCTCACTTTTACTGATGAAAAATCGACTTCGATGAGTGTGGGGAGATCAACTCGAAAAGTGGTTGTACTCAAATAGCCCACAAGAACAGCCTAAATATCTCACGTATCCTCCACTCTTGTCACATATCCTCCCTCTTGTCACACATATCCTCCACTTTTCCACGGCTCATTCGTCAATGGTCACGAGGTCCAGTGTAGATTAAGTTTCTTTGTCTGTATGATTAGGTTTCTTTCCGCATAAAATGCATGCATGATTAGGTTTCGATGTCAGTGGAGATGGGGTGTAAAAGGCATATCAGAGAGAAAAACGTGATGCCCACCAAACAACAATTTCCACAAGGACATTTGAAACTCAAAAATACCCACCTCTAGCACCTCCTACATTCCATGGATCCACTCCTGAATTCCGGTACGCAGTTTACGATAACAAAACCTTAATATTACAAGTATAAAAAACCGTTCCAATAATCGAAGCTATATACAATCCACTCAAGTACAATGTCATATTGTACAGACCCTGAAGGGTGGCAATTGCTCACTCGGTACTACGATCTCTCGCCCTGTGTGTCTCAAAATGGCCTGTTCATTCTACCTGGTACAATTGCCATTTTGTTTGGAGTTCCTGGTCTCTACCATCTCTCAACTCTGCAAGGCAAACGACCAGCTCTATGGGACTACAACCTCAAGCAGGTGAGTATTACAGTCGGGGAGTAGTGAATTCGTGCTAACACAGATTGTTACAATTCTGCAGATTGCTTTTTCACTGTCCATTCCACTGCTTGGACAGTTTGGTCAGGACGACCTGCGGTTCTGGTCGCCTCTGATCCTTGCTCTGGGATCCACCATCGTGCTGTTCATTCAGCAGCTCGAGTTTGAGAAACGACAGGTCGCCAGCACTGCTGTTCTGACCTTCTGGGGCCTAGAGCTCCTCGAAGCCTCTTTGGTCATCTATGGAATCTTTGCACGAGGATTTGTGGGATCCCCATACATCTTCACTGTCGTGTGTATCGGCTTCCTCGGCTTGTTCAATTTTATTCTGGAGGCCAGATATACTCCCTCTTCTGAACCAGCTTACTATGACGACTCCAACATCCTGTCGAAGCTCACCTACAGTTATGTCGCCTCCCTGCTCAATCTGGGTAGCGGAATGACTCTGAAGCTGGGCCACATTCCTAAACCTCCCAGTGAACTGCTCACAGAAAACATTTACGACGAATTCAGCAAAATCTGGGACGCAAAGGTCCAGGAGTATAAGGAGAAGAAGAAGGACAAACTTCCTTCTGTCCTTTTGACCCTGGGCCGAATTTATGGCTTTGACTATCTCAAAATCACCTTTCTTCAGGTCTTTACTACCGCAGCTCCTTTCGTTCAGCCTCTGTTTCTAAAGCAGCTCATTCTCTTTGTTGACAGATACAATAATGGCAATGCTCCTCTTTCTCAGGGACTGTCCATCGTCATTGTGGCTGCTACCGTCACGATTCTGCGACCTATAATCGGCAACAGAAAGTCTCTGATGACTCTGAACCTCAAGCTGCGAATCCAGACTTCTCTGAGTCAGGCTGTGCACCAGAAAGCTCTCAAATTGGCTCCTTCCGCTGTCGCAGAGTCTTCCATTGGTGAGCTGGTCAACATTCTTTCCAACAACGTGGCTCTTCTTTCAAATTGTGTCGACTACATCCACTCGATTTGGTCTCTGCCTCTACAGATTGTCATTTGTTGGACCACCATGTACAGCATGATTGGTAATGCCATGTGGGTCGCAATGGCCGGAATGCTGATTACGGTGCCTATCACTACCGTCATTTCAAAGATGCAAATGACTCTCTATGACAAGCTGAACGACGTCAGCGAGTCTCGATACACCCTCACCAACGATCTCTTGTCCAACATAAAGTCTGTCAAGCTGTATGGGTGGGAAAGCACCTTTTTCAACAAAGTTGAAAAGGTTCGCAACGAAGATGAGCTGGGAATAATGCGCCGCGTGTCCTATCTCACTGCCGCCGAGAACTTCATGTTCAACAGTTCTTCTTACATGTGCTCTACCGCCGCCTTTGCCTTCATTGTTCTCTTCCAGAACCTTCCCCTTTCTGCCTCAAATGCAATTCCAGCTCTCAACCTGTTTGGACGACTGCTGGATCCCTTCATGGAAATTCCTAACATCGTTCAGTCCATCTTTCGGACCTGGATTGCTCTGGGCAAGATTTACCGGTTCTTGGGTCTCACTGAGGTGGAGAAATTCAATATCAAGCAAGAGGGTGAGGCTAACGATTCTTCTGATGCCACTCCCGTCTCTGTCCAGGGAACTTTCTGCTGGGATCCCAAGCTTGAGAATGTCGCTCTGCAAAACATATCTTATTCTGCTCAAGAGGGTAGCATGGTATGTATCATTGGAAAGGTTGGTACTGGTAAGACCGCCACGCTACTGGCTACCCTAGGAGAGGTGTTTACAAAGGAGGGCTCTTCCCATACCACTGGCTCGGTTGCCTACTTTTCTCAGGTCCCCTGGATTCTCAATGCCACCGTCAAGGACAACATTCTGTTTGGATATCGCGAAGATGCTGTGTTTTACAATCTTGTTCTTGAGGCATGTGCTCTTACTCGAGACCTGGAGGCTCTTGCTGATGGTGATATGACCGAGGTTGGAGAGAAGGGAATTTCTCTCTCTGGAGGCCAGAAGGCTCGTATTGCCATTGCTCGAGCTGTCTACTCGCGTGCCAGTGTCATTCTATTCGACGATCCTCTTTCTGCTGTTGATGAGCATGTCCAGGCACATCTGATCAAGCATGTGTTTGGCCCCAACGGCCTGCTCAAGACCAAGACGGTTATTGTGGCTACCAACACCGTCAACCTGCTCCGACACGCGTCCACCATCCATCTGATCGAAGACAAGACTTTTGTTGAGTCTGGCGAGTTTGCCTTTCTAATGTCTCAGAAGAATAGCAAGGTGAAGAAGCTGGTGGACGAATTCCAGACCTCTGGTGGTGCTGAGACACACCCTGACGAAGAGATTGAAGATCTTACCGTAAACGACCCCAAGATGCAGCCCTTTTCTTCTCTCAGCCGAGCCTCTTCTGTTTCGAACTTCAGCATTGTCACACTTGGTGATGATGACAACAGACGAACTCGTGTGGAAGGCGAGGTAAACACCAGCGGAGCTACCAACATTGTCCAGCTCTACAAGGGCTATTTTGCTGCGGCGGGATGGCACAACATTGCTCTGTACGTGATTTTCAGCTTGCTCGGTTCCGGAATGACCGTTGTTGGTACCTACTGGGTGGCCATGTGGGGAAGTGACAATATCGACCTGGACGACATGCAGCTTGTGCTTGGTTACCTGGCCATTGGCCTTGTTTCTGCCCTACTCGATGTTATCGGTACCATTTCTTGGGACACTTTTGGATCCATCAGGGTCGCGAGAGTTGTCCATGAGAAGATGCTGAAGGGTGTCGTTCGAGCTCCCATGTCATTTTTCGAGTCGACTCCTCTCGGTCGTCTTAATTCCCGATTCTCGCAGGACATTGGAAAGATTGACTGGTCGATGAACTGGCCAGTTGTGTCCTACTTTCTGATCCGGTCATTGAGCACTCTTTGCGTCATTGTGCTCACTTCCCCCTCCACTCTTGTTGTCATCTTTCCCGCTCTGTACTTGTACAGAATCACCCAGCAGTATTATCTCACCACCTCTCGAGAAGCTAAACGTTTGTCTGCTGCGGCCATGTCTCCTGTAATTTCCCACTTCCAGGAGACTCTTACCGGTCTGACTACTGTGCGAGCCTTTGCCAAGTCCCGGTACTTTGCTACCAAAAGTACTGCTCGAATTGATGCTCGAACCAAGACTCAGTTCCTAATGTTCTCTCTTCAGCAGTGGATATCTTTACGTCTCACCTCAATTGGAGTTGCCATCTTCCTTGCCTCTGGCCTTACTCTGGTTGGCACTCTCCACTGGAAACAGCTGTCTGCTGCAGTCGTTGGTCTAGCCATGAGTTACGCCTCCACCATCTCTCAAAATCTCAGTGATCTTGTTCGAAGAGCCATTAACATGGATCAGGAGTCTGTGATGCTCGAGCGAATCAACGAGTACTGTAACATTGAGCCCGAGGCTCCTCTAAAGGCCAAGGAACCTGCTGCACACTGGCCAAACGAAGGTAAGATCACCTTCTCCGACTTCTCTACCAAATACCGGGCCAACCTCGATCCCGTGCTAAAGGACATTTCCTTCACCATCAACTCACGAGAAAAGGTTGGTGTCGTTGGCCGAACCGGTGCTGGCAAGTCTACCCTTACTATTCCGAATTATCGAGGCCACTGCCGGAGCCATTATCATCGATGGCGAAGACATTTCCAAGCTAGGTCTGGAGGATCTCCGGTCCCGTCTCTCCATCATTCCCCAGGACGCCCAAATGTTCGAGGGAACCATTAAGGACAACCTGGATCCTGCAGGAAAGTTCACCGACGAGCAGCTGCTGGAGGTCCTGGAACACTCGTCTCTGAAACACTATGTGGACGAGCATGAAGGACTGGATACGAAGCTGACCGACGGAGGAAGTAACCTCTCACTAGGCCAGAAGCAGCTCATGTGCCTTGGACGAGCTCTTCTGAACCCCTGCCCATCCTTATTCTGGATGAGGCCACTGCCGCTGTGGATTACGAGACCGACAAGTTGATTCAGGAGACGATCCGACGCGAGTTCAAGGATCGAACTATTCTGACCATTGCTCATCGACTCAACACTGTCATGGACAGTGACCGAATCATGGTTCTGGATGCCGGACAGGTGGTTGAGTTTGATACACCCGAGAATCTGCTGAAGAAGAAGAACTCCTTCTTCTACTCGCTTGTTAACCAGAGCAAGGGCGGAGAAGAGTTGTAGCAGACTTCTTGTCTTCTAATTGAATAAATGATAGTGAGAGTAGGAGTACCTATGATTCTAGCCACCATTGTGAGATATCTGGAGAGACACACTCTTTGTTACTGTGAGTGTGATACCCTGGTACTGGTGCAAAAATCGCAATTCTACCTGGTTGGAAAATGACAAGTACCCGTAACAATGAGTACCAGTACTCAATTCAGCCATCCGTTTCAATTTGTTTTTCTTTTTCTGATTATTATAAGGAAAAACATCTCATAGGAGAAATACAATTCTCTCTATCACTGGAATGACCCCCTCCCCCAGTAATTTTCAAGCCCCTGCACTTGCTCATTATTTGTATTGGTTTTACACATTTGTTTTCTATTATTGAATTGCACATGATTTTCCTGATACTGCGAACTCTTGCTAGAAACTTACACCTGATCACTTCATATCCGACAACACTGTATCCCCTAGACTGATAATCTGACAGCTATCAACTACAAGGGTGGTTCTGGACAACAAATCAATCGAATATAGTATATAAATAAAAATAGGAGCCTACTCCTTGGTGGCGGAGATGGTCAGGTGGATGGGGTTCTCGCAGGCGTACTTATCGCCCTTCTTGATGTAGATGACCTGGCCACCGTGAAGAGGGTCCTCCTCTGAGTAGCAAGAGTACCAGTCGCTGGAGCCAAAGTAGGTCACGTCCTGGACAGATCCGTCTCCGTGGAACTCCCAGCCTCCGTTTCCAACAGTGGCAGGGTTGCTGTTGATGAACAGCTCACCGCTGTCTCCAGCAAAGAGTTCCTTGGGACCCTGGCCTGGAGCCTCGACATTGACAAGACCGTTTCCAACAGACTCGAGAGTGAAGTAGGCGTAGCCCTGGGTCAGACCGTAGACAATGTTATCTCCACGGACCTGAAGAGCCTTCAAGCCAGCGGCACCCTGGCCGGGGAAGACGGCATTGAGAGAGTACTTGGTGCTGGAGGTGGCATCTGTGGCCTCGACGTGCTCCTGGGCCTGCTCGCAAGCAATGGGAGCGGCAAGAGCAGCAGTGGCAGAGATGAGAAGAGTCTTGAAAAGCATTGTTTGTTGGTTGGGTGTGGAAGTGTGTGAGGATGTGATTTTGGGGGAGGAAATCGGAGATATATATATTGCGTGGGGTCTGATCATGGGTCTGTTTGTATCTATTTTTTACCACTCGCTATGACGTCAAATCGAAGACTTATTCTCATGACAATGTAACGCTGTGCGAGGGTTCATGTGAACTGTGCATGTGAGATGCGATGCCTGATGCCGTTTGATTTAAGAGGATGGGGTAGCAAGCAGCAGAGACCGTTATAGGGCTTTAACGGAATGTAAGATGGCCAGTGACACTGGTTAGATCTCTGGACACCACTGCTGCTCGCTTGGGATTTTTTTGCCTCCAGTATTCCAATATTTGGCGCGGGGGAAAATTTCGAAGCTGATAAAGTTGGCTATTTATAGCAAGGTTTTTCATGACGTCACTTGAAAGAAGAATTCAAAGAATCCTCCCTTGAATCCAAAAAAAATCTTATCAGCGTGGAAATCGCTCAATGGCAACTGGAGTTGTGGAATGCACTCGTTAGCGTATCAATATGTAATTTTTATTACCACCATTACTATCACCGGCCGTACAATGTCGAGAATCACGAACTTGACGCAGGTCCATGTTTAATTAAACGACATTCTATGCAGATGGTCTATTTAAAGAATTACTCCGATCATGGTGATCACGGTGATCACGGTATGAGAAGGCACTTCTAGTCACTCCTGTATACTCAATTATAAATAGTTTTCCAACTCTGAAACGTTTAGAGGAGATCAGTATAGTGGAGGTACCATACGCTTGTTGTGTTACTGGCCATGTGGTAAGAGAAGCGAGATGGTGGTTGTAATACTTCCCCATATGAACGGAAGATCGCTTCTTCAACAAGGCAATTGGCGTTTCAGCTCAACTTCTATCAAACCATTGTCAAAGCTCTTAATGTCTTCCTTTTGAAGTGCAAATGGAGTGTGAAAAAATATATTTATATCCTGCAAGGTTGGCTAAAGAAAAAATAAATGAAGATCAGGAGAATACTTAGGGCTCTTGGCTATTGATTCAGAGAGTCCAGCGAAGACTTTTGAAACATCTACTTGTCGATGATGTACACACACCAATCACCATAATTATTAAACCTATATAACTGAGATAAAAAAAATCAGCTTATTCATAATTATTTGTATTGTTTTACTGACAGTTTGGTTTGCACAAGGAGGGCTTGCTGGACTCCACAATAGTATTCCATTGCCAATTATATTGGGGTGTAAGAGACCAAAGAACCATGATGATGGATATCACTGGGAATTTAAACACTAGAATGCACGAAGGCATCTCATCATCATGACCTGATTCGTACCCCTTGAGTAAAATACATACCCCCTACATATCAATATTTTCCAGTTCTCCGTAGGTGTTCAAAGCAGTTTCCAGTCAGGACATGGTAAAGTCAAGTATTGATTACAATAATAACACGAGTGAAATAGTTGTTGGCTTGTTAATCCAATTAACGATGGAAATAGTCAATGTCGCGAAAATCCGTCTGCAAGTCTTGCCGGAGTTGGAATTCCTAGCTTTGATACTGCACTTTATCGAATTATCTCCTTTATAAGTCCCTATTAGTCTAGAAAATAAAACGATCATGGCTTAAATTCGTTGGGACATTCTATTTCATGTAAAATTATTATCTTCTCCTTCCTATTTCTTTACTTTTGTGTATTATATACATGTAGATTTTCAGTCTCTACGGATATGTTGGGACCAAACTCTACAAATGTCTTTAAAAAAGCCATCTCAATTCATTCTGGATTACCCAATTAGGAAAAAACGACTCTTGTTCATTCAATACGAACCTCAATGTTCAACTATGAACATTTTTTACAACTGCAGTACAAGTAATTTCCGAACTCCAAAAGCAAAAAGTACTGCTTTATTGCCACAGGATCACTAAAAAAAATTATAAACCTGGAATCGGGTGTATGGAAACAACAAAATCCACGTTCGGAATTGGTCGTGCCTTTGTTTTCCTTCCGGTTCCTTTTCATGCTCATTTCTGAGAAATACTAGATTTTGAGGACTAAATATGACTGAGCAGAGCATCTCCACACAAGAAAAATCTTGCCCTTGAAAAAGAAAATATCTAAAAACGGGGGATTTTGTAATTGATTCCATGACCCCCACAAACCGCACACTTCAAACCGCACTGACAGTTGCAGGTCAAGGTGCTTTCCAGATCTAGTCTATAGAGATATAGGATCTTCTGTTTGATTACTGCAGCTCCACATAGTATCGAGGTAATTCAAGCATAGTATCAATGACCATCGTATCGTTCTTTCATTCCTCTGGCTAACATTCTCTACGCTTTTCCACTTTTCTAGAGACGGTATTAGACAGGCACTCGAAACCAGTACCAAGTTTCAATTGAGACTATTTATAACAAAGTTTTTTACATCAACTGGATCAGAAAAGTTCAGTGAAGCCAATGATGGGTCTTGATTCCCATTTTCTTCAAAAATGGGAGCGCTGGAAGACGACAGATTTCTGATATACTACGTCCAAAAAATCTGAAATTCAGCCTTCCGGGCTGTTGGTGTAGTGGTAACATATCTGCCTTCCATTCAGTTGTTAGCAGGTGCCAGGGGTTCAATTCCCCTACAGCTCAATTTTTTGGATATATGGAAATTGATCAAACCCATGGCAAAAAATATTTTTGATCATATCAGTTAATGTCCACGTATATTTTCGCCTTTCATTATTTTTAATTACCTTGAATTCTTCTATTTTATGCTCTCCGTTCCTTTAGTTTATGGCAACTCTCTACTCTATGCTCCTTGGGGAGAAGTTATGGGGAGCTATGGAAAATTATGGGGGGTTTGTATATAACAGGGAAAAAATCCTGGCTGTCTTCTAGATCAACCACACTCCGTTTCTGTTCTCTACGGATCCTTATACCCCTTTTTATTTTGAAATGTCAATCTTCGGAACTCCCTCCTTTTTTGGTCGACCTATTGACCCTTTCCAGCACCTCATGAACATGCGGTGTGCCCACGAGGCTGCTCATAACCGGTACAAGGCCCAGATTTCTTCTTGTGATCCCGAAGTTCGACAAACTGGCCTTTCGAAACACCATCTGTACCTGAAACAGCTGCTGGACGAGCAAGCAGGCTACGAAATCAACCTGTTGAAGTGTATGAAGCACATTAACAAGGCCGTGGCCAAGTGGACCGAGCTATACCGTGAGGGTAAGCGCTCGGAGGCCCAGATGGCCTGCGGTCCAATTGCTTACGAGTTTAGAGACACTTGTATGACTCCTGGGTTCCGAGCTCTGAACCAGAAGGAGAAGAACGAGCTGCTCCTGGATATTTGTCTGGCTTACAAGAAAGACATGGACGCCAACCAGCTGCGAGACTACAAACTGTAGATATAGTATATAGTAAAGCATTATAGATTGAAGCACTGTATGTTATAAATCAGAGAATCCCACAACCTCAACAGACAGTCCTCGATCCTCTGTGAGCCCGTAAATGGGACTCTGACACCCCAAGTCTCCAATATCAGCTCTGTAGACTGTTCTCTCGTTCAAGTCGATCATGAATCCACGAACATGAGGAGTAGAAAAGAGAAACAGGGCGTGTTGACCAGAGACAGTAACATGACCCTGGGACTGCTTGTCCACTAGATTGGCTGGAAGAGGCACTCGGTAACACGCTGAAGAAATGGGATCAATAATCTGACCCACTGGACCTTCCTCCGGATATTGAGATTCAACAACAACCAGAGAGTCGGAGTAGGAGAAAATGATATGACCAGAGAGTACGCATGCATGACCCACATCAGACATGTTGGTAGTCTGGAACAGCCTTAGAATCCGCTCTTGATCCCAGTCGACCCAATACAGAGTATCTGAATCATGCAAAAATGTCTGTTTGTTGTTCCTCTGAAGCAGAATCAATGGAGAACTTTTAACAGAGATTGAAATACCACTTCTGGTCACAGTAACAGTTCCATCTCGTGACTCAAGCCGAGCAATATTTTTTTCAGCCCATGTTTCAGCTGTCTCATCGTAAACTGATCCAGCCTCCCAAACCCGCACCATATCGATAGGAACAAGCTCATTTTCCTCAGAAAGCGCGTATTCTGTCCACTCACGTGACACGCTGGGCGTAAACGTATCTAGAACGTCACATGACATTCCTGACGTTCTCTGAAGCGTGGCTAATGCAAAATCCTCCTTCCGAACGTCTCTGATTTCGGATAGACACGGTAGAGGGCCACGGTTTCCACCCGATAAGCCAAAAGCCACTGCCTGTAGTGCTGTCACGTGACTAGCTCCTCCGACGGTCGCCTGGTTCAAGTTTTTGGTCCACCAGGGTGGTGGCAGGGTTAGCAAGAAAGCTCTCCAAGTGTGACATTGTGTAGCCAGTTGCTGTAGGGTCCACAGATCGACGTGGGAGAGGATTTCGGCTGCGATTTCGGCTGGTAGCTGCTGTAGATGGTTCAGGATCATCGTTTCGAGTGTCGGGGGATTTTTTGTGGTCCAACTTCTGGAGTTGCTTGCAAATAATTTTGCATTCGGAGGGTCTGCTCTATCGTGCTGCGCAACTCTATTTTGAAAAGTTTATCAGCTGACCTGGGGTATAGAGATGGAGTCTCTAAGGTTACTTGGGATAGTTTGAGACATGGTAGCGGGAATAGATGTTTACTGGCAGCATGAGAAAACTGCTATTTGCTTTATTTCACAAATATCTCCTGTACTTTTCGTTCTGTAGCTGCCTTGGTGCGCCATTATAACTTGCGCTACATGCATCTAGGCTTAACTCAAAGTCTCGGGTCAAAGGATCGCAACACACCAATACAGAGGTTAGTAGTGGTGGTATAAAGATATAAATGGTATTGAGTGGTTTGTAGAGGTTCGCAAGTCATTTTCAATTTTTCAGACACTCATTTTGATTTTTTTTAACCTCTTTTAGGCTAGCTGATCCGCGTTGATCTTTTTAGAGTTGAGGCGAAGGAGGCGAGTGGAGCCGTGGCTAGTGCCCAGAGTGACAGGTTGAAAAGTGTGAAAAACAGACATCTTTGCAGATGGAGACTGACAATAAAATCTAACACCATGTAGGAGTATTTTATGACAATTTTCAGCCATCTGGAGACCTTCCAGCCCATCTATTGACAAGACTCGCTTCCATACATTCCCGAATTGGTATGTTCTTCACTTCGCATTCTCCTCTCAGCCCCTCATCTCATGTCTCACTTCTCCTCCCGCGTCAGATGGAAGCCTGATTGGTGAGTTCATGTGGGAAGAATGGATCGCGACCTTGGATCCCGGTCACTTAAACCGCCTACAAAAATATAAGCCAGCCGCTGCGCGACTGGCAAAAGATTACAGCACCCAGGATTCTCGTATGGTCTCCCACTACAATACTAACTAGGCTCTCTGGTGCTTGACTATGGCTGATCGGACGGGAAGCCGATTTTCACCAGGATATGGCCGTAACCAAGACTCCGATACGGGGAATCGAACCCCGGTCTCCACGGTTCTCAACATGAGAGCGTGATGTGATAGCCCCTACACTATATCGGATTTTCTTGAAAAATTTGAAAATCAGGAATATTCAACGTGACGTTTGTAAAATTTCGCCGGAATCAATCTGAGGGTTGAGAACCGGTGGAAGGACACACACGCGCACACAAGACATTATGTCAGGGATGCCAATTGCGTAATATATAGCTTAATGCATTTCCCTACCTGGTAGAAGCAAAAAAAAACCACACCACAAAAAATTTATAATTTATTGAATCTAAAGAAGTAAAAAGTCAGGCTCCGAAATTAGTTTCCGAAGCTGAAGCAGATGATACCGAAGAAGCAGTTATCGGGATCAGAGTTATCGGGATCAGAAGGAGAAGACTCGTCAGTGGGCTGGGCGTCGGCCTCGGTGGAAGTCTGGGCCTGAGTGGAAGAGACAGAGACGGCCAGAGAGCTGTGAGGGGTGGTGTGAGTGGTGGTGTGAGTGGAGGTGTGAGTGGTGGTGTGGGCGGTGGAAGAAGACTGGACAGTGGAGTGAGCAAACTCAGCAGGAAGAGGCTTGCCGTCCAGGAAGTCCTGGTAGGAAAGGGCTCCAGGAATGTCACCGGTGATCTCGACAATGTCCGACTCGGAAGTGTACTTGGCTCGTCCCACGGTGATCTGGCTTCGCTCGTTGTCGTAGATGACGAGAGCTCGGGAGATGACGGGAGGACCGGTGAGAAGGGTGGCAGTGTTGTCGGGGGAGAGGTTAATGTCCCGGAGAAGGCACTTTCCGTTGATACCGGCGCCAGAGCCAATGTAGTGAGAGAAGTCCAGGTCGATGTTGGTGTATCCAAACTGGTAGGTGAGGGTGGGCTTGGCATCACAGTTGATGACCCAGCCCTTGGAAGTCCAGGATCCACCGTGGGCACGGACAACGGCTCCAACGGTGTTGTTGGTCAGCTGGACGTTGATTCCTCCGGTGTCCAGAACAACGGCGTGGCTTCGCTCTCCGGCGACCTTGACTCCGTTGACCAGGAAGGCGGTGAGGGGGATTCCGTAAGCTCCATAGCCAGAGGTGTTGAGGGTGGTCAGGGGACCCTCGTACTTGCTCTTGTCGAAGCCTCCGTAATGAACGTTGACGGTGACATTGGGGCCAGTGGGCTCGTTGTAGACGATGGGCTGCTCGGAGTTGAGCGAGTAGAGGGGTCTAGAGATGAGTCCCTTGTGAGCAATTCCCTGCACAAAGCTGGCATTGGGGTTCTTGTTGGCGGCCTGGCCCCAGATTCCAATACTTCTTCCAGGAGTCCAGATGGTGTCGTTGCTAACGTAGGTGTTGAAGTTTTCCACAGTAGCTCCGGCAAAAGAGACTGTGTCCGTTCCCCACTCTCCGTTACCGCCCCAGTTGGAGCCGGGTCCGACGTGCTTCCAGGTGGACGAAGCGGTTTGGTTGAAACCGTTAGCACACTTGTGGGCTAGACAGTCGGTGGAGTTGGCACCTGCGAGCCACAGAAGAGGAGATCCAGTATCAAAACAGGCGGTAGTGGTCTGGAAAGGAGTTCCAATGTGGATATCGGCATGGTAGAAGAATCCAGCGGCGGGCTTGACGACAGTACCGTCATACACCTGGCTTCGGGCATGAAGATGGGCCTGCAGCTCGGGAGTCGAATCAGCAACGAGGCTGGACTTGAGAGGAACAGAAATGACAGCAGCAAAAGCCACCGAGGCAAGGAGAAGGTTGGAGAAGATCATTGCGACTGTTGAGGAGTATACAGGCATCTCATGGCCCTTTTATATACTGCTGAGAGCCGTATATGACCTTTCCATGGACTCAGAGAAAATCAATATTGGTGGGTAGAGTTTCAATATATGTGGGGGTCAGAGTTACAGGGTTGTATAACCATTTCAGATGAGAATATCGTCGACTTATATGTGAGATAATTATGTCTTCAAATGTGGAGATAATTGGACCGATCGATTCGTCGTGCTTCGAGAATCTATAAAATCAACTTGCGGATTTATTGCGATTGCATTGCGATTCTCCAGCGCACACATTCGTGTTATCTCGTACGCAGATTAGATTGTGTGTCCCCACCAGCAAGGGTCGTATCGCATAATGATCTGCATAAACTTGATGCCGTCTGCTCCAGAAGGGAAGTAGCCTTTACAAGGGGTGTTTTGCTGAGGAATTCTTTGTACAAAAAAGTCTTAAGTAGTAGCCCACTGCGTTTTCTGCCGCTGGGCTTCTTTTTGCACTACTGTAGCGTGCACCGATATTTCTTCCATTCATAGAATTCGAGACGTCTTAGGGGATGGTTCCATGCAAGGTTGGTCTGCATGAACTTAAAGATGCATGCCACCGTGCATGTGAGATGCATGTGGTTTGGAGAACAATAATGAAATCGTAGAAAGACAATGAGTCACCATTACACGGTCTAAAGAATTGAGATAGATCTTACGGGGCTACAGCTATTACTTCGTTGTCGCTGCGACAGAATACCTCAACAACTCGCCCGGTTACTGTCATCTCCCTTCAAACCCCATCTCAAACCTAGGGTGACTCGGAATCTACCTTTACAACAGAGGTTACAGTAGGACCATCCGTGCTCCCTTGTAGTAGATATACTCACTTTTAAAGTAACGACCACGTTTCTTTTTCCACTTCTCCTATCGTTTCAGCTGGCCTTCTTTAAGACTTAACGTTTCTTATTGGTTTTGGGTGGAGTTGACAAGATATCGCTGGAGAATTGTAGTACGTTTAATACATGTTTCAAAATTTCAACAGCTACTAATCTGATTGAATTAGACGGTTCTGTGCATTCTTTTCAAATATCCATTTTCTTGGTGGTTTTTAATGATTTCAAATGGTATTTATCGGAGTTGTTTCGTTTTTGCAGATCAAATTTAAACCGAATTTTTTTTCACTCCCTTGTCAAAAGAATCTCCAAGCTGGGTTCTCCATGACTAATCAACTGTATGACATGGAGATGACCACCATATCACAGACAGCGACGTGACTACTTGCCGTGTCATTATCACTCAGAATGATTCAGAATCTGCTGTACACAGCTTCGCAAAACTCTCAAAGACAACAGAAACCTTGGAAGAAGTATCAACCCTCCATTGACCCGCTGAAACTCTTTCACGCTTACCAGATCGTTCTCAGACAATAACTCATACAGTCTTGCTTATTCAGACTTCCTTTCCCTACTACATCTGGATGACCAAGACCCCCCATATAGATTGGGCTAGACTCGTATCTGTCTGCATGTGCTATATACCCCATCAACATCTATCTACTGATCTGGCTTGCTAGTCTGAAGAACTGAGCTGTATCAATGAGACATTTACCCATGAAATCTTGACCTAATTTAGAAGTAAATGTCAGACCACTGTGGGACAAATCAGCACACCTATGATTTCTTGATTTCAAAGTTACTATAAGGGTCTTATATCATTGACAGCGGTTCAAAAATATATATTTGAAGTGCGATGAAAATCCATATGTTCATCTTTACACTCCAACTTGGTAAAGAGGCTGAAATTTAGAGTTGCGAAATTGTCAAAATTCATATTTAGAGTTTTCTATATATGCACTTGGTGATAAGATACTGGCCCTGATCTCGAAATATATACTGATATCAAGTTTTACTTGTGTGAAGCATTTCTGGTGAAGATGTAGCCGATTTTCACTAGGTCTACATTCCTTGATTTACCCCAGAGGACTTAAATGGATATCAGTGTGATTGTTGCTTTTCGATCTGTCATGATATTGGACAAGAATTATTTGTTCCCCACTGAAGCCAGCCTGAAAAGATGTTGTAGAGAAATGAACGATTATAGGGACCAGTATTTGTGACATGAATTTCCTGTTGTTTTTTTTAATTCAATTCCTTCATACAAACCATGAATGTTAGACACCCAGGTCAGAGTCCCTATGCATATCCAGGAAAAAAGACCAGAAATGTATATTTGCCCCTTCTAGGGGACATGGTGCCTCTCGTAGTGACAAGATTGGGTTGCATATTCGAACGATCCTGATCAATTGGTCTTAAATTAATGATCTATGATACTTTCCATGATCAGTCCATTCATCTAATATGTCATTGAAGTAACCTTCTTTTTGGAGCTGTCAAGGACATCTCGACATTGAGTCTATCTGGAATTTGATCTTGATGGAAAAAAAATCCAACACACACACTGTAGAAAATATAAAATAGCAAAATCAGTGGACCGTTGACAACAGAAGACTGTTATTTATGATTTTTTTTAATTGATTTGGAGTTCTCGGCTTTTATTAGTAGTCTCGGGATAATATCGCATGTTGATCCGCTTAAGCTTCAGGGGGACTGGATTTTGAAAAATATTCTGTTGATACATCAGCCTTGGCAACAACCATTTCTATGCGACTCAAAGGCTCGAATCGCTGGCCATCTCATTTTCATATGTGTGCTGACATGTCCCGTTTTCAACACGTACCGATAAGGTTCAATTTCATGTACTAATCGCGCGTCTGGGAACGCGTTTTGCCGTCACGTTCAACCATGGAAATTGTGAAGCCTCTGAAAGACCAGATCGAGGCGTTGCAGAGCGACATTGTCGATCTGGAGGCGAAAATCAACCGCCTGACGGCGCGCAAACCCAATTATCACGTGACTTCTCTCAGGGATTGGCGTCATGGTGCCGATCCTCTCAACTCCGCCATTGTCTATGAGTACATGTCTCTATTTCCTCCTGGAGTCACGTTATCGTACGGTGCAGTGAATGACGAGACTGATGGTCGGCTGTTTCTAGAGGACCTAGAGTCTTTTGTTCCTCGCACCGGCTGTACGACTGCTGATAACCATTCTAGAGCAGTTCTTCTGGCCCACTCAATCAAGGGCCCTGTTCTTCAGGCATGGACGCAGGCATACAAAAACCGCTGGTTCGGCATGCTCGAGTGGATCCGCATGCGTGAATGGTTTCTGGCAAAGTACCAGACCACAATGGACTACATGGACTATCGACAAGTGGTTGTGGGGAGGCTAATGCATCTACAAAAGGGCAACTCCACAACGGACCAGCTGAGGGTTGTGGAATCGGTGTTGGGGGAAACGTGCCGACTCAAGGGACCGCTCAAAAAGCATGAGAAGGTGATTTTGGGACGCCTTGTGGGGATCAAAGGCATAGACATGACTTGGGAGCAGCTGAACGAGGAGCTGAGAACATTTCTCAAAACTTTTCAGGAACGGCAGCTGCTGGAAAGTAGGGTCAAGAAGGAAGACCGAATGTAGATAATGACATAATGAATGATACAAATGAACAGTTGTTGGTTGGAGGTGATACGATATTATAGCTAAGCCCATACACGGCTTGCATGACTAGTAGATGACGAACATCTGTTATCTACTAGCCTGGGATCTCGCTCAGATGGACCTAATATATATCCTTTTCGAGTGCATAGTGTTAATTTTCCATTTGTTCTCGCGCTAAGGGGTCCTAGATCGTGGTAATTCGTCTATTCATCTTTGGAGATTGTATCATGTTACAATAAAAAGAGATGTATGATACGAATGAAAAAATCGCCTCCATTTCTTTTCCGCTTCAATTATCCCGTTTATCATGCCCCATATTAAATCAGTCAGAGCTTGCTGTTTCTTCTAGATTTTTTGTAGCTGTTCTGAAAAATGAAACCCGAGATTATACCTGGAATTGTACAGAATAATACAACCTGGCGAGGGCCAAAACTAATGATTGTCGAAATCCAACCATCCACAATAAATATGAGAGAGAGGAGAGTGTCAAGAATATATATTTTAAGGGAAATACATAACTTAGATAATGCACTTCATAGTATTATCTTCAATCTTAGTAAATCCATAATGGTCGAGACCATGGATTTAAATAAAAATACCAAGTGATCAGAAAATATGTCGTCATCATGGATGATATATCTTGGGAGTATATATTATAAGGATTATCGTTTCCTCCCTATTTAATTGGGTTGGTATGTGTATTTTCTGTCTTTATGGCGAATTTGGGACCAAACTGTACAAAATTCTTTAAAAATGCCATCCTAACTCATTCTGAATTACCGAATTAGGAAATAACCATTCTTGCTAGACTTCGTCACTTAGAATCTCTTCCACTTCGAAAGAATAAAGATTCTATGACACTTACGGCGCCGATGCCTGATGATTTGTAGACGTGGTTACGAAATGAATGACCTTAGATACCTAATAACGCAGCCTGATTTATTCTGGGATTTTTTTGATGCTCCTCATTTAGCATCTGAATCTTCCAGTGCTGTAATGTTGCTACTACAAGGGGTACCATGGTAGCTGAGTCCAGCCGTATAAATACTATCGGGGGAAGTATAGTGCGATATCGAAACGACTTAAACGTATGGGGGTATCTTTTTGCGACGAATTTGCTGTACCACTAGAGTCCTCAGGAAGACTGTAGACCATGTAGAGCTCTTGGAGGAGGGAACCTGACCAAGGGAAGTAGTTATACTACCTCTGAAAGCAAGATCTGGACTTCAGCATGCTCCAGGAAATTCATAAACAATGGGAAGCAAGTTAGGTCGCAGATATTAAGTAGGAATAATACTCGTTTATAGTAGCGTGTGTTCATCGAGCAGTACGACTTAAATGTACTGTCTTGGGAAATGATTTGCCTATGACCAGGCACGATTTGTCTGAAAATTGACTAGGTGTGTATCTGAATCTTGCTCCTGTTTGCCAGGTTCCTTCATGTTACATTGAAAGGGACTATTCGTTATGCATGTGAGATGCAATGGCGATGCCTTTGATATTTTGCGATGAGGGCAGTCTCAGAGATATTTGTAGATAATAACACGAGTTACATAGTTTCAATGGATTCTAGCGAGCGATCTCTATGGCTGGACTAGTTTAATTTTTTCCACACCCCTAGTAACTCCAATAGCCTGATATCTAGCAATATTCTTCGAGACATCAAGTTGGCGGAAGGCCAAAGCAGTGTAGAAAAAGAGGTCGTAATCTCGAAAAGAGCTCCCAAAAAAAATAAATGAGAGTCATAATAGTCAGTTTTAGTGTACAGGAAAGTGATAATGTGTGTTGACAAAATGTCAACCTGTTTTTTGGGACCCCTTTTGGGCTATATCTCATCCCCCCGGCTAGTACAGTGTTTATCGACTGATAATCTTCAGACGTCCATGGTATCAGTTCAACAGAATAAGGGTATGATATATAATATCAGCGGTTCATTAGCAAGCTTGGTATATCTGTTTGAGCATGGTGGGGAACACATCAACTACAGGAATTGTACCAGGGTAAGATGACATGCGGTCTTATTCTATCGCTACGCTCATCGATATCAATAATGATTTTGAGAAGAGAAGTAACGACAGTATGTGGAATTGTGGAATCATCCTGCTATAATGTTCATTAATTGATGATTGGAGACATTTGAAAATTGGGCAACCATTGGAATATTTTGCTGAGGTGCTTGAATGAGACCTCTCAAACTACAAGTTGGAGTCGATATAGTGTGCTGGGATTCCAAACTACAGCTATAGGCGTCTATTAATACCTATACTCCTCTACCATATATTTCATAGTAACATGGGTACCAGGATATATATTGTGCACAGTTGTCTATCACATTGGGTTAACGAAAGGTCGGCTCAGTGTTACAGAATCCCCTGAATCCCTCACAAATTAATTTTGTCAAACCTCCTTCTTTGTAAAGAGTTTTTTTTTTTTAATCTAGGGAAATACATTTATTACGCGCGGAAAATTGATTTTTTCTCCCATAAAATACCCAAAATCAACGTTTTTTCAACAATTCCTGAGGACGTGGCGTAATGGTAGCGCATTGGATTTCGGTTCTTCTGAACGACGTCCTCCAAAGGCTGCGGGTTCGAGTCCTGTCGTCCTCTCTTTTTTTGCCCACCGGCTTTCTCTCTCTTTCTCTTTTTGCCTGTTAATTAGTTTTTTTTTCTCTGCATGTCGCAATTTTCAAAACCGTTGGCCTATCCAACTCTATTTGAAAAAATTTGAAATTTGAAAAACCTTAAACGATATCTCGAAATAAACCGTATAGAACTCGTCCCATGGACCCTACCCTTGGTTAGAAGGCTTGAGAATCAATACATGTCATATACTGGAGCCGTATATGGCCTCTGGAATTTTTTTAATTCAAAAATTATCCCTCGAACTCGCATCAAAGAACATGCAATCCAAGTGCAAGCGATCTGCAGAGACATGAGGTTGCTATTTACTTTACAGGAAATACACATCCGTGGAGGATACTGGAAGCAAAAAAGAAAGCCCGACGTGGGGCTTGAACCCACAGCCTTGAGATGACTTTGAATAAGAGTCTCACGCTCTACCGATTGAGCTAGCAAGGCTGGAACTTGAAAATATTGGAATCTTTGGTTATTTAAGGGTGAAAAGATGAACTTTTTCCGCAAAAATAATACTCCACGCAAAAGGTAAAATAAAAAACCAAATCAAATTTATTAGATATGGAGTAACATGAGACTTTCTCTATCTTTACTGTTATCCCAAATGTCGATTACTTGGGTCCCTCAACGTTGGAGTCTGGGGGTATAGTTGCATATAGGCAAGTGAGAAGCAACGTATGTAGCATAAAGGAGGGTTATAATGAGAAACAGGGGTCTTACATTTGAGAATTGTTTTTATAGGGCTGGACGTATATACCATTGTGTGTTTTATCTTCAGTTGAATTTATTGGCTGTACTCAAGTAGCTTATATGACTCTTTGCAAGGAAGAGAGTGAGCAAAATAGGTTGTTATAATTAATAATGCGGAAATATACAGTGCTGGGTGATATTTGAAACGGTGAAGTTCTCTCAGTGCTTGCTACCAGTATATATTGGCTCTACCAATAATTATGCTACTTCTTTAGACATCATACACGCCATGGATGTCATTACACGAGTACAGAAAATGTACCACAAGTGGTATGTCAGAAAACGAAAAGAGGTATTGAATTTAACACGTTTCTCCTTCGTAATCATCATATGCGACTTCAAAGAGGTCCACCACTGATTTATGAGTAGGTTGCTTGCATTAGCAGATGCGTAAGTCCAGACCGCTGTTAATGCTCTTTTGATATTTGGATTAAGGTCCCTGTGCTTGTAATTACTCCGGTGAGACTTGGCTGAAAGAAAAGTCAGTCATAAGTTGTTGGTTTCCAAACCTCTGATATTACTTCTACATTTAATTCAAGTATCTATTACTTGTTATAGCACTTTGTAGAGTATCGACCTCTGTGCAGTATCTATGCACGATTATGCAACATGAGATGACTTCTAACAGATACCAGAACAGAGACAAACAAGTACAGAAAAAATCATATGGAAGGGATAGTCGGGTGATTACGGCATTTGGTTATTATTGGCTTTGAATATCACATGGTCGATACATTCAGGTGGGCGTTGTGCGTGGGTCGTCATGGATAAATGTATAAGCGAGTATTCACACCGAAACGAATAGTTGGTGAACTAAAGAGACGGGAAATTCTGGCGGAACTAACAGTCACCTCGTGTATGCACGAAATTACGAGGCACATATTTCTCTTGAGAGTAGGCTGATACCAGACTAGTAGGTGGTGCTCCACTGGATGTAGTGTGATGGCGGGTAGGATCTTCATTCTTGTGAAACGACAAGATTGTCAGCAAGGTCAGAAGAACTGCATGTTGGGCTGGCCAAATAGTGTTGGATGATGTTATTGGTACTCTTGATTGTCGATGAGAATTGATGGTCATTATAATTTGTCCGTGAACTGATTCAATCCCTGAATGCTGGTTTTCGCAAGCGTTTTATGTTCACGATATCTACTGAAATTCAACTTGACAAAGACAACAAAGTGATAGAGTTTTATTCATATGATCAATGATTCAATTAATCGACGTTATGAGCGTCTGATAATTGAAGTTGTGAGTCTGGTCTGGAGTCATGTGACAACGGCTCTATCAGCTTCAGACGAACCAGATGGATCTATGACGAATATCACATCACGGAAGAGGCCTGTGAACCGATTTTGATGATTCACAGTTAGTAATAATTACTAATCGACAATTAAACCAGCTGCGAAGGTTGATATTGCAGGCTGTTGCATTTTTCGATTGGTTTTCAACAATTTGACGAAAAATATAAGAATATTGGCGCTCAAAATATGAAGGGGACCAAAGAAACATATTTAACCGTGCAGAAATACATATTTAACCGTGCAGAAACACATATTTTGAGTTTCTTCCATTTTTAGGTTGCAGAAATGTATATTTTAGGTTTCATAAATGTATATTTAGAGTTTTCTTTAATATTAATCCATCATCCAAATATGATGATAACTTGACATATTGCGATCGTAGAGTCTAGAAACCCACTGAAATAACTCTCAAAGTACCATTCCAAGAGCAGCCACAGTTTTGGACTGCGGTAGATTTTTTATGAGGGCTGGGGACACCATCGCTCTCTGTATCGCTCTTTCTCTCTCCTCTTCAGCACGTAATAGCACTACATGGAACTCAGGGGCATGTATAATTGAAAATACATATGAACGGCCTACTTATCAAGCTCCTAAATATTCATCTTTTCCGATTGGAACAATATTAAAGTGTTTTTACTCTTTACGATAGGGACGTGGCTAAAACCACTTGAAGATGGACAGTTGACAGTAGTATCGTGTAGTGACGAGAAATAGAACTACAAATCCATGATACTTGATTTCAGGATCCATGTATGTCAAGTGACACCCCACAGCGTGTGAAGACGTCAATTTCAAGGGAACCATCCTTGGATAAAGGGTCTGGGAGAAACTACAAGTATTGTGCATTTTGAGTTCGTCTAGGGGTCTGGGAATAATATAAAAATTTTATAATAATCACGATGGATTTCTGTGTACTTTTGAGAAGACATTAACACATCTCTATAAATAGGACTGACGATTGAGTTGTCTAGATCTCTCTTGAACCGGCTCAAAGCAATAGCAATAGAGGAGTCTTTACATATTCTCAATTTGCTGGTCACAGAGTCATACGCACTGAGTCACTGAGTAAGAACTGAACAGACTTTGAGCAGACTCTGAACAGTTACCAACACAGCTTCCACGTGATATATGAGTGTGAATGCTACACAACACTTCTTACACTTCTTCTGGGCACATTCCAAATAGAGGAACGAACAGGTTCTTGACTGTTCCAAGTGAAAAAAACTGAGGTTATACTATCACTCAATTATCGAGGGACATAATTTCCATCTTTCCTTCCACCGGTTTCCATATCATCCGCTTCGATCCGGTTACCGCTTCCATACACTCATCTCTTACATCTCATGACCCAGTCTTTTAAACGTTGGATACAATTCCTCCCTTGGCTGGGACTAAATTAAAAATTAATAAAAAATTGGGCTGTGCAAAACTTTAAATAATTTCCTCCTGATACATTTTTTTCATACTGTACTCCTGGACGGTGCGTAACATTAAAACATCATGTGGTTATTACGAGGCAATTCATGCTTAAAAAGGGCATTGTTTTTGTTTCCCTGGTTCCGTGGGACATCAGGTGCCAGTTATGAGGCTCAAATAATGCCATTGCGTGACATACAACTAACGTATGGAATACTCGTAGTTAGTCAGCTTCCAGACTATGAAGAATCTCACACTACAACATTTCGGTCTCCGAATGCATATTCTATTCTGAAGAATCGGATTCGGAGTCCGTATACTCGCCACTATCGGAGTCCGTTCTATATTCGCCACTTCGGAGTCCGCTCCGAGGAAGCAGTTGAAACAAACTTTTTTTGCGCCGCTTCGGGCAGTCAGATGTCCTCGAGCGGTTTTTAGCGTCGTTGCCTGCGTCTGGTATGCACGGAAAGTCTTGTTTGGTTACGGCTGAAAACACATGATGAGAAAAAAGACAATGTTAAAGTTGCCACTGCGAACGGTTTGCCACGATCCGGGACGCGTAGAAAAGTATTTAAGGACGGCCACTTCCCCCCTTTTGCAACCATCCAAACACACAGTCTCACACACTGAAGACACACTCACATTAACAATGCCCTTCTTCCCCATCTTCATCCACAGCTCTCGATCCAAGTTCACCGACTCCAAGCGATCCTCCATGGAGAGCCGAAACTCCACTGAAGTCTCTGCTGCCTCCAAGAACGTGGCCCCACACCGTCTCGTGACCTACTATCCCAGCCACTACAAGTGCCTGTAAGCCTTATAGGGACCATTTCAACTAACAGCATTCATTCATATAGACAAATATATTAGAGAGTTAAATTGTATAGTAGAATGTAGGCAACTGAGTATGTAGATCCATTACATATTGACATTGAATTGGTCTTTAAATGATGAACATCTCGACTGTTCAATGTTCGTCAGGTCAGTGAATGCTTGATTCTCCACCAGAGCCATCAGCATTATTATAGGTATGTTATATTAATTGATTGGTTTGTATGATAAGAAAAAAGTAGTGATACAACCTGTAGTACCCTGGTAGTCTTCCATCAAGCTTTGTTCAAAATTCTTTCAAACAGAGTTCCTTATCTCATCTCTACATGCATAATCAAACGTCAAGGTCAGAAACAATTTAACCCATGAAAGATATTAATATGAGCACGGTTTACCGTATACATGGTAGTTTATGAGTTAGTAAACGTGCTGCGCCTGTCCAGGTCGATTATGACGTTCCTCTGGACTGTGAAAGGACAAGTGAAAACCACGAATCATTGTTTCTTATAGATTTGTTAGCTGATGTGAGGTAGGAGCACTGAATTCATTTAATAAACCAATAAATAATGTGCACGTGGCAAGATAAAACTGAACATGATAATCACTCATGGCTCGTTATCGCGTCGCGATCGCCCAAGCTGCAGAGAAAATATCCTCCACACAACCCATTCTTGGACATAGAAAGATGAGAAAATGGCCCCAATAAAATAAATCGTACAATTAAACAATCCAACCGTGATGCTCATTGAAAAAAATGAATTGCAGCACCCAGGATTCTCGTATGGTCTCCCACTACAATACTAACTGGGCTCTCTGGGGCTTGGCTATGGCTGATCGGACGGGAAGCCGTATTTTCACCAGGATATGGCCGCAACTGGACTATTTCGGGATTAAGATCTATTGACCGGTTAATTAAGTCACGTGTGCGGTTTTATTTTCTCTCTGCAATTTCCACCTACATTCGGAGAAGGCGATAGGAACGGGTACACCTGCCTTGCCAACTCTAGTATCCGTCACGACGACCAAAAGAGTGAATACCATCCCAAATCCAGTTAAATGCCACGTCTACGCCTAAGGGTTCATGTCGAGACTTACCTGGGGGGACTAAAGGCAACCGACTATCATCAAACTCTTCATGTTGTGTATGGACTACCGCGTACTACAACAATAGAATATTATGGGGACTTATATTGTAGTATATAGCCAAATTAACTACTCAATCAGTTCCTTCATTCACTATCGTGCTACCATCTGAGCATGGGCGGCATTGATGCTCCTATGAATAATATATTGTTTTTTACCAATCTTTACTGAATATTTATGAAATTTCGAGTCATTGCAAAACTCTTTATTGGGCCGCTATCCGAGTCCTAAAAAATCCCACCCACAAATTACTACTAACACACTACTTCACTGAGCGTAATCGTTGGATAATACTAGTTTGTATGTTATAACTGTACTGGGCTGGAGTGATATTCGCTATATTGAAAGCTTTTTTTGGTTGATCTAACATGTATTTCGAACTCTAAATATGAATTTCTGCAAGTCTAAACATGAATTTATGCAACCTAAAATGTGAGTTTTCGAATGAGAAAAAGGGGTTCACTCAGAGTGTCAAAAAAAATCGCGAAGGATTTAATTCTATTCGAATCCATACTCTTGGGGAATATGAGTTATGGAACAAACTCGGAAGTTGTTTTTCTTCTTAATTGAGTGCACCCATCCCTCTCAATCTTCTCTCATCAATCGTACTTCTCCACCACAGAAGATGTAATTACCATGTCAAAGGATCATAATAAAAGAATATGGAGATGTCACGGAGATTGAGTTTCCAAGATGGACTGAACCTCCAGATAATCAACGAGTTGCTGACTAAATAGGTTACGTAATTTAGGTGTCATACCCGAGATTCGGCTCCTCTCGCATGTATGGTGGGGTCTGCTGATACCTGTCTGAAGGTACGAGTTATCATAGATATAAATTTCTTAATACTGGTATAGGAGAGACCCTTTCAGATTGAGGTGTAATTATTTTATAATATCTGCTGTATGCCCAGCAACACTGGAATAATTGCGTAAGTCTGATCGATCTCCAGTCTATACCAATCAACATCCAGCGCATCATCAAGTAAGGGAATGTGGCTTTGATACCAAGGGTTGTCGCTTTGGAATGGTGTGTGACTACAGCTCTAATGGTTTCCAGTCTGGGACCGCGTGCTGAACCAGTAATTTCTATATCAGAACAGTCGGAGGCTTGCTGTTGCGACGATCTGCCATAGTTGGATGACTCGCCAATAATAGCCATCAAGGCTTTTTCTCTGTAGAATATCTGCCGGTAGTGATGAAAACGGACTGCAGGAACTTGACAGAGAAGTCAATGGACTTTTTCCACAATTGCTTATGACCTACAGATACCGCTGCATGGTTGGGGGAGTAATCATTCACGATCAACATTCTGTGTGTGACGCATGAGACAGACAATATAATAGAAAATACCTCATCGTTCCTGTTTCAACGTATCGGATTTTGTCACTCAATGGCTTCCATTTGGCTCTTCCTGTAATGTTTACTCATCATCAATAGTGGGTATACCTTCCTTCAAAAATAGGAACAGAGCCAGAAAAGAGTTACTATTAGATGTCCAAAAGTGCCTCTAAGATCACATCGTCAGTATCAGACGAAGCTCAAGTCAATTCCACCGTTGTTTCTCTTAGGATCCTATTTTTTGGTGGGAGTCTAAGAGAGTCTTGAAGTCTCCCCTATGAGTTATCGGGGGAACAGCGGGACACACTGATTCAATGATCTTCTTTTAGTAATTGAATGTTGAGGTCGAGCTGGATCCAGAGTCAGTCGTGGGTTGCAAGTTTCAAAGACTCTGGATTTGTTTCCCCATTATTGGAGTGTCAGCTGAGGTCTATAGCTCTGACCCTGAGCTTTTCATCATTGTGCAGCTGCACTGCACGATTATGCAATACGAGATGACTTCAAGAAGATGAAGAAGAGAAAGAAACAAGAAGAAAAAAATCAGATTGATGATATAATAAGGCTAGCAAGGTATCGATTATTTCCTGACTGATCGCTGTTGTAAATGAGAAAGAGGAATGTAGCACTTGAGCGCATAACTGATGCACTGAATTGAGGGGAGAGCTTGACGCTGCCAGCAGTGTCTTCTGCTAAGATACCGGTGGAAATCGCTCAAACGCAGTTCATGATACCATAGTCGGTTAGCTGTCCATTAGGGGTGCTATGGGAATTTTTGTCGTCATTATTGATGAGACAACAGACATAATCGGGAGGGTCTGATTAGGAAGATGAGATGTAGTACATTCTCTGTTATTGAACTTTCTAAGAGTCCTGTCCTCTTTTATTGTGTTATGGAGATGACAAGTGTAGTTTCACACTCGTTGGTGGACAGATTGTAATACTTGTACCCTGGTCTTCATAGTTATAAGATGACCATGGGACTCTATTTCTTGCGAAAATGTCAGACAGGTTCAGAAGAAAACATCAGGTGTACAGTGGACTGGTTAATATCATCTTGTGACACAAGACCTTTCTGTTGTCTGCTTGTTGTACCATCAACTGGTGTATTGTTCATGTCTGACTTGGTTTTGCCATCATTATTGGAATCGTGGTGATCGTGAGTCAGTCTGCATAACATGGGAAGACGTAGCACATACGTTCCGTTCCACGACTAATAACTTCTGTTTCTCATCTCTCCAGCCTTTAATTGAATCAATAAGACTAGTATTATTTTTTCTTTCCTTCGTCACGATAGTATTTCTCGCTTGGTAGAAGTTGTCGCGATAACCTGGTACTGATAGTATTGGCAACACCTCATGATGTTTGCATGAAAAAAAAATAATCACGAGGGCTACGAGATTTTATATGTAGAGATCGAAATTCTTGTATACGTTATCGTTCGGTGAGTCAATCGTGATGAGAAAAAAAAATTCTAGTATCAAGGGACAGCAGGAGTTTCGATACAGCACTTCTTCGCACTATCCTGCCTTAATAAAATATCATGGTCAGGGGGATATATGTATATATATAGAGAGAGAGATAGAGATGGCTCAAGAAATATATGTGTACGGCTGGATTTTTTTTATCGTTCGTCGCCTTCCTACAGCATTGGATCAATTAAGTTATTCAACACACTTTGGGGACCGAACTATACAAATATCTTTAAAAACGCCATTCGAACTCATTCTGAACTACCCAATTAGGAAAAAATCATCTTTTACAACTTGAATCCTTAATATCCAAGCAATGCAAGTGAACAATCTGAACAGAACATGACAGTTAAAGGGCAAAAATTAACCTGAAAAAAAATATTAACGCAGTAAATTGTGTCGCACTAATGCTAGATAACTTCAAATATGGTACAAGTGCTGGCTACAATCTCCCAGCCTTCTCTAACCACACAGACCAAGCTAGAAAGGGACTCACTACAAGTAGTCTCAAGACTACCTCCTGGGGTATTAAAAAATTGTGACCACCAGGGCAGAGATTTCACCAACTTCGAGTGTCGAATCACTGCGAAAATCGCTTTACTATCAACAAGCAGCACGTACCTCTACCTTCTCATGTATATATGGCAAAGCCAAACATGAGTTTTGACTTCCCTCGACCTTACAGAAACGGATTTCAAGATACTGAAGAAAGCGACTCTGATGTTGCTGTAGACTCAAAATTTAATACCTAGATCATTCCAGTGGTACCATGCAGTAATACCTCTTTGACTGCCATCCCAATATACAGCAACTTCTTCGAAAGCCCTATCTTGAGGATACAACTGAGCTATGGCAACTAACTCGATTCCAAACAAGTGATAAACACAGTCAAGAGACATATTAGACATCATATGTTTCTTTCTGATGATCATCTCAGTTTCTAAGAAGCATATTGGTCATCTCACATCAGACAGACTGACTCCAATGTTGTCTTTCAAGGTGCCATAAAAGAACAGTTCCCCGTCATAGTGAAAAATTCATAGTGAGTCAGTACGTTAGCCACTGTTTTCTCCAATCATTGATCCAGTCTCTGAAACGAATTATTCACTCTCGGAACATTTTCCCTGTACAATATAGCTTAGTTTTCTATAATATCACTTGCTTGGCCACATCTGGAGTATTCCCAGTAGGAAACATGTGAAAATGCACCAATAAATTCCTGAGTACTATAGAAAATCAGCTGGTGACATTCGTCAGGTATTCTGTTTGACTTTTGCCATTTATAAATCCATGTTAGCATTTTCCCCGAGCTATCTGGTTCGTCAACCCAAAGCTAAAGACCCTGACAATGAAAGAGTGATAAATAGCTGGGAAAAAATGCAGATTTGATACAGGAAAAAATCCAGTAGTGCCTATCGGGATGGTACTCATGCTTTGGGGTGGTGCTCATATTTTTGGGGGACCATTATCACTTCTTATCGCGTAGTGGGGGTGTCCTGGGATGCATGCAACAGTATGGAATGGCAATCAAAACCTGATCACGACAATCAAAACCAGCAGAAAGAGGTCACGATAGAAACAGATGTGCATTTTCGTGATCAAATTGATATATTCATCTCATTAAAAAAAAAATCCAAAGCCAATTCACTCTCAGAGATACAATTTCCACTCAACAAATGCTCGGAGAAAGTGCCTTGAAGCGTTCCAAAGGAGATTAACAAGCTTGGTTTCTGACTTTTACACACCTGGGTACTGTTTTCTCAGATATAAAAGTGCAGTGAAAGAAATGGAGGCGTCAGTATGTTGAGAGGGAAGCTGTAGAGTGGGTTTCAGGCACCATCGAATCAAATCTCTGCCATGAAAGCTTCCTCTGGTTTTATCTGAACCTCACGAAGTATCTGAAATAAGTTGCCTCGAAACAAAGTCCTGGAGTCGATAATGAACAGGTTTTTTTCCACTCTCAAAAATCTAGAAAATGATTAATCATGTCACTATTCTCCCCTATGCATTCCCACTCCATCAATGGTCTTACAGATCGTGATTTCCTCCCTGCTCCCGTCAGTTCTAAGGGGGTTTGTTCATTCTGTGCCTCATCTCTTTGATTCAAATTTTTTTACAATTTTATTGGTTTTATTATTATTGAATCTATCACTTATTCCCATTTGAATCACTGGCTTAGTCATCTGAATTCGGATGGACTAGGCTAAGGTTTTTAATTTTTCAACAATCCGCAATAGTTTAGTGGCTAGAATTTCCGCCTGTCAGGACATCTGTTCAGCACGCGGGGGACCGGAGTTCAATTCTCCGTTGCGGAGTTTCTTTTTGCCCCAGTTCTTCTGCTTTCTGGTTGGTATTATTCTCTTCTTTTTTCTCCTTGGCTTTTTTTCTGAGTTCACCGAATGTGATGGACCGATGAACTTTAAATATATCGGTTCTCTCTTGTTGAACGCTGATTCAAGGTGTAATAACTTCGACTCCCTAGTAAGAATGTTAGACTCGTACTTTGAAAGTAGCCAATACAAGTACCAGATTCCTTCTTCTGAGCCTGTCTTGGTGTGTATGGGAGGACCAAAAAAAGAATTTTAACATTAGGTTTAACGGTTGCATAAGCTTAAAAAATACTACCTGACGTGCAAAAAAAGTGCTACCTGCCTCAGAAGTGCAAAAAGATAGCCCGACGTGGGGCTTGAACCCACAGCCTTGAGATGACTTTGAATAAGAGTCTCACGCTCTACCGATTGAGCTAGCCAGGCTTTTCTTGAAAACACTGAAAAGGTGGCATCTACTATGTGAATAATGTGCTTTATCTCGCGGGAAAATCCGGGAAAATCGTCCTAAACGCGTCAGTTGCACGTGCAGTTGAATCCAGAGACAGCAACAAGACACATTCTATCCAAAAATCAACAGTATTGTTCTTCCTTTGATGTTCTAGTATATATGATCCAAAAATAACATCAAAGTTTATGCGGTGTTGTGGTTGAAAATTATGAGACTTAAGCAGGGAACATATATCTGAATGTACAAAAAATGTCAATTGCAGAGTACGAAGATGCAAAAAGATGGGCCCAACCGGGAATTGAACCCGGGACCTCTCGCAAATTGCTCAGGAACACCCTAAGCGAGAATTATACCACTAAACCATCGGGCCACGAGTCTCAGACCGGTGAAATAGTCATATAGGGTGTCCGGTGATTAGTCATCCCGCATTCAAAAAACAAAAAAATTCCAAGGAAAACCAAGAATCAAAAAACCAGGAGAACCAGGGGATTGACAAACACGCGCACAGCTCGACAGCGGCCCCGAGAATGACCTCTACATGAGCCCATAGACATTATGTCTGGGATTACGTAATATGTAGCTTAATTATGCATATTGCATAGAAAAATAAATAAAAAAAAGAATAAAAAACAATAAAAAACAATAATAACACGCGTGCACTTGACCGTGACGGCAATGTCCCACGCGACTTCAGGCATACTATTATCTCCCGGGTCGACTTTTTGGATCAGGCTGTGCAAGTGGCTGTCAAAGTCGGACTGAACTCGCTGATTGAGGGCTGACCATTTAAATATTGTAAGAGTACATCGTTCTCAACACGCCCCTCTTCATTTTGCATCCCAACACGCCGGCTCTGGGGCCACATTAGCGTCTTCTAGTGTGTTGTTGTGTCGCGTTGCCACTTTTGGCATTGCATTGAGGACGATAAGGTTCGTCGTTAATGCACGTTATCTGACTCCATGGGCTAAGGTTCAGCTAGTCCTTGTGCAATATGCAAACACATGACTGCGTCCTACGAATCCCCATCCCCTCTGTCTCTTCTCTTCTCTCCACGAACACCACCTCGACACGCTCACATACACGTCACGCACGGACTCTCCAATGGCAGCCTCTGAGAACCACCCTCCTTACAAGGGTAAGTACGCGTGAAGCGCGGCACGTCCTGGGTCGCAAATGGAAGATAACTAACACAGACATGATCAAGGAGGGAATAATTCAGCTCAAGGACCGAAACGGCTCGTCGAGACACGCTCTCAAGAAGTTCATTGTTGAGAACTTCGATGTCCCCACCGCCAACTTTGACAGATATTTCAACGAGGCCCTGCGACGCGGTGCTGCCAGTGGCGACTTCATTCAGCCCAAGGGAACCTTCGGAACCGTCAAGCTGAATACAAAGCAGACTGAGAAGAAGCCTGCTTCTGTTCCAGGCCACCCCCTATACAAGGGTAAGTACGCGTGAAGTGATCAGGTCGCTTATTCGCGAAAGCATTCCGCGGCGCATCTTGTGTGGCAAATGGAAGATAACTAACACAGACATGATCAAGGAGGGAATCATTCAGCTCAAGGACCCAAACGGCTCGTCGAGACACGCTCTCAAGAAGTTCATTGTTGAAAACTTCGATGTCCCCACCAACTTTGACAGTTATTTCAACCTGGCCCTGCGACGCGGTGTTGCCAGTGGCGACTTCATTCAGCCCAAGGGACCCTTCGGAACCATCAAGCTGAATAATAAGCAGACTGAGAAGAAGTCTGCTGTTAAGAAGCCAGCCGCTAATGCAGCCGCTACTAAGGAGGCTCCTGCCACCCAGAAGGCTACCGAGGCGACCAAGGCTGCCCCTGCCACCCAGAAGGCTTCCACCACCAAGGCTGCCCCTGCCACCCAGAAGGCTTCCACCACCAAGGCTGCCCCTGCCAAGACGCCCACCACGGCCACCAAGGATGCCCCTCCCACCAAGAAGGCCCCTGCCACCAAGAAGGCTTCTACCACCAAGGCTGCCCCTAAGGCTGCCCCTAAGGCTGCCCCTAAGGCTGCCCCTAAGGCTGCCCCTAAGGCTGCCCCCAAGAAAGCTACTCCCAAGAAGGTTATTCCTCCCAGAGGCTGCCCCCCCTTGCCTGTTGCTACTACTAAGGAACTGCGTCAACTTCTGACAATGTATGCGCGATAGTTTTGAGTTGGGAATATTAGTTAGACTTCTAGATGGGAATTTTGTTAAGAAAATCTCATATGTGAGTGTCGACCCTTATATATCCCACAGATTTAGGACATAACTCGCAGGCTTACCCTATCTCTGGATGTCACTGAGATCGAAGCGTGACGGAGTTTCGGAGTGGTAAAATAGTCGCATGGGGTGTCCTGTGATTAGTCATCCTAGATTGGAAACTTCAAAAAAGTGGAATGAAAAAATCATACGAAAAAGATAGAGTGACAGACCATCTCTACACCTGTGGTAGAGTCACTCTTAGCTTTTAGATGGATACCACAGGTTCTTATCACAGGGTTCTGGCGTGTTGGTTGTGTACAAGTCCCTTGAATCAGAAATGATGATAAAGAAGTACGTAAAAAAATTGAATACTGAAACTAAATCAATCAATCTGATAAATTCCTCAACTGCCGAATTCACCTCTCAAGAATCAAGGCCAAACTCTTTGATGTACCATGTTGACATCCGAGTATGATTACGGGAGGTACCTGGACTCTATAACCGTGTTAGATAGTCGATACGAAACGCCATATGAGTTGGTTAGTATTGACAATGGCAAACTATTTGATCATATGTTTCAGTATAAGCAGGACCTAGACAACATCACTTGAACTGTTTCAAAGATCACAGTGTGAAATAAGTGGAACCCGGTTTAATGAGCAGCATATATATGCCTAAAATGTAGAGACTTTCATTGATTATTTTTCTTTTATTTTTTTTGATTCTAGGGAAATATGACATATTAAGCCAGCCAAAATGTTTCAACGACTTTTTTTGCCAGTTGCGGCCATATCCTGGTGAAAATACGGCTTCCCGTCCGATCAGCCATAGTCAAGCACCAGAGAGCCTAATTACTATTGTAGTGGGAGACCATACGAGAATCCTAGGTGCTGCAATTCCTTTTTTTGATCTCAATGCTGGTTGTCTTTTTCCATGTCTCCTACCTATTTTTCTTAGCTTAGTCATATGATGTGTAGGATTCAAGTTTTTTTGTAGGATCAGCAATTCATTAATGCCAGTCATTCACTGCATGTTTCAATGTGCCAAATATTGCAATTCCTTCCTTCAGTCAAACATCATCTAGACCTTTCATCTTCATCCTTTCACACGCAGGTTTGAAGGTGGAAAAAGTTGGATACCTAATAGTGGGGATGCCAGAATACCCGTTCTCATTTTGACTCCATCACAACAGAGGAAAATGTCTCTTCCCATATTGAAGAAGAAACTAGAATGTTCTTTCCGAGTTTTGGTAGCATGAGGAACTAGGGAAATATATATTTAAGGTTTCATACATATGCAAGACTGCAGAGTAAGACAAATGTGGTGGGAAACTTGGAGGCTAGTGGAGATGTCCAAAGAATTATCAATTTGACAACAGTAAACGTCAAACGACGACGGCTTTTCTCTCTTGAATCTCTAGTAGATTTTTCTCTTCACTTCCGTTCTAGAAAGTTCTCCATTTCTCCTCTATGCATGATACATGCAATCGGACGGTTAGTTCGCATATATCATGCATGGGCGATGCACATTTTTTTGCCACCAGCCCAGTCTCCTAAACTGTAATGGGTTCGGCCAGCAATATATAAACCCCCCTTAGGTCCCAGTTTTTTCATCAGAATCAGACCAGTTCACTCTGAGTCATTCTGGAGACGGAAGGTGCCTCTATAGCCTGCTGAGATGCAGAGCTGGCAAGCAAACCTGTCTCGTACATCGAGGACGGCATCGCTAGCTTGAGTTGTTACAATGAGGACTGAAATGCCCAATGAGTTTCGGCAATGACGCGTTTACCGCATGAGCCCAATTGCGGTCAAGAGACTCTCGCTGTGACGCATTGAAAAACATGTACAGCCCGAGAAAGTGCGGCAGCTTCATTTGAGCGTTTGAGCTGAGAGATTGTTTCTCTGAGAGTTAATACCAGAAGCAAGCACGATCGCCTGAGCAAAGTGCGAGTTTGGCAGGCTGAAATGCCTGATCCATCTCCGTGTCTTGTGAGTTGTTGAAGACCACATGTACAGCCGCCAGAGCAAAGAGCCAGCCAGTGAAATCCTGTAGAGCCACCGACTACAAGTATGAGATACTCAAGGGTGGAATTCCTTTTGAGATACTCATTTACGGGTGAGATCCCCGAGCTGCCTGGACGCTGAGACGCATTCTAGAGCAAAGATCTGCGTCTACAGAAATGAGCGATCCAAGCCAGAGCCACCGAGCCCGAGCTACAAGTGCCAGGGCTGATACGCCAATCAGAGCGAATGCCAGAGCCAGATGCCTGAGTCAGAGCCAGAGTTGAAATGCCAGAGCCAGTACCGATCATGAGCAAGCCAGTGAGTCCACAGTGCAATAAGAGCCAAAGCCGTGAGGAGGAACAAGTCTCCGTGAGCCGCTAAGTCCAAAGAGCAATGAGAGCCAGAGCATGAGCAAGTTGCTATTCAAGGAGTAGGAAGTGAACCTCTACAGAGGATGTAACTGACCGAACCTTTATCTAGTTTTAAGAGGAGTAGGTGAAAGACCGAACCTCTTGGGTTAATAAATGATGGACCAAAGAGTCCAACCCGATATTTCAATCGTAGTGAGTTGTATCTATTGTATTGTAGTTGTCTTGGAGGAATTCTCATCTATCTTATTTCCCTAACTATTTGACTTCTTCATTGTGCGGACAAGGCTCATACTTTCCAGTATTAATTTCTGTCTGAGAGATCAAATTTGCAGCTCTGTTCCATCATATGAGATCTCCTATCTCCTATCTCAAGCAGACCCCATCATACATACGAGGTGAGCTGAATATCGGCGCCTGGAGAGGAAAGGAGAGCCCGCAGTGCGACAGAGGACAACGAAGAGACTTAGACTCACTTCTGAAGATTGGAATGGACCTAAACATTCTCCTGGCACTGAGGATAAAAAGAGTCCTACATCGCAATGTGGGTGTTTCGATCCGTACGACGAATAGATACACTTTTTGGGGCAAAGACTCGTCTCAGAGTTGGCTAGCGTTAACTCAGAATGGTCTAGATTGTTCTCTGACTCTCCCTTTGGATGGGGTCGCCATTTTAATGAGTTGAAGCAAGTATTTGTTGTGCATGTGAGCTGCGATGTTCGCTGCAGTTGCGATAAGCGAGGAGGACAGCGGCAGAGACAGCTGTAGGGATATAAGAGGAGTTACGAAGAATATAAATATTATAGTGCCTTCCTAACATACACATCTACCCATTGACATCTTTATATCATTTTTTCAACCCCTAGTAACTCCAATAATCTGAGATCCAGGAGGATCTTCGAGGCATATAAAGTTGTTGGTAGATGTAAGGTTGAAGGAATATTGTCATGATCTCGAAACAGAGCTTCCAAAACAATACAAGTGAACAGTGAGAGTCATTCCTTTCAACTGGATAGTAGTATTGTGTCTCTGTGATATTGAATTTCCTCTTTTCAACTCCCTCTTACTGTCCAACTTGGTGATATATCTTATGTAGCTACCTGTATAGTTTTCAAGACACCCAATTGAGGAGATTGTAACCTGTTTTGCCAGCAACTTGATGTGAAACATTCTCCCTTTCTGTATCTTCGGAACGCTGACTCCCTGAGTACTTCTTTTCATTTTCCGTCAGCCATTTTATATTGTTCTGTTGTGTAGAATATGAAAATTGAGGTGCTTCGGTAATCCCAATTGAGAAGAAATACAACCTGTGATCCTGTCATGGGTCTTACAATGACGATGACTTTGCATTCGAGTTGAATTAATTCTTGCACGATTTTTTTGAGACCCCGAATCTTACTGCGATTCTACTTCCATTGATGTTCGATTTAGAGTTGCTGAAATCCACATTTAGGGTTCGACACTTCATATTTTGAGTTTGGATATTCAAAATTACATAATCCGAAAAAAATCGAAATGTAGCGATATCTCCTCAGATAAATGCAATATTGACTTCAAATTTGGTCCAAATCAAAGATAAGACACATTGAAAGATATTAATCCCCGAAATATGATAGTGGGATTTTTTTGGAAGTCAGAAAAGTGGATCAAAAAATTATTTGCAATAATTCGAATATTAAATAAAATACGGTAAAATCGTTAAAAATACAAATATATGATATACATGAACAACTAAGGAACTCAAGCTCATATAACAGACTATATTGAACAAAATAACTCGGTAAATATTTTTTATTCGGCTATTTATGGTAATAACAGTCCCCTCGTCGTTCTCCTCTGTCAGCTAGCCAGAACAGAGTGAGATATTGAGGTGTTGGATAACAGAAATCGCTCCAAGAAAGTGGAAAAAGTACAGAAAGAAGCTGTAAGATCTCAGTATGTATTGATCCATGTGGATCCAATCTATATATCAGCATGAGTAAGCTGGAAACAAGAGACCTAGTCATTGAAATGTCCTCCTTTGTATTGCTGATGCAGCGTGCCAGTAAAGTGTCATATGACGAACATACAATTAAATATACCATATCACACGCTGAAATTATTCCAAACAGCTCTAGACTGTTGCTTTCGTCATCTAGATTCAATTTTCAGCCATTTCTGAGATACACTTGGACCTATCTGTGGATCTAGAACTGTATCACGATAACCAAAGCTCATGAGAGAGTCAGAAAAGGTGAAATCTTACAATTATTGAGCCCATTTGACTGCTATGTCCTTTACCCACGTCACAAGCACCATAACTTCACCACCGCTATTTTTTGAAGCTGTTGAAGCTCCCATGCAGGTAGATAGTCAATGGGCATTGATAAAGTATCACCTACAGAGCCACACGAGCTAGCTGAACGGCACAATGGCTGTTCAGACTGAATATATGGACCGCTGGATGTATTATTATAGCAATGATTCCTTCTTTGAAATTCTTCACGACTCAAAAACCGCTCCTTGGGTAACTCACAAACATACATCCAGTACAACTACGTCAACACTTCAAACAAATATAAATAACGAGACTGGCCCAGGAGGAGCCTCTTCTATCACCTATATATGGATCCAAACTACTCAATGTACTTCTTGAGTCGCTCCACGGAATACTCAAGCAGATCCTCGTCCTTGTAGATAGCAAATCGGAGGTATTCCTCAGGTAGGCAAGCTCGGGAATTAAGAACTCGGTGGGTAGGCTGCTCGGAAGTCCTTGGATCGGCCAGCAAGATCATCGGGGAAGCATAATCGGCAGGGATCATCACCTTGAAGAAGTGGACGAGAAGAAGCCACCCTGCAGTAGTATCTGATATCGATTCGTCTCTAATACAAGCACTCCGAAGATGAGAAAGAAAGGAGGTTGGTAGCTGGATAACCATATCTCGTAGCAATAGGCCTGACCATGGCACTATAGATTAGATCTTCTCTGTAGTTCCTTTAATACTATTTTATTTCGTTAAGGCGGAGTGAATGCAGTGGAAAGTGTGAAAGAGGGTTAAATAATTATACAGTGACTAATACGAGCTCAAGAACGGGTTAATATTTGATTACGTATTTCTGGTTATTTATTGGTACTGTTCTAGTTCCCATGGACACTTACAGATCAGAATATGTCGAGAACGTACTTTCTCATATATATCAAGTTCCTAATGGTGTTTCGAAAGATGGAAGTAGCAGATATAGCGTATAGATCCTTCCTAAGAATATCTAGACCGGCTCAAAACGACTCCCGACAGATCCTATCTCACATTGCGACCTTGGAATCTCACAGCGGATTTAGCTCAGATGGGAGAGCGCCAGACTGAAGTCTCTCTTCGGTCCTGAAATCTGGAGGTCCTGTGTTCGATCCACAGAATTCGCAGTTCTTTTTGCCAGTGTTGCTTGTATTTTTTCTTTTTTTTTGAATCTTTGCTGCTTCTTGTTGCAGGTTTTCTACGCGAGAAGCTTCACTGTGGTAGGCTCCCTTACTTGGCAGTTGACTGAGCAGTGTTGAGTTTTTTTTTTTCATTTAGTGAATAACCATGGTGATCAGAAGCGTGTGGACGCTCTGAATTCATTTATTCGTCTTGTTCAGTGGTCGTTTTGTGATGATGATTCGTATTCGTTGATACTGACTTATTCCGGATCTACTCACTCCCAGTTCTTACACCAGATATATAAGACGTGAGACTTCAATTCCACTCAAAGAGATGTCCTTGGTTCAGATAACCCGAGGGTCCAGTTCTTGAGACTCTCTTTCTCAGCATTCCAATCTTTCTAGACATACTTGCACAATGACTATACGGCTATATTGAGCGAAAGGTATATACAAGATCACATCTTCAAATCAACTCAAGATAGGGATAGTTTTGAGATTCAACCAGATATAGGGCCTCGATCAGACACAAGTCCTACATAGACCTGCGTTGGAGCTACCAGCATATCATATAGCAGTACTCAAGGAGTTATGCTGAACACATTTGTTTTCTTCCTCTAACCACTCCTTGTTTAACTCTCTAGTTTAACTGTTCACTCTCCTTACTCCAAAACACTCTGTATATAACACTATATATTCACCCTAATTACAACCTCATCTTGTGTCTACACCTGCTTACTTGCTAACAACCTGCCATACCCTCCAAGTATGTCTCTCCGCAAAGAACTCGCTCAAAAATCACTGGCCGGATTCGGAGACATTTACCATACCACAATGCGTCCACATGAGTACGACCGGTATCTCCATGAGCTGTACCATGCTCTATCTCAACCAACAAACCACCTTTGCAATCGTCTGGCTCCTAACCAGCTGCTTCAAAAGTTCTTCAATTCGTTCAGAATCACCATCGACAGAAACATCCGCGTCATGAAAACATTCTTCATCGACCTTTTCCCAGAGCCATACATTCACTACAGTATCACAAGCATGATAATGGCTGTAGAAACGGCAGTGAAATCGTTCAGAAAAGACCCCCGAACCCATCTACATGCTCTCCAGGTGATTCGATACCACGAGGCCGACCTCGCTTCTCTCATAGGCGTTAAACCGGTTCTGTTTCCAGGACCAAGGAGTCCCGAAATCGTCTATCAACCAGATACACAGAAAGTCGATTCTGTGGTTGAAAACCCGTCAACCGACTATCTGAAAAGCATCCTTCAGAATGACCGAGATGTTTGTGAGTTGGAGAATCTCCTTGGTAGAGCCAGTTTGGAGGATTGAAGTCGGACACGAAAAAGAAATAACAGAATTAACAGAATTAAGCAAGATACACCAATACAAATTCCGTAAATCGGTTTACGACGCAAAAAAATCACTGATCAGCTAGAAGCTAGGGGAATTAAACCCCCATATGTTCCTCCACTGTCAGTTCTTGAAGAACTTGACATGGACAGGAATTGAACCTGCAACCCTTCGATTACAACCAAGTTGACTGGAGTCGAAAGCTCTACCATTGAGCCACCACATCAGTGATATGTTGCAACGAAAAATTCTGCCCACGGGATTGTGGAGGGTGCTTAGTCATCGCTCGACGAATATTGTCGGAATTGTGTTTCCAAAGGTGTAACCCCACTATACTGGTCAAATAACAATAGATAATGTGTTTCCTCTTTTTTCGTACAGCCCTGCAGGCTCTGCTGGAGGCAAAAATGTCGCGGGAAAATTTCACTTTTTTCAGAATGTCAAGTTCCAAAAACGCAGAAAAATAACTCTGGGTTTCTTGGTCTAGTTGGTCATGGCATCTGCTTAACACGCAGAACGTCGGCAGTTCGATCCTGCCAGAAATCACTTTTTTGCCTCACAAACTGTGTGGTATTCTTTTTCCATCCCTACTGGGGTATGTAAATTACGGTTGGATGGAGTGTTTCATTTTGTTGCCTCAAGCAGCTCACCTGGGGCTCCAAGTACACAGAAAGAGATGATAGTTGTCATAGATTGCATCTATTAATTGTTTTGAAGGTTTTTTCCATTCTCTCATACAATCCCTAGTCTTCGAATATGATATCAATATCTGAATTAATTTTCATATTTTAGGTTTGAACGAAGAAAATCTTGTTTGTAATATACATGAATAAAAGTGACTTTATAATGGGTATATCGTCAATATACTACACTTATCTTTTATCCTGACTCCCTCTACATACTGCAACACTCTCTATATTTTTTCCCACTGCTACACTCTTTCAAATGATCATATCAATGTTTCATTTAAGGTTCCACGCCGTTGAAACCTGCATAAGCGTATATTTTTAGGTTCGAAAAATAGCTTTATAAAAATCTGTAGTGGTGAAAATAATCTTGTATGCTGATATATTAAATGTTTCAGGGTTTAGAATTGTATGTGACACTTAATGCCTTCCACTCCGTCGAACAGAATTGATTTTAGTTGTGATAAGTAGATGCTATCCTCTCTAAGGGTGGTTATCGACTTTTCACTACAAGTGAGGTTCTATTAGAATGCCTGACTCTGAAAATATTCATATGAGAGTGGTCTTGAGGGATGTGTCCATCTCTTTTATTGGTTTTGTCGAGATCTCTCAACATCTTTCCCATCAGTGTCAAACGAACGATAAACGATCTCATAGTAGAGTAGAGAGAGAGTGGACATCCAGATATCCTCACCCAAAGTTCTTCCTTCACTGGAGATAACAGATACTAGCTGGAGAGCGTGATGTATCACCGAAACTGCTTTCTAAGTTTTTGGACAGCTGTTAGATGTGTGTTCTTGGGGTCACATCCTAGCCTAAGACTGGAATTTCGTGGTTATAGGTAGCCAAAAAAACAAAAAAAAACAACTAAAAGTCTGGGGTGTCGTTTAGAAACGATCCAGCTCAATATCTGAAACCCCCAATCCCCCCAAGTTATGTTTAGCAGATGCTGAGACAACAGTATTGGTACTATCGTTAGTAATGTTATTATAGTGAATTGTATGAGAGAAACAGAAGGACTCCTACTTGACTGTTAGAACTTGTATACGAACAGTATATGATATAGAGTATGACTATATGGTTTTATGAGAGGAAAGAAATATGAATATCTCACTCTGCCATAGACTTGGTGAGAAATGCATATGCTCAGTATGGTGCAATGAATGTGTTAAAAAGATGAAATAACTCTTCGCAGACTCTGGAATCAACTAATATCTACTTCCCCCCACTCCCCTTTTTCTTCTTAAGTCTTCAATGTTCTCAAGTATTCAATGCTCTCAATAACAAACTTCTTCATATTCAGTTTTTGGTTCAAATTTCTCACACTAATCCCATTTTAGGGCCGAAAAACCACACATACCACATCAGACAACACCATTTACCATCCCCATAGCAGTTTCAGCCTGATTAAAGCAAAATCGCGCGCCGCGAATTTCGACACTTTTCACCATTGTGAGACCTAAATTTTCCGAAAAAAAACAAATCGGTTGTATAGTGTAGCGGTTATCACCTTGGATTCTGAAGCATTCTTCGATTTCCAGTAACCCCGGTTCGATTCCGGGTACGACCTTGTTTTTTTGCATGCTTTCGCAGTTTCTGCATAAGTTATCGTGCAACCAAGGCAACTATACCCATTTCCGGTATTTCTACAAGTAGTTTTCTTTTAGTGCGGCTTTTGAATCTGTCACAGCTCGTATTTTCTCTTACAGTATGAACGGTTAATCTCAGGGGAATGACAAGCACTTTTTAGACCGACTCACCGGTGTGATATAATTTACAGGATGAGAGAGTTGATATTCGTCCAATACTTCCTATTTCACTCAGTGTATGCGAAAGTATTATGTACATTCGTTTCCATAAGTTTCAAATGAGTCTCTTGCCCTTAAGACAGTCAATGTAGGTCAAGAAAAAAATGGAGGACATTTTAAACCGCCTACAGAATAATACCCAGCCGCTGCGCGACTACAGCAACTCCGTCTTTAGTGCTGAGAAGACATCGAGCGACACTGTAGAAGTCAATGAGTAATTTCTCTATCAACTACACTCCTTCTCATGGCCATGAGATTTGCATTCAAGAGAAAGAGAACAGTCTGAACGAGTATAGCGTAGACTTATATTATAGAGGCCATTGAAAAAGTTGCTCAACAGGTAGACTCCTTAAACATGTTAAAGATCGTCATAGAGAAGAAAGAGAACAGTCTGAACGAACAGTCTAGAAGCCTACAGTTGTAAAACCAGATCCATCACTAGATCACAAACAGTAAACTGCTTAGTTACATTCCCAACTCGGTTTGAAGTTCATAGCATGTCCTTAAGTAAGTCAAATCTGAAGATAAGAGACCAATATACAACTTGGAGAAACCGCCTACAGTAATAAAAAGAGCCCACTCGCTACGCGAGTAGGCTGGCAAAAGATTACAGCACCCAGGATTCTCGTATGGTCTCCCACTACAATACTAACTAGGCTCTCTGGTGCTTGACTATGGCTGATCGGACGGGAAGCCGTATTTTCACCAGGATATGGCCGTAACCAACCTGCGCCGACCCGGAATCGAACCGGGGGCCCATCGATGGCAACGATGGATTTTACCACTAAACCATCGGCGCTTTGGAGGTATTTCTGGGCCTCGTTCTGTGTACTGAAATTGAAAGAAGAAGTTGGAAAATCTTATTTGAAAATGTAAACTTTATATTGAATCAATTGCAAAAAATGATATAAAATACTGTTAAATTTGTGAATAATTCGTAAGTGGTGTTGATGGATTCACAATGTCTATTACGAACAAGAAATCGGACTTGGGTGCTGGGAAAATATGTAAAACATGCGAGATTGAGATTTTTGTTGCGAAGGTATTGCTGGGGGTATGAACCCTACTTTGATCTAGGTTCACTATATATAATATAAAAAAAAATGAAAAGAAAGAAAATTCGGTAAAAAATCTTTAAACAACCTTTTCAAAATTATTAACATGCTGATAAACCACAATAGGGTATTCAAATTGGACTAATGCATTTATCCGAACAATAACACTATTTATATGGCATTGAGAGTAAATGTATCTCCAATCCCTCTATCAAATCATCCCATTCCGATGGAACCGCTAAATGCAGGATATGAATAAAAAGGAATACTGTGAACCCTTAGAGGAGTCATATCATGTCAACTAACGAGAATGGCTCATTTGATCCACTTATACTGAGTCTCCTACAAGAACTGGAAGTCTCCTATTGTTTCTGGTCATACTATTGTATCTATTCGAAACGAAGCCCTAACACAGCTAATTTCTAATAGATTGGATCACAGTGAAATCAGGGGGAAAGATATGACTCTAGAAAAGATTAGGCCATAAATCTTTGATTTTTTATACCTGTAAATTATTCTCTATGATTTATTTTTATTTTCAAATTTAGTGATCAATCTCTGCATAAAAGCTAATCACGCGCAGATCACGTAGAAGTTGTCTCATTAACTACACTTCAGTCGATAAAAAAATCCTGCTGAGAGCTCTAGCGACAGCACGATACCCTGACTGTCATCAAGCAAAGAGAGTACATCATATCATTTTTTGTGGTACTGCAGTCAATTGTGGTTAAAAACGAAAACGTGAGTGATCAGAATTTTCACACAACTGTACGACAACTTCACGAAGACGAATCAGGACGCAAAAATCAGCGAGTACCAGAAGAAGAAGTACAAGCAGGGAATACAGCTGCCTCGACCACGACAGTACAATTTACAAATTTTTCACGCCAAAAATGACATCCGAACAAAAGACTCTCAGGGAGTATTGCAAGGACTGCTTCCTCAAGGACTTTGACACCAAATTCAAGGGAGATGGTCCGACAAGCGGAACTGACGTGCGACAGTTCTTGACTCGTATCGAGGGCCGGTTGATACACTTTGAAATTCCAGAGACGGTTTGGGTCAGAGTTGCGATTGTGGCATTGATGGACTGTGCTGAGGGCTGGTATTTCGAGTTGCCTGTCGAATCTCGGCCAAAGGAATGGTCAGATTTCAAGGATCAACTGACTAAACGATATACTCCGCCTAATTACGAGATTTTCGAACAGATTAGAAAGTACCGAGAGTTTCCAGGAGGGGAATCTGACATTTCACGAGCAGAATCACAGTCTACAGCGACTACGAATCCGTATGACGTCCACCAGACCGTTCTGAACGGATATGAAACACACGAGGTCGAAATGAACAAACTTGCTGCTCGGCAGGTTGAATTGGCGGAACATCGGGCTGGTGATATCACCTCTAGAGATACCAACAGCCGTAATGGTCGACGTCGAGGAACCAGTTTGGAGTGCGGTTTGTGCAAACAGAAGGGCCACAAGATGAGATATTGTCCGCAGTTGGAAGTTGCCCAGAAGTTTTTGCAGCAGCACCAGGAGAGAGCTGAGCAGGGGAGATAATGGAGATGATGAGAGTGAAGGTGCAATTTGCGCATTCGACATTCATAGTCATACCGTTCATGCGATTGGTAGAAGATATCGGGGCCCTGGGGGTGACGTTATTTCAGAAGGAGTTTACAGTTCCCAGAGATGTTCAGAAAAATGAGAACGGGGGCTGAGAGAACGATTGTTCTAGATTCTTTAGAACGACTGATCTAGATTCGAGTACCCTAAGCCTCTCCTGTCATTGCACACATGATCTCCTGAGTCGACAGTTCTTGTCCTGTGAGTATGAGATGATTGCAGCCAAATTCGGTCTACAAAAATCTCCTCGAGAGCTGACACGGGTCAGAATATAAAGCTATTCAGGGCAACGTATATGACCACCAGTTACGTTTAATCGATACACTTGCGAATCGGAGAGCTTTACGATTTCCGAAGATAGCCAAGGAGAACGTCTTCAAGATACAACTATGGTATACACAAGGAAGAATCCATATTAATAACGTCAGTAGGGGTGTTCAATAGCTGTTGAGACATCTATACTCCTAATACTAATACCTTGTATAATATCATTAGTACCATCAGAATAGGGTGTAGAAGGACAAAATTGATGTCTGACATGATCATATAGTGTAGATTCCGGTAGATTCCCCAAGTCCTAGGCTACTTACCGAGAGAAGACACTGATCTTCCCATTTGAACTCCGGCAGTTTGGACTATGATCTGAGTTACTGCAATACTCGGCCGAGATAGTAATTTATGTGAAGAGATAGATGACCAGAGATATATAACGAATTCCTAGACCCTTACATTATACATATTTATTGCTGATCTCGTCACTCCGAACATTGACGAATGACTGACCCAAGCTCTCTAAACGATTGATTTAGGATCAAATAATAAAATGAATGATCTGGAAACATATATGATGCTCAGATACCCTAAGTAGCTCCTCGAACCCGATATTCCTCTTGTACAGCATTCAGAGGCAGTCTGACGGTAGGTGTTGTCGTGTTTGGACAATATTGGCTATCTTTAGACCCTCAGAGAAGACACATCTATATTCATTGCTTGATATCGAATGTGTTAGCTGATTCAAACACTTTCGGTATTTGTGATTATCTATTCTTCCACTAAGGAAGTTGAATAAAAAACATCGAGTTGAAATATGAAATCAGATTAACGATTACAAGCGGCTTCAACACATTTCATATACCTACTTCTGATACTCACAGTTCAACAGATGATATGATGGAGTGGTTTCTCAAAAGAAGAGTGAACTGAGGGATAACAGCTATGGATGTTACGTCACCAATAAAATCTCGGCAGTAACGAGCTATCACCGAGATGATCTTAGAAATCGCACATGTGAAAATCGCACGAAATAGGCAACTACAAGGAAGTAGAACGAATTAGGCAAGAACAGCTAGTCCCTATATTGGCACGGTAATTGGAGTTTTTCACATTCTGAAGAATGTTTCAGACTACTGTGGACCCACTTTGTACCTATTTTGGGCTAGGATCCACTTTATGGGACTCAATTGATTTTTCTCATTTAGTTCTTATTTATAACATTAATAAGCATAATTGATACAATTAGCTAAAAAATCTGAACACAATGAGAGAAAACATATTATCAAGACAAGAAGGATTTAGAACAATTGGAATTGGTATTTGGAACGTGCTCTGAGTTGAACTTCTACATGTGCTTATATAACAAAAAACGACGCAATAAGTCACAAGTTTCACCCAGTGCATCTTCAGAATCCCCGATTAAACGGGTTTAAACTGTTCAAGTGTCAAGGAGGCGTGATATAGTCAACATCAATACTTGTTTTGAACTCTCCTATTTTTTCTTCTTCGGTTTTTCTCCTTTTGCAAAACCTATAAACATTCTCTAGGGGTAAGGAAATGCAACCAACATACCATACTCTTTTGATAAGAGAAAAAATATTATCAACACCAAGCTACACTGTAGAACATGTGCACCCATTTTACATATTTTATTTGATTTATTTGTATTTTTAGTCCAAATTTATGTTCTGTCTCCAGCCTTCCATGACATCTAACTGGTACTGAAAGTAAGGATTTTTGATCTAGAGACGGGAGAAGCTCAAGAGAAGTCTTTGAAGATCCTAGCTACAATTGCACTCATTTTTGACTCCTTCTAATGGTATTTACATGTTCATTTAATTCTAGAGAAATGCCTTATGCTGATTTCACCATCTACCAACGTAAGATGACAGCTTGGAGGACTCAGTTTGACGTTCTATCGACCTCGTTTCGTCACAAACTCAAGGTTACACGTTCTACACGTCCATACGTCCTTCATCTGGCTTGTAGTGTTTTTTCACACAATCTTGGCTTGCATAATCTCGCATTAGATAATGCAAAGTCACCACCATACAAATCAAATCCACAATAAATTAATCTATACTCTATCAACCTCTCAGAGACTCACTGAGATACCGGTTGGCACATCGTCGTCTGATTTCCTTTCCATAAATGATCATGGGAATGGTCATGAGCACCGGAATGAGAGTAAAACAGCCCGACGTGATGTACATGTTCTGCAGACCAACTCTGTCCAACCAAGGGCTCATACAGAAGATGATCATCATTGCAAAGCCGTTTCTGATGACCACGACTCCAATGAAAGCGTCAGCGACAATCTTCTCGTAGCAGTCAATCAAATAAGTGACGACAATGGCTCCTGCTGCTCCATAGCTGAAGGCGATAACTGCAAATGCAACTGTGGGTACCATCCAGTGGGTCAAGTGGGCGAAGGAGATTCCAAACCAGAACGTTCCAATGGTCATTGTGAAGTTTGCGAAAACGAGACTGTACAGTCTGAATTCGGGCTCGTAGATTCCATTGTTGCGCTTGGACATCCAGATGATGGTCTTGTCGTTGAACCAGCCTCCGTAAATACATCCCACAATCATTCCGATGCAAGGTGAAATGTTGACATTACCGATTCCTGCCGAGGAAAAGTTGTAGGGAGGGTTGATCAGTGAGTTGGAGACGGTGGTAGCAGCCATGGACAGGAAAATGAGCATCATTCCGTACTGTAGAGCTGCAAACGTGACAATTGGGTAGGTGAAGAGGGTCACGAAGGGAATGTAGACCTTTCTAAAAAACTCCTTGAACGAGCCAGGGTGGATGGTCACGATAGCGAGTCTCTTTGACAAAGGATCCATTTGGATCTCCGGGTCGAGGTAGCCCTGTCTTGCTATTGGCTGGACGATTTCCTGCTGCTTTTCCTGATCCTCCGTTTCCACATGTTCCTCTGACGTCAGAGACAGGGTTGAGGAGACCAGAACCGAGTCACGCGGCGTGTAATCGGTCTCTTCCATCAACAAGAGGGTCATTAGAAACTGGACTCCTGCGATGATGGCGATGATTCTGTAGGTCCATCTCCAGCCAATGTTGACGTTGATGTAGCCTGCTGGAACCAGGACAATGAAGTTTCCAATGTCCACGACGAACATGTAGATTCCGTTAAAGGTGCCTCGTTCGTGGACAAAGTACAAGTCTGCCACGGTCATCTGGATGACGGTCTCTGTGACTCCTACCGACAGACCCAGCAGAAAGGACGAAGCGTAGGCTTCTCCGATATTCTTCATACTTGCCTGCCATGCAGCCATTGAGACCACCAGAGCCGAGGAAACCAGATAAACGGGCCGTTTTCCAAACTTGTGGGTAAACGGAATCAGAATCGGACATCCCACGCACAAGCCGGCCATTGAGATGGCGTACGTGTTGTTGTACTGGTCATACGACCAATTGAAGGTCTCTCTCCAGGGTCCCCACATGACCGAAGGTACGTCTGTGGCCGTGAAGGCGATGAGTGTGAAGAAGCAGACAATGAAGAAGTTGAGATGCTTACGCCATAGGGACCAATTGAGAGGCTGGTTTGGATCGTTGCTGGGCTTGGGCTGAAGAACTACCTTATTATCAGACGAGGTTTCCAGAACCACCGTTCCAGGTGGCTCATCAGGGAGAGACATGATATGGCGGTCGGGTCTGTACTCTTTTGCAGCGCGAATCCCGGTCGTTATATAACCCCTCTGTGGCGTACTGTGACTTTTGATTCTGGGTTGGAGATGCAAAAGTTAACTTAGGCAGACAAGAGGGGTATGGACCAATGGTGTTATCTTTTTTGCAGCCCGTTATTTTCCCTCTCGATCCACTTGTCGACCCGCTACATCCGCGGTTGAACACTGAGAGAGTTTTTGTTTGCACCAAAGATACCAAGATAGTGTGGAGACGCTGACAATTGTCTACGATTTACGGAAGCTAACAGACTCGAGACTTTGGCTAAGAAACCCTGATGTTCGGATCCAGGCACCCGAAAGTCATATTCTGGCAGGTTGCTTCAAACCGACGCAATCCAGGTCGTGCAACGTCCGTTTGGCGACTTTTTTCACTCCCGTCAAAACTCAGCCTCGCATGCCCACCCTAGACATGAACGTGACGATTTCATGCCTGTAAAAGTCTGAAACTTTTTTTAAACTTGAAACCTCCGTGGACTTTCTCCAGGTGCACTTTGAGGCCAAGCCAGTATCTGGAGACGCGCTATCGCACTGTTATCAGGGTAGTTCGGGGTCATCCGAAGATCCGTGGAAGCTGATTTATCTGAGATTCGGCAAATTCCGAGCTGTACTGTGATTTCAGGACATGTCACGATACTTTGGCTCCGCAGAAAAGAAGACAAATGACAAATCAAGGGTTACATTGGATGTGATGGTGAAATGGTCTTTGACAGGCGATTTCGGATTCACGTCCATTTCAATCTTTGGCTTCAGACATACGAGGAGCTGGTACCACATTCGTTGGACTTATTCTCACTGTGAAATGACAAAATGAATGTATTTCTTTTTGCAATAGCCCTCCTTTACGACAACCACTCAAGAAGACTCTGTTAAGATTCCTGATCACGGTGGAGGACTTCATCAGCTCAGATCCTTCCAATATCACACCTCCCTGTCCTTTACCCTGTCCTTGATGACTTTTCCAAGGTCCGTTTGCTCTTAATGTAACGTATTTGCTCTGAATATAACTACAACACTGGTACGAACAGATAGAAGTACCTTGACATATGAATACCACCCTACAAGTAGCTCGAACGATAGTACGACTCAGCCAGTACTAGTACAATTCGAGTACGTCGTAGTACCACTAGCTCGATTAGGTACAAGCGCGGCTACTATCAGTATGCATACCAGCGATCCAAGCCACCAATGTATTTAATTTTATTTGCAATCAGTGTCATGGAGCATTTAATATTGAATTATGCTTATTTAATTCAATTATTGGAGTAAAACAAAAAATTAAAAATACAGCTTAATTACCCCGCACCACGATTCTTACGAGAATAACACCGTCCAGCAAAAAACATCACTGATCAGCTAGAAGCTAGGGGAATTAAACCCCCATTTGTTCCTCCACTGTCAGTTCGTTAGAACTTGACATGGACAGGAATTGAACCTGCAACCCTTCGATTACAACCAAGTTGACTGGAGTCGAAAGCTCTACCATTGAGCCACCACATCAGCGATTTTTTAAAAAAATGTTTCGGTCGCCAGGGCACCGTGAAATTTGCTTAGTCAGCGAAAAAGCATTTCCCTAGAATCAAAAAAAAAAACGAAAATGCATTTCCCTAGAATCAAGAAAAGAAAATACAAGAAATAAACCCGAAAATAGTAAATAAATTCTGACAAAATAATTAAATGGCCATATTTACAAGTAATAATACCTGAAATAATGGCCCATTTTAGCTGAAATGTATTTCCTTTGAATAACTGTTTTGACATTATTATAGGCGATAAGAATTTATTTCCGACATATAATAAAAAAGTCAAAATAAATCAAAATAAATTGTTAAAAATACTTCAAAAAATTCATAACTAACATCTACCAGGTACAAGTACAAGTGAAGTCATTTATCCCAGCAATCCTTGAAACCCTGGAGTCTGAGATATTGGTTGCTTCATATAACTTATATTTGCAAATTAGAAAAAATAGAAATCTTATAAAAAAAATCTTAGAAAATATTCTGGTACCTTGTGTTGAGTTATTGTGGGCTCTGGGTACTATTAAGTAATAATATGTTCCTGTACCAGTGCTTGTACGACTTTTACACTTGTACTTGTAGATAACATTAGTAAGCATATATTTCCGTAAAAAAAACCAAAAAAAATGGCAGTACCGGTAGAACCAAAAAAATCCTCTGAGACGCTGGTCACGTGATATAAATCTCTCATACCTCCTGCACCTGTTCAAATAGGCAACTCCAGAGATATCACATCGTAGTGAACCTGAGACCCAAATCTCACTCCGTATTTAGAGACCCACTGCTGAGAAACATTATATATGATTATCACTATTTAGTTAATGTAACGACTTACACACTACCCAACAGGAACAAGCGTTCCGATAGTAGTGCACACCCGGAAGGTGTGCACTTGGAGATCCATCAGAAAGAGATTCCAGACCAGTGGATAACTCCTATCTACAGGACAGACATCCGTCAACCCCTGGCAGAGCACCTGTTACCAGGTGCTATACCATACATCTCTGTGATGGTAAATGCCGAGCTAATTTCCTACCGGAAATTCCGCTCACTACCCACTGATCATCCTAAACGAACTCAAACTGCAAAACAGTGGTAGTTATCACCAGAGCCCAAAGCCACAAGAACTTAGACACCAAATCAATGGTAGTTATCGCCAGACCTCAAATCCACAAGAACTCAAACTACAAAACGATGGTAGTTATCACCAGAGCCCAAAGCCACAAGTTCGATATCACCATCGAACAACAGTCTCAGATCACATACTACTTTACCGCTGATGAATCTATAATGTTATTTACGGGACGAGTTTCAATCATAATACAATCTATTGCAGATTTGGCCAAGACGACTGCGTACTCTCCATCCAAATCAATGTATTACCCAATCCAATGCACCATATGCGAGTTGTTTTTTCCCAAAGTCCATATCCATGTCCATATCCTGTCTTTTTACTTGTCGGTGGTGGAGAGCATAAAGTCCACCTGCTTTGCCACGTCGGAACACAGCTGTTCTCGGTCCGCACCCTTCCAGTTGGCAAACTTGATGTCTCGACAGGTCATCCACTCGGCCTCCTGCCAGATTTCCAGCTCGAGGTCCCGGGTGGGCAGGAACCCGTTGAGTCCGGACCGAGGCCCAAACGCTCGGAACTTGTTGCCGTCCTCGTCCGTCAGCAGCTTCTTTTCCAGCAGCTCCCGGGGGTTCATCTTGGGGAAGTTTGTGTGCATGAACATACCCTCTCGTTCGACGAGCTTGCTGAGCGTCTTGTCGTCAATCTCGCCTCGCGCTGCCTTGGCATACAGCTGGTGCGTCTTGACCGGATCAAACTGCAACATTGCCGCTCCGTGGAACGAGTCCCGGTGCCACCGGCCAATGGCCTGCACGTGACGCGGGACCTGGTACACGGGCTCCTGCAGCACCACGGCCGCCGCAAGGAACGTTTCCTTGTCGCCCTCGCCCATCATGCCCTGCGAGAACAGGGGGTAGTAGTATCGGGGCCCGTTGAGATTGTAATAGGTGGCGAGGAGCAGGGCCTTGAATTTGGCCGACTTGTTGACAAACACCTGTCCGGATTCGGTCGAGGGGTTGGGCATGGCTCCCATGAGATCTGCGAGCTTGGGCTGCTCATTATCTTCGTCCGAGCTCTTTTTCACATCGTCCCGAACTCCTCCAAGAGTGGTGCCAGCAATGGTGAAGAACTCGGGATGAGTCGTTCGCTCCCAGTAATCGGGCCACAGAATGTAACCGTACTTTTGGTACACCTCGGACTTGAAGACCACCGAGGGGTCCTTGATGGCAATATTGTCTGCGTCCAGAAGCAACACGTGCTCAAACGATGATGCCAGAGCAGACAGAATCTTGAACTGGTAGCCCTTGAGCGGGAAGTTGCGAAGAGCAGCCTTTCCAAGCACGTCTGGAAGCACTCTGCATTCTGCTCCCAGAGCAGGAAACACCTCCTCACACAACTGCACCTCGTACTCCTCTCTGTTTGCGAGAAACACCTCGACTGGAAGAGTACATCCGGTTCGACGCAACATTCGCAACGAGTTGGTCACAATGGGCATGAACCGGCCTCCGGCCACAATGGCGATTCCGGTGCCCTTGTAGATTTTGGACAGATCGCCGAAATCCTCCAGCACGCTGTCGAGCTCACCTAGCAGGTTGCGGTGAAGCTCGGCCATTTGCTCCACGTGTTTGGGCTCAATCTGCAGAAACTGCCTGAGCCGGTCTTCTGTGAGCCGCTGTTTTTTGAGCTTGTCTTCGTTGAACCGTCCGTTTTCGCCGTACTGGTCGAATTTGGGAATGTCGAGCCGCTGCGGCCGCTGGTCGTAAAAGGCCGAAAACGCCCGCGCATACAGCTTGTGTTCGGGCGTGTCCAGCTGCTGGTTGATGGCGTTTTCCTTTTCCTCCTGCGTCACCTCCTCAAACGCCTGTTTGGCGAGCTCCTCGCGCTCCGGTGGCGTCAGCTCCAGATGCGACGTGTCGGGCGTCTGCACATTGTGGTCCACCGCGTATTGTGGCTCGTGAGACGTGTCGTGATGTATCGGTTGGGGAGCCTGGGGAGCCTGGGGCGGCGGACTGAACCCGTACCGTGTGCGGGCCGTGTCACGTGATAGCAGTATATGGAGCAGCCCGCCTATCACGAGCGCCACCACAATCAGTCGGGTGACTCGTCGTGGAATCGCCATGGTGTGTGGGTGGGGTGTTGAGAAGAAGAAAAGAAGATGGTATTTATCACGTACCTGGGTAAAGAAGGTGGTCTGAAAATAAGCTTTTTTGACCCGATGGGGGGCAGGTAAATGTGGGAGAGGAGAGACGAGATTCAAAAAGGACGAGGGGCTGTCTGAGGGCGGGTACAAGGGTATATAACGTCGATTCGCCACTCTGACAGGTGTCCTGAGTCGGTCCCAGTCTCAGCCGCATTCTCTAGCGCGTGTAAAAGCCTTACTTAGAGTTGGGCAGCTAATATTAAGGGGTAAGAGAGAGAACAGACGGACTAGGAGAGAGAGAGTTGGATAGTCTTGTGAGGCTGATCTTGGCACGTGAGGCGATACCGTGAGGTCGTAGACACCGTGAGGCCGTGGATGATGTGCGAATCTGCACGCACCACGCGATTCTGGTACTGTACGCGACTGTATTTTGGTGAGGCAGAAATACAGTAAAAGTAGATGCAAGAAGTTTATCCGAGCAAGCAAGATTGTTTGGTCAAGGTGGATGATCTTTGTGTTTGTGTGTTGTGTGTTTTGTGTCGGTTGTGTCGGTTGTGTCTTTCTTCTGTCTCCATCTCCAGCTACGTCACTTGTCCTGTCACTCTCCTGCCACTCTTCTGCTTGCTATCTACCTTGTCTCATTGTCAATCGTAGACATAGACATAGAGTTCTGCAAGATACGATTCCAATGGCGGAATTTGGATTGGATGAGGAGGGGGGGGGGGAGTGAGTGACAAGTGAGAGAGGGGAGATATTTTTGGATCAACCAAATGTAGTACGTCTAATCTGGTTATTGTACTTGTACTCGTACTTGTACTGGTCTGGTATACCTGTCCTAGTCTGAGAGAGCATGGTATTGTAGCCACCACCAGAGTCAGGCGTCATAACAGAGGACAAGATGTTGCAAGTGTCGTACGAGTACAAAAACAAATACCGCACCGTACAAATACAACACTTTGTCATATACTCCACTTCTCAAGCGGCTCAATCATTGATTCAGTGTCTATTTCCAGAATGCCAGACTCACGCGTTTGTAAGTAAACTGTAGACTAATTGTAGCTTTTTTAAAGGTTGTCTAGATGGTCTGAAACGAGACCAAGCAAGACCACACAACGAGACAACGAAACAAGACAACGAGACGAGCCAACGAGACCAAACTCCACATCCACAACCCCATTCTCGATCCACGTGACCTCCAAGCTCCCCCTCCACGAACACGTCTCAATCTCATGCCTTAGATCAACCTTATCTCGTGCGCATGAGCCGAAAACAAAAAACAACTGTACGTCATTGAGCAAGCATGAGGTTGTCAACATGGTATCAGAGGAATCGATAGAACCACAGAAAAAACCGCAAACAAGAAATAAAACCAATTCCTGATGACTAATAACACCAACAACACCCTCCATACCCCCCTACACCCCCCTCGAGGACCCACTCCACGTATTTTTAGTCCCTCATTTAGGTCCCCTTCTCCGCGCTAATTTTAGCCCACATTGTTTTCATCCCATCGTATATTTTACATGTGGTTTAAGTTGCCTAGATTGGATTGATTGGATGTCAGATAAATGATATTATGACAGCAGTGTCAGTGATAAGACGTCATCCAGAAGGTGAATACCAACGTCAAAATTCATTCCCTGATTTTCCCCGATTTTTCCCGATTTTCCCTGATTTCCAACTTCATTTCTCACCTCCTCACGGATTGCTTTTTATACCCTGCTTTTTCATCTCTCTTTTCACACCCTGCTTGTTCATCTCCACTCAGCCGTTTGCATGCTATTTTGGGCAGCACTAAAAAAAGAACTAACAGCGGGGTACAAGTACTAATATCAACATGGGTTAGTCCGTCTCCGAGCCCAAATCGGACATTTGTCGGGTGTGCGATTCTCTTCCTTACCAATCCTAAGTAATTGTTACAAAACTTACTTAGCTTTTTCTTAACAAAAACCATGACCAAAACTGTTCTGAATTTCATGCCACCTCTTAAATGGTCACGTGATTAGATGTCACACACCTGTCTGCCCACCCCCCACCAAGTCACGTGACTTGATCTTCCAACCCCGTCTCTCCAATCCAAACTGTTCCTCACATTGAAGCACCAAATTGTTCACTCCACTTAACCAAGTCACGTGATCACAAGTTCCAAACCTGTCCACATCCTTCTACCAGATCACGTGACTTGAGCCTGCCCTGTCCATTCCAAACTGAAGAAAGAAAACGCTGAACCAGGTTGTTCACTCCCGGCCTCGGTTCAGGTCACGTGATCTAAAGCACCTAAACTATCCACTACCCCTAACCCAGGTCACGTGACTTCTACCTCCCCGTCACGTGACTTGACACCTTCCTGAGTGGCCACCTTTTCTCCTTGCTTCCTCCTCGCTTCCTCCTCTCTACCAACCTTGGTGGTTAAGAGGGGGTATAAAAGGTGATGTAATTGTCCTCTTCCTGGATGGTACATAGACCAGATACCACTTTGGTGAGTGTTGATACCTTTCAAAGATACCTGACTCAGAGATATTGGCTAATTGAGGTGATACCTGAAGATGATGTGCTACTACAAGAACATGACTACCTCTACTACTACTTCTCTACAAGAACTACTACCACCACCACCACCACTACCACCACTACTGCTACTCACTTATTAACTACAAAGAAGGAAGAGTCTCGAGATTGAGACAATCGGTTCTCTCTCCCTGAGAGCCTCCGACAAAGGAACAATAAGTCTCCTGAAGACACTTTTTGTTGCATCCCTTTTGGGTATAAGGGGACTTTCGGTAATAATGGTCGTAATAGAGCTGGTTCTGGGCCGGATTTTCAATGATTCCCTTTGCAGCTCGATGCCAAAAGGTGGCGTTAAGAGGAGCGTTCTCGGGCCAGGTGTTATTGGGGTCATAAGCGTATCTGGCCGAGTATTCCCATCTCCAGGTCATCTGATGGGGGGTTTGGGGTTCATAGACCTTGTAGGTGAAGTTTCCGAGAGTCTCGTTATGGTACTTGTTGATGTTGTAATCATAAGTTTCGTTGAGAGGCGAGTAATAGTTTTTGGAGTTCATGATTTCAAACGTCTTTGTGTCCACCTCGTAGTATCTCCAAGCGGGGTTGTACGTATCAATGGGGGTGACTGATTGGGTGATCCAGCCGACGGAGATTGCCGAGTCTTCAGTCCACTTGTTGTTTTCCTCGTAGAAGACGTTGAACTGGTCTGCGTGGGTGTGTCCAAAGAAGTTTGCTGCAATCACGTGAGGAGAGAATCGTCGGATCACCTGTCTGAAGACCTCGGTAGTCCAGGGAACGGCAGCCATTTCCTGGGACGGAACATGGGCCATGATCCAGGCCTTTTGGCCCTGCTTTTCGCACTCCAGCAGCTCGCCAACCAGCCACTTGAAGGTGCCGGACAAATCGGGCTGCGAAATGTTCCAAAAGTTGTAGTAGTTGTCTCCGTACCAAAAGTTGGAGTCGATGGAGATGACTCTGAGTCCCCGTTTGGTCGTGACGGCAAAAGAGCCGTATGTGTGCTGAGCCTGGGCCTCGGTGGACTCGTTGATCCAGCCAAAGTCCTTCCACAGCTTGGCAGACAGCTCTGCGTTCCACGAAAAGTCGCCAGCGAAACCAGACGAGTTCTGAGCAAGCTGAGAATAGGGGTACGAGTCGTGGTTGCCAAAAGTGGGATACATGGGAATGTCACCGAGATACTTCTTCATCAGATAATACACCTCCTCCTCGGACTGGTAGGTGTGGGCAAAAGACAACCAGTCCTGGAGATCGTGAGAGACCATATCTCCGGTGAAGATGCCGAATTCAAAGTCACGTGCGTGGGCAAGGGCTCCCACGGACTTCATTGAGTCTTCCACCAGAGTATCTGGGGCGTCGCAATGGTACGATCCCAGTTTCTGGGCTGCTTGGACTGTATGGTTGAGACCAGCGGCGATTGCTCGTTTGTTGTGCGATTCAACGGTACAGCACATGTAGGCGTCACACCAGGCCTCCTGGCCCGGCAGGTATCTTAGATCGAGGTGGAAATCTGACAGATGGACCACGTTGAAGGTCTCGTTGTAGGCAGATTCGATCTTGGGGGGGTTTTGGGGCTTGGGGGGCCACCAGGACGAGAGATCGGGGGCAGGGACAGGAGCAGGATCACAGGTGTTGTCGGCGTGCCAATTGCACAGGTTTTGGCCGTCCAGACCAAAGGCGTCCATGATGGTGAAGACCTGGGACAGGTGTTTTCCGGGGTTGCCCTTGGTGATATCTGATCCTTGCCAGGTGTCACAATCGTCCTGCCACTTGTAAAAGTTGCAGAGTCTGACGAGCAGATCGGGGGTCACGGTGGGGGCCTTGAGAGTCAGATACTTGCCGAGATTGATGCCCTGTTGGCACTTTGTGCAGTTGGACGCGGAGGTGTTGAAGATTTTCTGGGCCTCGACGAAACCCCATTCCAGCAGAGCCTCGTTTCCGAGATTGGGCACCTCGATGAAGGTGGAGGAGGTAGAGGAGGTGGAGTTGGCTCGTTTGGCCAGTCCAGCAGCAGCCAGCAGGCCGGTGGAGAGTTGCAGGAGGTTTACCATTGTGATCTGAGGAAGAGGACTGGTTGAACTTGCTGGAGAACCTGTTCTTATATCATATCTGAATCAAACATTGATCGATCAATCGAACACTCTCTTATGGACACGTTTTCTCCACGGTCATGGCATTGGCTTGAAAGACTTGTCTCACTTGTCTCAGATATCAGACTCGAAAAATTCAGGACAAGGTTGGTCGAGCTATTTAAAGCTGGTCCACGCTTATCGAGATGCCAATGCAGATTGCGATGCCCACATGCAGTGTGGAGAGGGGGGGGAGATGAAATGAGGGGGTGTGGAATGGGGATATCGGGTAATGGAATGTCTGGTCACGTGACACGAGGTCTCGATCTTGCCCGATTCCACCTCCCCCAGACCTTGCTGCCTCAGTGCACTAATTGGAGCTTAGTTGCACGTGGGTCGTGTCCGGGGAAAGTGATCGTCGGTGGATAAGTGAGAGCGATGAGAGGGGGGGGAAGACGATAGACGTTAGACGTCAGAACGGCGACTCGGGTCAATTGACAGAGACAGATTACCAACCAGCTTCCCTCAAGGAGTACTCGTATCGTACTGGTACTACTGGCACTCGTACACACCCTCAAAACCAACACTATGATCGTCCACTCTCTTCCCTCTTGGGTTGAGAGAATTGACCGTTTAGTCGAGTAGAGAATGTTTGAGCTAGAGCGGAATTGAGCTAGAGCGGAATTGAAACGAATTGAGACTATCATATTGATCCGTGGGTGAGTCAATCGAGAATTGGAGGTTGCGAGGTGAGAGGCTAGGAGTAGGAGGGTATGAGAGTCTGAGAGTACGAGTATGAGAGTACGAGTACGAGTACAATGCTGAAACTGACGGTCAGAGTCAATGCCGACTATACATCTACAAACTACTCAGTCTCTCCCACCTCACCGACGATCACTGATAAGAACATCTCTATCTAGTACGTACTCCGTGGAATAGCACTATTGTATAGTCCAATGGCTCTGATGCCAGTACTTTCACACGTGTATCTTTCATGAAATATTATCAGAGAGAAATATCTCGGGATAACAGGTATCAGTACTAGTACAACCCAACAACTCAGCACTCAGTCCTTCTACAAGACTCTCACATCTCTTCACCACAAGTACGAGTTCTCAGTCCCTCAAAAGTGATAGATGAACCAGGACTAAAGGTACAAGGGTATGAGACGACGTTACACGGTACAATTAGGTAGTGTCACATCGCAGTGGATTTCTTTTTCAAGCCAATTTCATACCTAAAAGCAAAAGTCATCATCGTGTCATACGATTCCTCATTCGATGGTACCAGTAGTGAAAATATATCCATTAAATCAGCATTAAATATCAATATATCGTCAAAATTCATATACAACAATTTTTATGACTTTATTTATTCCTTGTCATTGCATATCCCTTCTGTTAGCCTCTACATCTATTCTCTAAGTACGTACTAGACTACTGTAATTAACACCATAAAGACAACTTGGTAACAGGGCAAATTCTGAAGATGGCAAATCCACAACGAACTATCACCACCGATTTGTTTTGAACAATTTTCGACATAATCCAATATCGAATGTACAAAATTCCAATGTCTGATAGACCTCATCTAGAGTAGTTGTCTATTTCACCAGTACAAGAATCGGAACCGTTGTATCGTACTTAACCAAGAGTCCAAAGCTCAAGATACTAACTCAATGAATGAAGACTGGTATCGGCCGTCACGTGACTGTTCTGAGGTCACGTGACGGTAGAACAGTCACGTGATACATCTGCTGTCACGTGATACGCCTACCATCACGTGACCGCTGAACCGTCACGTGACCTTCCTAAATCTCCGCACTACAAGTCACCTGCTCACTCTCTCATGTCTTTCGACGCTATTTACAATTAAACGGCCCACTGACGGTTGCCCAGTCGGTCGTACACCACCTGTCTGTTTTTCTTTCGGTCGTCCTTGTAGGCTCCGTATCGATGGCCCACCTTTCCGACCTGGGCCTTGTGGAACCGGAAAATGACTCCGTTGGGCTTGGATTCGGACTTTTTGACAACGTCGAAAATGTCACCCTTGGCCTTTGCCTTTTGGAACTCCATTTCTGCCGTCTCCGAGTGGTCAGCCACCACGTGCTGCAGCTTTTCCAGCACGTCGGCGGCCGGAGGCAGATCCAGCAGTTTGGCGGACTCGAGGGGTCCAAAGGGCTCGGATTCGGCCAGAGTCATGAATCGGGAGCCTCGGGTGGCCGAGGGAACGGGAACTTCGGACAGATTCTGCTGACCCTGCTCCTTGTTGAAGTAGACTCGCTCTTCACGCTTCTGGTCCTCCTCCTTGAAGGTGTAGTTGACTCTCAGTCGAGGCAGCATTTCCACGATGGAAGACGAGAACTTTTCCAGATCTCGCTTGTATTTGGGCTGTGTTAGGGATGTTGGGTGAAGTAGATTCTTTTTCAGATTCATCAGATCAAAATTCTAACCATTGAACGTCTTCAAGACTAATCGATTTGTTGAATCATCATAATAATCGTCTCCTGGTATACTCACATGACACTGAAAGGTCTGTCGAACCTGATTGAGTTTCAAAAGAGCCCGAACTCGAACCAACTGAATGCCATACTTGGCAGAAATGTCCTCAAGAGGCATATTGTTGACCGTCACGTCCTTGACAATGTGTTGACGCACACTCTCGGGAATCACAGTGTTGGTTCGAGTGTATGGATTGTCGGGAAACGGCACAAAAGGATCCTCCTTGGACTGGTCAGCCACAGTCAAATCGTCCCGATTGGGATTACCATCATCCTCCCGAGGCCGAATATAATTGGCCACGTGGTGCTTGGAAGGATAATAGTACTTGTTGCTGATAGCATCTCCCTTGATGTTTCGCTTGCCAAACCAGTCCTCATATTGCAGACGCAAAAGAGTCTTGCCCTGGACCAACTTTTGGGGAAATCGCGTTTTTCCACGAGCATGGTGCGCCACTCGTGACCGGAAAAACCGCACGCCTCCAAGTTGGCTGGCAAAGCCCGTAGCAATGGAATTGGACATTGTGTGGTGGTGCAGGTGTGAGAAGAGTGAATTTTCCACACTTAAAATTTGTTTGGGAGTCACGTGAGGTGGGGGTGAATAGAGGTGGAAATAGTCACTGAATTAAGGTTTAAACCAGGTAGGGGGGTGTATGGAGGTGGTCTCAGATGATTTGTCTTCTCACTTTTCCAAATACATCCCTAATTCAACAGATATATCGACTCTAGGAAATTTTCATCTGAAAGATTTTGACAAACCTTATTTTGTTATGTAAGCGAGTTGAAAATGTGTGATCTGGGGTGATTTTGAAGGTGAGAGTTAGATAAGGTTGTTGGGGATAGTCGTAAAGGTTGCATTTGAGTCTCGGATTGGTCACGTGATTGGTGTTGGCCTGTAATATTGTGTTGTCTAAATGGGTGTTGTATGTTAGGGTAGGGAGATTGTAGGTGTTTAACGAGTATTTAGAAATCATTGAAGGGGTGATTTTCGATGTCATTGATGTCACACATGTGATATTATGTTGTTTCAATTGTTTCCAAATTTTTCCAAATTTTTCCAATTTTTTAATTGATTATTGACCCATCTACACCCCTAACCTGACATACAGCTCATTACAAGAGATGTAATCAGACTACAAGCATAATCTGACACTGTCTGGATGTCATTTGATATTTTTTCCGATTTTCTCAGATTTCTTCCGATTTTATTTCAATTTTTTAAAATCATCTCATTTTCCGCCTCCAACCCTAACCCTCAAAGTATCACTTCTGACAAGACCCTCCGCCTGACAAGATCACATCTCCAATGAGCGACATTGGTGAGATTCTAAAGACATTACGAAACAAGACCGAAACGGTCAAGGCTTCGGCCGATTCGGAGTTTGAATATATCCCGAATCGGCCGTCTGACTGGTCTGCTACACCGCCTAGCATTTCCGAGACCCAGAATCTTTTGAGTGACACGTTTCTGAACCCCAAGCCCGAGTTATCACGTGACTGGCTCAAGTATATCAACGGCGATTTTCACGTTGACAAGTTGATTGAGTTTGCTCCTTGTCTTTATGGGCTTCCAGAGGCCACAGTTCGTTCCGATGTTCATTTTGAGCGTCTTGGAATTGATGGTCATATTACTGGTTACAGAGAGAGTACCGTGAGTGGTGGGGATCTCAACAACAAAAACAGCATGTCTGTGAATCGAGCTGCGGGATCCAAGTTGGATTTTGTGCGTGGACGGTCTGGATTTATGCCCTTTGCTCCTGGAGGAGTTGATTTGGCTGAGAAGCAAGAGCAGGGTCAATTATTGCATCGAGACTCTCATGGGTTATTTGATGTTCCTCCGGGCTTTGATCGGGGTCTGGATATCATTGGATCTGTTGCTGAGGCCGATTCTGAGCTTGGAGCTCTTTCCAAAGACGAGCGGGAAGAGGAAACTACTCGAGGAGGAGATTCTGGGCTTGTTGGCGAGCTCAGTGAGCAGGTGAGCAATCTGGAGCTTGTTGGCGACGAAAAGCACTCGATTGACGATCTCTTGCCCAACGATATCACGTTTGGACGGGCTCAATCGTCGTTCAACAGTGTTGCCAAAACCAAAGATTGGGCCCATGTGGTGAATGTGAACAAGGAGATTAGCAATTTCCACGAGTTGGTTCCTCAGATGGCACGTGAGTTCCCGTTTGAGCTGGACACGTTCCAGAAGGAGGCGGTTTATCATCTTGAGCAGGGCGATTCGGTGTTTGTTGCAGCTCACACTTCTGCTGGTAAAACGGTGATTGCCGAGTACGCCATAGCCATGGCTCAGCGCAACATGACCAAGGCCATCTACACGTCGCCCATCAAGGCGCTTTCGAACCAAAAGTTCCGGGACTTTAAGCACACTTTTGACGACGTTGGGATTCTGACGGGAGACGTGCAGATCAACCCCGAGGCGTCGTCGCTGATCATGACGACGGAGATTCTGCGGTCCATGCTGTATCGGGGCGCTGATCTGATTCGGGACGTGGAGTTTGTCATTTTCGACGAGGTTCACTATGTTAATGACGCGGATCGAGGAGTCGTGTGGGAGGAGGTGATCATCATGTTGCCTGAGCAAGTCAAGTTCATTCTCTTGTCGGCCACGGTGCCCAACACGTTTGAATTTGCCAACTGGGTGGGTCGGACCAAGCAGAAGGACATTTACGTCATCAGCACTCCTAAACGGCCCGTTCCGCTCGTCAATTATCTGTGGTGCAAGAACCAGATGATCGAGGTGGTCGACGAGAAGAAACAGTTTGTTATTGGCGGATATAACAAGGCCAAAGAGATTATGAGTGGGGGTGGGGGAGGTGGAGGAGGTGGAGCAGGAAGAGGAGGAGCTGCTGGAGGAGCTACTCGAGGAGGCAGAGGAGGAGCCACTCGAGGTGCTGGAGGCAGAGGAGGAGCAACTCGAGGAACCACTCGAGGCCGTGGAGGAAGCTCTCAAATCACTCCGAAACAACAAAAATCAGCGACAATGCCGTCCAAATCGGACTTTGTGCAAATGGTCAACAAACTGCACACTCTCAATCTCCATCCCATGTGTGTCTTTGTCTTTTCTCGAAAAATGTGCGAACAATTTGCTGGATATCTTCAGGGTCTCGATTTCTGCAACTCCAAGGAGAAGTCTGAGATTCACATGTTCTTCGACAAGGCTGTGACTCGACTTTCTCAGGCAGACAGAAACCTGCCTCAGATTCTGCAGATGCGCGATTACTTGTCTCGAGGTATCGCTGTTCATCATGCCGGTCTGTTACCTATTGTCAAGGAGGTTGTGGAGATTCTGTTTGCTCGATCTCTGGTCAGAGTTCTGTTTGCTACAGAGACGTTTGCCATGGGTCTCAATCTGCCGACTCGAACGGTGGTTTTTGCAGGCACTCGAAAACACGACGGAACCACTTTCCGAACCCTTCTTCCAGGAGAATATACCCAGATGGCAGGTCGAGCAGGACGACGAGGTCTGGATAAAACAGGTACCGTGATCATCATGGTGCCTGGAGAAGTGCCTGCTCTGGACCAGCTCAAGGAGATGATGTTGGGCCAACCCACTCGTCTCAAATCGCAGTTCAGACTCACATACAACATGATTCTCAATCTGCTGAGAATCGAGGCTCTCAAGGTGGAGGAGATGATCAAACGGTCCTTCTCTGAGAACGCCAACCAGCTGCTTCTTCCCGAGCACGAGGCCTCAGTCAAGTCAAACGAGTCACTACTCTCAAAACTCGAAAAGGTGCCCTATCCAGACTGTGATGCGTACATGGGTGACGTTCTGCGAATCGGCCTGGCAGCGGCAGAGTGCCAAAAGTACATCATGACCCAGGGCCCCAAGATTGCCAACATGCGGGATATCTTCAAGGTGGGTCGAGTGGTGCTGTTTGATCTTGCTGATGGCTCCAGTCGTCGAATCGGGTTCATTTCTCGACCTGTGATTGGCGAAACGGCCTCTATTCTCGCTTTCCCCTGTGCTGGAGCCTCAACCACCCTGCCTCTGTTCCCCCAGCAATCTGGATACTGCAGACTCATTCTGCAGCCTCTGATTCCGTCTTCCGGCAAGCTGGAAATGTACGCGGTCAAAATCCCGGACCTGGTGTTTGTTTCAAAGTACATCATCAACAATGTGCGAGATGTGGCTCGGTACGACAAGCAGGCCGTGGACGAGGCGTTCCAGAGCATCAACAAGATCTGTAGACGTTCTGGAGGAGTCGCAGAGTGCTCGTGGGACCGGCTCAAGGACATGGAGCTGCAACAACGGTGTCAGGAAAAGACCCAGCTTGAACTCGACTTTTCAAAGATTCCCTGCGTCAAAAACCTCCATTCCGACTTTCTCAAATCGTTCAAACAGGAATACGAGGAGTACGAGATCCGAAAGAAGATTGCCGATCTGCGACAGTCTCTCAGCGACCAGAATCTCGAATTGCTGCCTGATTACGAACAGAGAGTCCAGGTGCTCAAGGATCTCAATTACGTCGATGACAAGAACATTGTGCTTCTCAAGGGCCGAGTTGCTTGCGAAGTCAACTCGGGTTTTGAACTCTTCATTTCCGAACTGGTTCTCGACAACTTTTTGGCCGACTACGAGCCCGAAGAAATCGTAGCTCTGCTCTCATGCTTTGTCTACGAAGGAGCAAAGGACGTGGAAGAACCAATCACAGTAACCCCACGCCTAGATAAAGGAAGAGACCGCATCCGCGAGCTTGTGGGTCACGTGACGGACGTTCTGGAGCACCGGCAGGTGATTATGACTACGGATGAGCAACAATTTTTGGAGCGGGGTCGGTTTGGACTTATTGAGGTTGTTTATGAGTGGGCTCGAGGTATGACTTTTGAAGCCATTTCCGAGCTTACCATTGTTCAGGAGGGAATCATTGTTCGGGTCATTTCTCGATTGGATGAGGTTTGTCGAGAGGTTCGAAATGCTGCTCGAATCATTGGAGATGCTACTCTTCAGGACAAGATGGAGACTGCTCAAGAGAGAATCAAGCGAGACATTATTTTCTGTGCCTCCTTGTATTTGTAGATAATAATGGATGATTGTAGTGAACAACTAAAGTCGAAGAGTATCACAGTTGAGAACTATTCAAAGAGGACTCTGCTATTGTCAGCATTCTGAGATACAACGAAATCAGATATCGAATGAACTATTAACTGACGGTTTGAGCGTCAACCATCAGAAGGTCATTGTCCTCCAGGAACAGCTTTGATCCTACCAACTTTAGTTGGAAATTTGTTAAAGAAAAAAGTCATTTAGGGGTGCAAATTCGGGGTTCCAGAAATGTGAGAGAAAAAATAATCATACAAGAATGGAGCCCAACTCGAGAGCATCCAGATACATGTTTAATATTCCCTGATTTGATACTGTAGTTTGTACAATGTTGGTTCTTCGAAATCCCAGTACGTAAACTTTACTTGGGCTTAACCAAGAGATGATCAGATATGCCTACTAAGTTATTGACGGCTGAAGTAAAAGATGTATCTCCACATATATTGATCTCATCTTCCACTTTTTAGCCATCCATTCAAATTGGGATCCCAGTAGTTCCTGCATATTGCGGCAGAAGATCGTTAGCCCGAGCCACCGTCGTCCAAGGCAGAAGGGGAAGATTCTGGAAGAGATCAATGGAGGCAGAGGCGCGGTAGAGGACATGTAAGAAGCACTGTTGAACGGGAAGTTCTCCATGGCACTGAAATAGGACATGTGGCTGTTCGCAGCTCCTGATTGGTGAGCGTGTATGACACTCGCTGACGTTGTTCGTAGTGCTGGCCTATAATCAGCATGCTTGACCAGCTCACCAAATTTCGGACTCGATAATAACCTGGTTTGGGTCGCTTACGTAAGCAAAATTCTCTTCTAGCCGTCTATACAATACAGCCACTCTCTCTTGAACTCCTGATCTGACACTCACTCTCAGTTTCTGTGCAGTAGTATATGAATTTGGACCTCTCTGATTTCGATTCGCATTCGATTTCACACTCAACCTGGCCTACAAGTTCAAAGCTCTTTGGATCTGATGATACTAATCTGTCGAGTCTTCGAATCGATTAAAGGCCTGTAATTCAACCCTCTTCAACTTCTATCACCTCTCTGCTACAGCCAAAGGAAAGAGATTATGACTTTGATCTGTTGATCTTCAGAGTTGCAATTTTGTATCCGAACGAAAGGAGCTGCGCTGAAGACCTGAAGACATTTTGAGAGAGGCCAAAAGTACACAAGGAAACTTATCCTTCTTCAAGTTCACAAGGAAACCCATCCTTCTTCTTCTCCCTGAATTTTGCATCCCAGATTTTACTAAATTCGTCGTAAATGTTTCTGCGAGCAGTCCTCTGGGAGGTCTAGGTCCCAGCCTCAGAGTCATCCTGCTGCCCAGATTGAGCAGACAGCCGTGCTAGCAAGGACCACAGGCGTCCTGCCAAACTGTCCAAGCAGCGGAATAGCTTGCACAAAAGCAATCTTCACAATGGTAACCATCTGCTACCACAAACTGACTACACCAATAATCCCCTGCCTGAGGTTGTAGTCCCATAGAGCTGGTTGTTTGGCTGCCAGAGTTGAGAGGTGGTCTTGTGAGACACACAGCGTGAAAAATGGCAAGAACACGTGAGCATTCCCACCCTTCAGCAATATGACATAACTTACTGCAGTGTGAGTGCCATGATTGAAGCTGGGACGGGTATATATATATATAATATTAAGGTTTCGTTATCGTAAACTGTGTGAGAATCCAGGAGTGAATAAATCGAGTATAGGAGGTGCCAGGGGTGGGTAATTTTGAGTCTCAAATGTTTTTGTGGAAGTTACTTGTTTGGTGGGCATATAAGATCTTTTATTTCTCTCTGGTATCCGTTTTCCCACTCATTTGTAGACAAAGAAACCTAATAATCCAGACAAAGAAACCTTATTATCAGACAAAGAACCTAATCATGAGACAAAGAATCATACACTGGACGTCGTTACCATTGGCGAATGTGGAGTGGAAACAGAGAGTGCTGAGATGTGACAAGAGTTGAGGATATGGGAGATATATAGGCGGTTACTGTGGCTATTGGGATGCACAAAATCGAGCTGAACTCACCCAAAGTCGATTTTTCACAGTGAGACAACTAGCCACGCTAAAACTGCAAGGGGTAGGAGTCCGAACACGATAGGTGCTTCTGTTCCGTGTATCGTACAAGAATGGGTGGCAAATTCACAAACAGAAGATATCCCGGGTGGGTGGCTTAGCACTAGAAGGAGTTTTCCAGCCTCAATTCTCTTGCCATGGTGAGAGTGTAGTCAGATGCCGTATCGCCTTGTAGAGATAAATGAACGTGACTCTGTATGTACACTTATTCTCCTACAATCAATTCATTAAGCCGCGATACTGTACTTTCACTGGGACGCTTCGACAACAGTATTACAGCATTATGATGAGGTGGGTTAGCTAGGGACACTACGGCGGACTCCATTCAAACCCATATCATTCATGAACATGGACGATATCTAATCAGAGACATTCTCCACCCCTGAAGATACCCAAGCGGCTGCGTTGAGGAAAATGAAATTGCTTTTTCTGCTTGATTCGTGCTCTGGATAGTGATATCTGTCATGGAGAGATAAGCGGCCCGAGCTGACAAGGAAGCGGCCGAATCCAGAGACACGTGTTATCTGGGAGCAGCAAGACCAACACAATGAGAGATGGCAACTGATGAGTCCACACATCCTCCAAGATCAATGTTGAGCCAAGGTGATGAAAGAGAAGTGACGAGGTCAGATTATCGACGAAGCTGGTCTCTCGAACATTTGTATTTAGTCAGCTGATTACTGTGTTGGCTAGTACTGATCGTATGGTTGTACTTGTAGTTAGGCTTCTACCAACGACTTAACAATACATTAAGTAGTTAGTTATAGTACTGCAAGTAGGAAGTACAGGTATTGGTATGGGACTTGAACTAGATATATGATGTACTCAATGGTTTCCTTTTCTGTCTCCAAATCCATCTATACAGTCTCATTACTTGTACTGACTCCAGTAGTCAGTCTTGGCCAAAGACTCTAACAAACTTAGTACAGTAACTAGTACTTGTATCAGGTGGTAGACCATTCAATAATCGCGAATGCTGCAATGCTTTCCATTGGCAATCTGAGGTATAAATATGTCTCCAACCACTGAATACAAGAGTATGGTATCGTAGTTTGGAGACGACCACTTCTCCAAAGACACCAAACGAAAGACATATAATTGGTGAACCGATTAATAAGTGTACTGGAACTGGTAGAAGTCAATCTGGTCAAAGAGATCCAGAGCCATCGTTCGAAACGACGTATAGTGCTCCAAGAGAAGGTCATGGGAATCTTTTTCGAAGCATCTACCTCCTAGAGGTTAAATACGGTAAATATACCGAAATCGGAGTGTCGGAGAAGGTGAACATATCCATTATCATGAGCTATGCTCTGATATCTGCTAATTCAGGCGTCTGTACGACTTTCCTCTGTACTCAATTCAGGGTCTTGCCCGTATAACCCTTCATAATAATATGAATACGTCAAGGTGAAACCAGACCTGGTGTTCCCATCTTCAGCTTGTCTGTAGTTGTTTTTCGAGTTCCAATCCGTGTTGATAGCAAGACCACAAGTTCTGGCGAGACCGGGTTGGGTGGGTTATTCCTAGTGGTCCGTGGAGGAGGATTGAGACAGTGAAAGCTGGATTTGGAGGTATAGACAAGTGTGTACGTCGGTGGTGGGCGTCTCAGAGCGGCTTAAGACTGTTTGATTACATTCCTTTGTCAAGTAGTGAAGAATACTGAAGGGTATTGTTACAAGATCAAGAAGAAAAGATAGATGGATATACCTGGTCAGTTCACAAACAATCACCAATCAATCAGAATTTATAACCAGACAATCGTTCAGTTTTTCAGATTGTTATGGGTTTTGGCAGATTCTGTTGATTCATTTGCACTGGAGCTCGGAGGAGTATAAGGGTGATGTATTGTTCAGTATCTGACAATCATTAGATTTTTACGTTCATCGTCTTTTTGAGGTTGAACAACATTAGAATTTCTCGTCACGTGACCAGGTCCATCGACTGATACTAGTTTCATCTTTCCAAGTTTCGTTTGCAGCGTTCTGACGAGTTCAGAGATACATTTCATCCAGAGTTATGGGTTTAATTAAATCAAAAAAACTAAAATAAAATAAAAAATAAAATAAAACAAACCAAAATAAAACAAACCAAAATAAAACAAACCAAAATAAAACAAACCAACCACCCTCCAACTACACTAACCACACTCTCTGTCTCTGTCATCTTCCTTGAAATATCTCCTCTACAATGTTGCTCTCTAGTCTGACATCCCATTTTGTTAAGAATCAACTAAAGTTAGTTAGCCACTCCACAACAGAACAACAACCCTCCAGATGGCGTCTACATTACCCCAAGCAGAAGAAAGTCCGGGACAGGATAATCAGAGCCAAAATCACATGGATTGTTACTCTTAACTCCGATTACCATAGTTCAGAGAACATGCCAAGATTGGAGAGTGAACATCTCCAGTAGTTCGATGAGTTACAAGAGTTCCCAGTTTGATGGACGAGGAGTCTGTCACTGGCTCTGAGGTCCAAGACTGGTGGCACAAAACTACTATATGAAGGAAATGTATATCTGTATCTCCTACAAGTAGTATCATTACCTTGTCTTATCTTAGGCTAGATTGCTAGCCCAGATCTCAGGTCATACTCGTACAATTCAGACAGTCTCACTTGGAACACAAATATCCATTACTATGGTCACTTGCCAACACCATTATAGGCGACGGCGTTGGGGGAGCCCTTGAGATCAACCGTGAGAACTCCCGTGTTGGACTTGACGAGGTTCTCGACCTCGGCTGGAGTCAAAAGCGTGTCGGACATGGACAAGTAGTAGGAGGCAAGACCGGCTGCATGTGGACAGGCCGTGGAGGTACCACACAAGACCTCCTCAGACGTGTCGGACTGATAGTAGGCGGAAATGATGAGTGAACCAGGAGCAAACACGTCTACACAGGGTCCGTAGTTGGTGCCCTGTCCTCCGTCCCACTGAGCGAGAAGATCAGAATAGTCAATGGCTCCTACGGTGATGATACCGTCGATGGAACCTCCTAGGTCACCTGGAGAGTCTTCACAGGCGTCGACGGCCGAGTTACCAGCAGCAATGGCTACAACAAGACCCTCCTGAGGAGCTCGAGACCACAACGCATCCATGGTATCCGACTTGGATCCTCCTGCGGAAAAGTTGAGAACTCCACGAGGAAGAGTGGTTCTGTTGGAGATGAAGTCATTAAGGGCCCAGGTGAAACCCTCGTTGATGGTGGAGAGGGTGGAAACGTCTGCTGTAAACACCTTCACTGCCACAACCTTTGCATTGGCGTCCACTCCGAACGTCTTGCCTGCCGCAACACCAGCCACGTGGGTGCCATGGCCTTGGAGATCTTCGTCGGTCGAGTCGACAAAGTTGGCTCCCCAAACTGCTCGACCTTCAAACTGAACATGGGTCGTTCGAATACCCGTGTCAAGAACATAGACAACCGTAGGCTGCTTGGACACGGTCTCTCGAATATACGAGTAGTTTCCGTCCTGGGGAAGTCTGTGGGAGATTCGAGACAGACCCCATTGGACAATTCGAGTGTCCTCAATGGCTCGCTTCTCGTTGGAAGAAACTGTAGCATCGGGAAGAGTCACAATCGCATCAGGCTCAATGGTCAAAAGAGAAGACTCCTTGAGAACATCAACAATGGTGGAATTGAACTTTCCAATGAATCCAAGAAACCCAGATCCGTCCGTGTAAACGGGCAGATCTAGAGCCGAGGTGATGCCGTTGGAAGAGTCCTCGTCAATCAGAGAATCCAGCTTGGTGATTTCAGACGCAATCTGCTCAACAGAAGCACCAGAGTCAAAGACAACAATAAACTTGTCAGTCTCGACAAGGTCTCTTTTGACGTGTTTGAACTTGTTCGACTGTTTGGCGACTATAGATAGAATGGTCGAGTAGGCAGAGCTCTCAGAGGTTAGGGGAGCTGCCAGAACGGCAGTTAGAAGGCACCAGGTAGCGAGTTTCATTGAGAGGGGTGGGTGGTGATCCTCAGGCGCTCTTTGGGGTTATATCGTGTTCAGAACCCGGAAATTCCTAATATTGCACCTGCCAAGCCATGCCAAGCCATGCCAAGACCCGCCAAGACCTAAAACTCTTGGCACTCTACGGGTGGAGTGGGTGCACTAATTGGTGCCGTATCTTCTCACAGGTTCACGGAGGTTGGACGTTATATGCGTCATACGTTGCTCATCATGCATATATCAAGTCCCTTTGGTTCTAGCAGTTATGGAAGAATCTCCAACATCGTCGGCGACATCGCCATCAGAACCACTATCCCTACCCCTCTCCAATCTAATCACAATCCACCTTGGTGATTACAGCAATACCGTGGAGGTTGGAGAGTTAGATAAGTGCTTTGTATTCAACCAAGATTGTATAACCCCCTGCAGGTGGCGATAACGGTTTGGAAAGCGGGACGAGTGCGGCCGAGACAAGCCTGGATCAAGTACGTCCTCGAGAACGTACTGGTTCGGCACGTGTGAGACATTTCTATCCGACTCGCTCGAGAGTCTGACTAGGTGGTAGGGAGATTCACGTCGACCAAGACCGAGTCAAGAGGAGGGTGATGAGTCAACTGGTGTGTGATCGAGCCCAAGATCCGTCAGTCATTGAGGGTGTGGACAGTTCAATAGTCGAGAAGACACAGTCATAAGTCAAGTGTCAGAGTACAATGGCACAGGAACACGACGAGAGTAAAGTTGATGTTTGTTGATGATTATTACAAGGGTACGTACATCCCACCTTGTCGGGATTGTAATATTGAAAAAGAAATCCTTGAATAAAAGGTTTCAATAACCATGCATGCCAATGCATAATTAAAATCAGAGTTCATATATTTCTCGGTTGGAGTCTTGGCCTGCAGAACAAGGACCTGGGGGGAGATGGTAGCTGGAATGATGAAGGGAGAGAGTGGTGGTCTAGGGATACATTCCAGATGTTTAAATTCAATGTAGACTAGCCATGGATCACTCAGATACTGTTGGTAATGACTCATGTCTACTGTGGAGGCATTGTAGGATGATTTCACCAGATACTAAAACTCATCAGCTTTGTTCGCATTTCACAGCAGAGACTGATTATGTAAGGTGTCTTTTTGACTTGGAAAGTGCTCTTTTATCTCTCACAGTATGTTGTTTAATCTATGGATACGTATCTGACGCCTGTAGATACCATCTCTTGATATATAGTCCAGTCTGTAGAGCTCAATTGCCGACAAGAGAAGACATAGAGGATTGGAGTGAGTTTAAAGTGACCGCGATTCTGCCTGTCGCAGGTTACCAGTGTCTAGAATCGCTCGAATATGGTAGTCGTGTTATATAGTCGTCGTAAGAACCCTACGAGAATATATTTCAACATCCAACAGACCAGTGACTGATACTAGACCTCAACTGGACCTCCATGTCTGTTACAGGTGTCCTATAGGCCCAACAAACCACCCAATCAACTTCAGAACTATACCAAACGATCCATAGACAATGACATTGCCGAGCTGGAGTCTATAGATGATTGATCTGGTTCAATCCGGCTGTTTGGCTCCATTTGAAGTTACTCACAGACCTAGACCAAGGTGAAATCTTCCATAAACACTTGAATTTGTGAAATGATTCTTCAAGTCATGTCTTAAAAGGTGGTGTATGATCTTTCTCTATCACATAACACTCACTATACTGATATGGAAAGACAGTAGAGATATTCTGAACCATCAAGATGGTCTTAGAGTCATAATCGATGGCCTTGGAGTCTCCGAAATGGCATTACTCACAAAACTGTCAATTTGAAGAGGCAGCTATGAAATGTTCTGAGGCTCGGTACGTAACTACTGGCTCAAGGTCTGAATACGACTCCTTGAAACAGGTATAAGAGGCTTGAATTAGGATCGAGAGAAGATACAGACATGTCACGTGAGCTATTACCGACTCAATCTGCCCCCTGTAGCTCTAGTTATTGTTGTCTCAACATCACATACTTAATCTGGAAAGACCGTGACATCAAACCGACCATTATCTTAGTATATATAGAAGTATTTGGTGTCAAAAGATTCACAATCTTCTCCCCCATAATCTCCTTTTATCAGTTATATCATACTATCAACTCTTTCCCATTCGAATGAAATACCCTTCTAACCATTTAATATGAGCTTGGAAAAACAAAGGGGGCCTTTTCATTTGCCCTAATTTCCTCCTTGAAACTTGTCTTTTCTCTCTCATTTGTTTCAAAGCTCCATTTGATGTTCTCCATACCCACCAGACATAAATTTCATCATATGACAAAACCACTTAAATATTGCTTCAGGATATCTAAAAACGACATATTGAAACGATTGTAACACATGTGTTGACACGTGACTGCCTGGAACATACTCTTACTTACCTTTTTCGATTTAGCTTAGTAAGCAAAAATCCAATAGTGTAGACCCAATTTTCGAATTTTTCAACAATCCGCAATAGTTTAGTGGCTAGAATTTCCGCCTGTCAGAACGTCTGTTCAGCACGCGGGGGACCGGAGTTCAATTCTCCGTTGCGGAGATTTGGTTACGGCCATATCCTGGTGAAAATACGGCTTCCCGTCCGATCAGCCATAGTCAAGCACCAGAGAGCCTAGTTAGTATTGTAGTGGGAGACCATACGAGAATCCTGGGTGCTGTAATCTTTTTCCTCAGCTCACGAGCGTAGCGAGTGGGCTGTTTTTTATTACTGTAGGCGGTTTAAGACCTCCTGAAGTTGTTTTGTTCTTTGCCTGAAATGTCTTTTATAGACGATAATTTTAGCTTTGTAGTTTGAAAATTTGAACAAGGTGTTGGAACGCTGTATCTTGACTTTCAGGCAAGTTACCGAGAGAGGAGTTGTACTGTTGAACTTGTTGGAGTCGATTTATTCGATTTATCGTTTTTTGTTAGTAATTAATTCTCCCAATATGTTTTTATTAGAGATGTAACAATTGTAAAAATTGTTTAAGCTATGGTCTAATTTAGTTAGACTCAAGGAGGCTAAAGTTGGGTCGTCATTTGAAAGATGGCAAGGAAGGGATGAAGAATAATGAGGGAGAAAAAAAGAGCACGTGATCAAATACTCTGGTGGCTCCGCGGGGAACAAAAAGAATGGTCCCTAGCAGGATCGAACTGCTGATCTTCGCGTTGCAAAGAGGCTAATTTCTTATTAGCACGACGCCTTAACCAACTGGGCCAAGGGACCGATTTTTATTGAAAATTTCGTGGAACGATAGAGCGTGAGGTTTGTCAAAAATCCGCGAAATCGAGGTTTTGAGACTTGGAGAGGTTTTGTAGCAGCCTTAGGGGTGTTACTATGTCTTCGTATGGGCTCTGGAGATGTATTATAGGTGCTGAGGGGGGTTGAAAGTTGTCAGATCCCTAGAATCGAAGAAAATCTCGTCAATTTCCAGTTCTGTATACTATAGGTCCAGAATGACATTGGAATTTTGCGGATTGCTCTTGCTTGAGGTTTTTCTACATTGATTTTCGTGTAGATGTCAAGGAGAAGTAGTCCAGCTCATGCATTAGATGTAAAGTAAAAGTTAACTATACTTTAACAAATGTTAGTAGAGATGAACTCAGGAATACCACGATATCACAAGATATTACTACTGCATGGTAGTATGAATCAACATTATTTGTTAGAAAACAATACATTATACGTCCATTTATACAGCTATCTCGTTTTTTCCTCGTCTGGAACCTGAAAAATGAACCCCCAGCAGACTTTTCATTCTAAGTAACTCCAAGTAATGGCATAACTAATATTGGCTAGGCAAGCAGTATTACTGTCAATTGTATTCAAAACTTGTATCCACTAACTCCTGCTGAATCCTGACTAGTAGATGGCCGATTTCATCTGTAGTCATCCACTCAAAAGTGTTCCTGTCCATGTTGACCAAAAGACCAAAAGAACTTCCTAATGGAGAAAAATGGAAGCATGTTGCTGCTACTTTCGCACTTGTAGTCTCAGGAGGCACGGCCCTGAACAAGGCACTTATGACCATATCACATCCTACTGTAGCGCACTACGACGATGATATTCGGTAGACAAATCGAAACACATCAATCCCTTACCCGATCACAACCCTACGGACACCCTCACACTGTGTACTAGGGTGTGAACTCCTGTACAATAGTTCAACTAAGTTGTTAAGTAATTAGTTACAATGTGGTGAAAGAAAGACAGAACAATCAGATCACACTCCATAGTACATTTTGAGATCCATTCGATTTCTCTGGATGAATACCATCTAGGGCATCTCCATGAAAGAGTTGATATGAAAACCAGACCACTCAAGACAACAATACTGGTATAATTTCAGTGTTTAGATTTGTTAGATGTACAACATACATGTCAACTAAAAAGAGTCTTTTACTTGACGAGAGACTTCAAGTCAGGATTAGGAGTTGTAACATTGAGAATATCGTCCAAAGTCGTCCTACAACGTCGATAATGACCCCAGAGTATTCCTACAACATCTACGAGAACTCCAAAGTCGTCTTATACACCCATGACAACACTATACGTCCTCTTATACATCCATACAACAACCAACTCCTCTTCTGTCTACCAGCAGCGAATAGTTCTGCCATTGATCTACTCATCGTCACTCCACTCAGTCTGAACTAAGCACTACCATTACTGATCTCAAGCTCTGAACACAACTACCATCTTTTACTATTTTACTCCACCTACTGCTTGTGGGCGGCGTGGGACTTGACGTAACGTCCAGAGGGGTCCTCGGCACATCCCCAATCGGCCTTGGGGATCCATCGCATGACGGTGGTGGCGGCGGCGGGCTGGGGGAACAGCTCGTCGAACATGCATCGGTACCAGTAGGCCTCCTTGGTGGTGGGCACGTCGGCTCCCCAGTGGGGTTTGGGGTTCTTGAGCTGTTCGGCCGAGATGGTGGCTTCGGCGGCGTCCTTGAGTCCGTCGATCCACGAGTATCCAACACCATCGGAGAACTGCTCCTTCTGTCTCCACAGAATCTCGTCGGGGAGGTAAGGCTCGGCGTCGGGCTCGTCCGAGGTGTCAAAAGCCTTTCGAATCGAGTACTTTTCAATATGGTCCTTGTCAATGATCTTATCCTGAGGATCAATGTTCATGGCAACCTCCAGGAACTGCTTATCCAGGAAGGGAACTCGGGCCTCCAGACCCCAGGCCATGGTGGACTTGTTGGCTCGAAGACAGTCGGCGTAGTGCAGGTTCTTGACTCGCTGGACACATTCCGAATGGAAAGCCTCGGGAGAAGGAGCAGCTCCAAAGTAAAGGTAACCTCCAAAGACCTCATCGGATCCCTCTCCAGAAAGCACCATCTTGACTCCTCCAGCCTTGATCTTTCGAGAAAGAAGATACATGGGAGTGGAGGCTCGGATGGTGGTCACGTCAAAGGTCTCCAGGTGGTAGATGACGTCTCTGAGCGCGTCCAGACCCTCCTGAACAGTAAAGGTGTACTCGTGATGGATGGTTCCAATGAACTCGGCGCACTTTTTGGCGGCAATGAGATCGGGGGCTCCGGGAAGTCCGACGGAGAAGGAATGGAGTCGGGTACCGGACGAGTTGGTCAGATGACCCTGCTCATCGATTCCAGCAAGATCCTGGTTGACGGTCTTTTCGGGAGCAGCTCGTCGAGTCTCTCGAGCAGCAATAGACGCAATAAGCGACGAATCAAGACCTCCAGAAAGCAACACTCCGTAGGGAACCTCGGACATGAGTCGCTTTCGAACGGCAGCCTCCAGGGCCTCTCTGAGCTCCTTGTAATCGACTCGCTTGGTAGGAATCTTGGATCCATCCCACCAGGAGGGCTCAAAGTATCGGGAGATTTTGTCCGTGTCCGAATCGTACACGTGACCGGGAGGAAAGGCCTTGATTTCGTCACAATCATCAACCAGACACTTGAGCTCGCTGGCAAACCAAACGGTGTTGGGCTTCTTGTAGGATCGACCCATGTAAAGGGTGGTGATTCCAATGGGGTCTCTGGCGGCGATGATTCTGTCCTTGGCCGAATCGTAGAGCACAAAGGCAAACATTCCGTCGAGTTTTTTGGGCGCATCCACTCCGTACTTTTCGTAAAGAGGAATGATGGGCTCACAATCGGAATGGGTCTTGAATTTGTAATCCGGGAACTCCTTTCTCAGAATTCGATGGTTGTAAATCTCACCGTTGACGCCCAGAACAATGGACTCGTCAGGAGAGGTGATGGGCTGGGCTCCAGTGTCCAGACCCACAATGGCCAGACGCTCATGACAGATGATGGTGTTGTTCTTGGAGCAGTTTCCGGACCAGTCGGGGCCTCGATGTCGGATTCGCTTGGACAGCTGAAGAGCGTGAGTTTTGTAATCGGCCACGTCGGGCAGCTTGTAGGCGGCAAAGATTCCACACATTTGTTGTTGTGGTGCAGACAAGATCGATCCACACGCTTATATCGACAACTATGACTGAATCAGGTTGAGAATTTTAGCCTTTGGGAGGGTGAAAAATGGTAAACCTAAAGTGGGTCGAGAAGGAAGAAGAAGAGGAAAATATCAGACAAGAGTGGCGAGCGAGATATAGATTGCAAGTGACGACTCGGGTGGCGACTCGGGTGGCGACTACGCTGTCATCACGTGACAAAAATGCCACTTGCCACTCGCCCTCCTCCCGCCAAGACTCAACTCTCTCAAATGCACTCCTGCAAGCAAGTCCAGCGACTAGCGGTGCGATCTCGGCTCAGTGGAGCCAAGCGAGGGAGTTGTGAGCGAGAGAGCAGGGTGACCACAAGCATAAAGTCGTGAGAGAATGAGATAACGGACACAGACACAGAAACATCACTCACCCGTTCATATCGTCACGTGACTCACCCACCCTCCCACTCGGCTCTGTCTCACATCTCTCTCTCTCATGACTCACCAACCAATAACCGCCATGAGTCAGAGGTAAGATGCAGCTCTGTAAGATAATGTGTCCAGGGCAAGTCTACATATATTCGGCAGTTGTAGAGATAACGGTTGACCAATGGGAGGGGGGTAAGTCACGTGACTAGGCAGTGGAGAACTGGTGGTAGTCTGAACAGAATGATAAGAGCATAAGTGAAAAGAGTAAAAGTGAAAAGAGCATTAGAGATAGCACGAGATAATAGCACGAGATATTGATAGATGAGAGCAACACTTGGTGAGAACAATACCGATACATACCTGTACCGTACGTACACACTCTTACATACTGTACTGGTTCTCGTACTGCACATCACAACACTCAAAAAGGAAACAGAAACCGATATCGAAACTCTGATCTAGTTTGTTAAATCGGAGGGACGGAGATAACCGGAGATAAGAGGAGGTTGGAAGAGGGTCCAAAAGGGTTCAATAGTGGTTGAAATTTGTGGATAATTGATATATATGACTGGTTTGACCGTTGTTGACCTTGTGAACATGATTCAAAGCTCTTATGGCCGTATTAAGTAGGTTGTACTGTTCTGGTACGACGTACGACATAAAAGTACTCCTTCTATATGCAGTGCTACGGTAAGTTGATCTAGTTAACTTTAAGCTAGATTTTGTTGAAATTTGTTAAGGAAAAAGTCCTGCTGGGGGTTCATTTTTGGGGTTTTACGGCCAGAACACCTTTGAAATCCCCATGAGAACATGCTGAGAATCGAGTTGTTAAAGTAATATTCGGGAATATGATAATATTGCAGTATTATTTTTTCGAGAAATCGTTGGTTTTGTAAAGGGGGGTTGAGTAATCTTTTGTTGAGTTTACTTAGTTATTAGGAATCAAGACCAATTGTTAGATGAAATAAAAGTATAAGTAACTTAGCGACTACCAGTAGATGTGACAGAGACCGAGTGAAGGTGACAAGAGTTAGTCAGCAAGAATCTATATCTGTACAACTCTCTCTTTCCCTAGATGACAGTATCAGATCAGATCAGTGCTATCAGTCATGATCATACATTACCCTGAAGAGATATCCATATACGGCAAGTTATCTCGTACTCTGGTCGTATGTTATGTATACAGTCTCTGGGTCTTTGTCGGTCTCTGGGTCATTGTTTGAATTCGGTAACCAAAGATCTACCAGTCCAGAGTGGCTGATTTTTTATTTTTTTATTTTTTTTATTTTTTTCTCTTTTTTCTTTCTTAATCCCTGACATTCAGCTTACCCTCCTCCCCCTGGGTATGCAAAAAAACACTCTCACGAGCAATGGTCCCTAGCAGGATCGAACTGCTGATCTTCGCGTTGCAAAGCTGCTATTCTTATTAGCACGACGCCTTAACCAACTGGGCCAAGGGACCGGAGATGTTTGACCGAGGGGGAGATTTTGCTTTTGGGCGGAATTTTGGAATTTTGGAAAAAATCAGAAGAAATCGGAAAAATTCAAGAAAAATAAAATGACGCAAGATCCAACAAGAACACAACTGCAGGTACAAGAGCATGTACTTTAGTCATCTTACAAGTGCTCACAACTACTTTTTGTTCTCATACAATTCAATTCATTATAACATTAGTAAGCATAATTCCAATATTGAATGTAAGTCAACTGATAATACTAAAAATCAAGTCAAGACAAAAGACGAGAAATCATGTGACGGTAAAAAAACTGTTTACAGAAAAACCATGAAGTGCAGCGTCAGAATACAGTAGAGAAGGTTAACTAAGTCAACTAAAAGTACTCAACAAAATACATCTGTTCAAAAATGGACGATTGAGATATGTAGGAACAGCAACAGATGATCATATCGTCTTGTTTATCAATCACAAGTATATCCACGAGTCTGACTCACATTTCCTAACAGACTACTTAGAATGTTCTGTGCTATTCGTATTACTTAGGTGATTGTTAACCCTGGTTAGGACTTTATTACCAACTTCAGACTCTGCAACGTAAAACAGGTTCCGTTTGTTCCTGTTGACTCGAATCACCCTCTCGAACCGCCTTCCTCGTCTCCCCTTTTCCTCTAGTGAGTGAGTTCGCCTATCACCGGACGCCCATTCTCCGCTCTCATGGCATGGTCTATTTTGTACTAACATTAGACCTTTACTACCTTGGATGGTCAGAGTGATGAGGTTTCTTAACTAATGTCAACTATATCCGGTATTCTTTCTTGGAAATGATCTGAAGGTCTGAGAGAAACTAAGCTTGATACTTGATTGCACCATGGCTTTGGCCTCTTTTTTTTTTTTCTCATACAATTCAATTCATTATAACATTAGTAAGCATAATTCCAATATTGAGAGTAACTAGCAACGAGATTTTAGGCTTCTTAAGTGCAGTCCCTCGTCTGATTTCCTCATGTTTTTGTTAACATTACTTAAGAAGAAATCCGCATCACTCCATATGCAGTGCCAGTCCATTTTATGACGAGGACAACGTACTTGTAGGGCATTCCGTGGTGTCGGGCTCTGGGAATAACTACCACTGGTTTCGAAGCTTAACTTGTTTTTGGTTTGAGGGTCGGAAAATAACTACAAGTTATCCGGTTCAATAATTGGGTATACCTCACTGGTGGTACCAGTACTCCTATTTATTCAAATACACACACCACACTCTTACAACTCTTCTCCGCCCTTGCTCTGGTTAACAAGCGAGTAGAAGAAGGAGTTCTTCCTCTTTAACAGATTCTCGGGTGTATCAAATTCAACCACCTGTCCAAAACCATGATTCGGTCACTGTCCATGACGGTGTTGAGTCGATGAGCAATGGTCATTATAGTTCGATCCTTGAACTCGCGTCGGATCGTCTCCTGAATCAACTTGTCGGTCTCGTAATCCACAGCGGCAGTGGCCTCATCCAGAACAAGGATGGGCGAGGGGTTTAGAAGAGCTCGTCCAAGGCACACGAGCTGCTTCTGGCCTAGTGAGAGGTTGCTTCCTCCGTCGGTCAGCTTGGTATCCAGTCCTTCATGCTCGTCCACGAAGGGTTTCAGAGACGAGTGTTCCAGGACCTCCAGCAGCTGCTCGTCAGTGAACTTTCCGGCAGGATCCAGGTTGCCCCTAATGGTTCCCTCAAACATTTGGGCGTCCTGGGGAATGATGGAGAGACGGGATCGGAGATCCTCGAGGCCTAGCTTGGAAATGTCTTCGCCATCGATGATAATGGCTCCAGTAGTGGCCTCGATGATTCGGAATAGAGCCATAGTAAGGGTCGACTTACCAGCACCGGTTCGGCCAACGACACCCACTTTTTCTCGGGGGTTGATGGTGAAGGAAATGTCCTTTAGCACGGGGTCGAGGTTGGCGCGGTACTTTGTGGAGAAGTTGGAGAAGGTGATCTTACCTTCGTTTGGCCAGTGTGCAGCAGGTTCCTTGGCCTTTAGAGGAGCCTCGGGCTCTATGCTACTGTACTCGTTGATTCGCTCGAGCACCACAGACTGCTGCTCCATGTTAATGGCCCGTCGAACAAGTTCACCGAGACGTTGGGGGAAGGTGGAGGCGTAACTCATGGCTATACCAACGACTCCAGCAGACAGTTGTTTCCAGTGGAGTGTGCCAACCAGAGAAAGGCCAGCAGCAAGGAAGATGGCAACTCCAATTGAGGTGAGACGTAAAGATAGCCACTGCTGAAGAGAGGAAATTAGGAACCGAGCCTTGGTTCGAGCATCAATTCGAGCAGTACTTTTGGTAGCAAAGTAGCGGGGCTTTCCAAAGGCTCGAATAGTCGTCAGACCGGTAAGAGTCTCCTGGAAATGGGAAATTACAGGAGACATGGCGGCAGCAGACAATCGTTGAGCTTCTCGAGAGGTGGCGAGATAATACTGCTGTGTGATTCTGTAAAAGTGCAGAGCGGGAACGATGACAACAAGAGTGGAGGGGGAAGTGAACACAATGACGCAAAGGGCGCTCAATGACCGGATCAGAAATAATGAAACAACGGGCCAGTGCATCGACCAGTCAATCGTTCTAATGTCCTGTGAGAATCTGGAAGTAAGACGACCCAAAGGTGTCGACTCGAAAAATGACATGGGAGCTCGAGTCACACCCTTCAGCATCTTCTCATGGAGAACTTCCGCGACTCTGATGGCTCCAAAAGTGTACCAAGACATGTTACCAATAACATCAAGCAGGGAGGAAACAATACCAATGGCCAGGTAACCAAGCACAAGGTGCATGTCGTCCAGGTCAACATTATCACTTCCCCACATGGCCACCCAGTAGGTGCTAACAACGCTCATTCCAGAACCAAGCAAGCTGAAAGTCAGGAACAGAACTACATTGTGCCATCCTGCAGCAGCAAAGTAGCCCTTGTAGAGCTGGATCAGCTTAGTAGCTCCGCTGGTGTTTACCTCGCCCTCCACACGAGTTCGTCTTTCGTCATTATCACCAAGTGTGACAATGCTGAAATTCGAAACAGAAGAGGCTCGTCTGGTGGAAGAAAAGGACTGCTTGTTGATGATGTCGACAGTATGATCTTCAATCTCTTCATCAGCTTCTGTCTCACCCCCAGTGGTGGTCTGGAATTCGTCAACCAGTTTCTTCACCTTGCCGTTCTCCTGAGACATTAGATAGGCAAACTCGCCTGACTCAACAAACGTCTTGTCTTCAATCAGATGGATGGTGGATGCGTGTCGGAGCAGGTTGACGGTGTTGGTAGCCACAATAACAGTCTTGGTCTTGAGCAGGCCGTTGGGTCCAAACACATGCTTTATCAAATGTGCCTGGACATGTTCATCCACAGCAGAAAGAGGATCGTCGAATAGAATAACACTGGCCCGGGAGTAGACAGCTCGAGCAATGGCAATACGAGCCTTCTGGCCTCCAGACAGAGAAACGCCCTTCTCTCCAACCTCGGTCATATCACCATCTGCGAGAGCCTCCAGGTCTCGAGTGAGCGCACATGCCTCAATAACCAGATTGTAAAACACAGCGTCTTGTCGATATCCAAACAGAATGTTGTCCTTGACGGTGGCATTGAGAATCCAGGGGACTTGAGAACAATAGGCAACCGAGCCAGTGGTACAGGAAGAGCCCTCCTTTGTAAATACCTCTCCAAGGGTAGCCAGTAGCGTGGCTGTCTTACCAGTGCCAACCTTTCCAATAATGCATACCATTCCACCCTTTTGAGCAGAATAAGAAATGTTTTGCAGAGCGATATTCTCAAAATTGGGATCCCAGCAGAAAGTTCCATGGACATTGACGGGAGTAGCAGCAGAAGAATCATTAGGCCGAGCCTCACCCTCTTGCTGGATATTGAATTTCTCAACCTCAGTGAGACCCAAGAACCGGTAAATCTTGCCCAAAGCAATTCAGCTCTGAAAGATGGACTGCACGGTGTACTGAATGTACGTGAAGGGATCCAAAAGTCGTCCAAACAGGTTAAGAGCGGGAATTGCATCGGCGGCATGAAGGGGAATGTTCTGGAAGAGAACAATGAAGGCAAAGGCGGCACTAGCCGCCACGTAAGAAGAACTTTTGGTCAAAAGGTCGTCGATGGCATTGAGATAGGACTCGCGGCGCTTTGCTCGCAGCTCTTGTTCGTTTCGAACCTCTCCAACTTTCTGTAAAAAGGTGCTTTCCCACCCATACAGCTTGACAGACTTGATGTTGGACAAGAGTTGGTTGGTGAGGGTGTATCGAGACACGCTCAAGTCGTCCAGCTTCGAATAGAGAGTCATCTGCATCTTTGTAATGATTGTAGTGATGGGCATGAGAATCAGTGTGACTGCCACTGCAACCCACATGGCATTACCAATCATGCTGTACATGGTGGTCCAACAGACGACAATTTGGAGAGGCAGAGACCAAACAGAGTACATGTCATCGACACAGTTTGAAAGAAGAGCCACGTTGTTGGAAAGAATGTTAACTAGCGACCGCGAAAGGAGCCAATCTCAGGGCTTTCTGGTGCACAGCCTGGCTCAGAGAAGTCTGGATCCGCAGCTTGAGGTTCAGAATCATCAGCGACTTTCTGTTGACGATTACGGGTCGCAGAATCATGGCGGTGGAAGCCACAATGACAATGGACAGTCCCTGAGAAAGAGGAGCGTCGCCATCATTGTATCTTTCAACAAAGAGAATGAGCTGCTTCAGAAGTAGAGGCTGCACGAAAGGAGCTGCGGTACTAACGAATTGAAGACAAGCAATTTTGAGATAGTCAAGTCCATAAATCTCGCCCAGGGTCAAAAGTACAAAAGGAAGCTTGTCCTTCTTCTTCTCCTTATAAGCGTGGACTTTTGTGTCCCAGACTTTGCAGAATTCGTCGTAAATGTTTTCTGTGAGCAGCTCAGTGGGTGGTTTAGGAATGTGGCCCAGCTTCAGAGGCATCCTGCTACCCCGATCGAGCAGGGGGGCGACGTAACTGTAGGTGAGTTTTGACAGGATGTTGGAGTCGTCATAGTAGGCTGGTTCAGAAGAGGGAGAATATCTGGCCTCCAGAATAAAGTTGAACAAGCCGAGGAAGCCGATACCCACGACAGTGAAGATGTAAGGGGATCCCACAAATCCTCGTACAACGACTCCACAGATGACCAGAGAGGATTCGAGGAGCTCAAGACCCCAAAAGGTCAGAACGGCCGTGCTTCCAACCTGTCGTTTCTCAAATTCGAGCTTCTGAATGAACAGCACGATGGTGGTTCCAAGAGCAACAACTAGAGGCGACCAGAACCGTAGGTCGTCCTGACCAAACTGTCCAAGCAGTGGAATGGACAGTGAAAAAGCAATCTGCAGAATTGTAACAATCTGTGTTAGCACAAACTCACTACTCCCGTGCTGTAATACTCACCTGCTTGAGGTTGTAGTCCCATAGAGCTGGTCGTTTACCTGCCAGAGTTGAGAGGTGATAGAGACCAGGAGCTCCAAACAAAATGGCAATGGTTCCAGGTAGAATGAAGAGGCCATTTTGAGACACACAGGGCGAGAGATCGTAGTATCGAGTGAGCAATTGCCACCCTTCAGGGTCTGTACAATACGACATTTCGTACTGCGGTTTGACTGCCCATATTGGAGATGGCAAAGGTATACATAGATTACGCTCTTGCTGCAAGTATGACAGTTCTGAAGCAGGAGTGGATAATTCGAGTAGGCCTTTTGAGTCTAAAAGGTCCTTGTGGAGGTTGTTTGTTTGGTGGACGTATTGTAGACAAATAAACTTAATCATTTAGACAAAGAAGCTTAATCATACAGACAAAGAACCTAATCATTCAGACAAAGAACCTAATCTTACACTGGACATTGTGACCATTGACGGATGTGATGCGGAAACAGAGAGTGGAGGATATGTTAGAGAGTGGTGGATATGCTGGACTTTCGTGGGCTGGATTTGAATTATGGTCTACAGCCGGTTTGGGGTACAATTGCTTTTTCGAGTCCCCCTTCGAAGTCGATTTTTCAACAGTCAAAGTGAGACAATGAGCCACGCTAAAATTGCAAGGGGGGGTCTCCGAGTACGAGACGTGCTTCTGTGGAACGAATGGAGCGGATGGGAAGTCGATATCTCGATTGAATTGGCAAGAAGAGATCTTCCATCTTGAAGGAAGGAGTTTGGGACCTGCTGAGAGTGGGTTATCAGATACCTATATCTTTGCAGAGATAAGGATGCCTTGTTTTATACTCACTACCTCCATCATCCATTTCATGCTTACTCATGGGTTGGTTCTACGCCATCTTGGGTAGATCATCATCTATGACGTGGTCAGGAGATTTTCCTTCATCATCATTGTAATCGTTGGTCACCATGGTCTGATTCCTGAACAGAAATCCTCCAGGATCTTGGTCTGGTTCACCCTGGAGGGTTGGAGGCGGAAATTGCGTAAGTAATGCGGTTTAGAGCAAGTACAGTATCGTACATTTGAACCCCGTCCAACTGGTAACCTCCACCGATGTTCTCCCATTTATAAAATTCGAGAGGTCGATGTAAGGTTGGTCTGCATCAACTTACAGTAATGATGCATGCACAGTGCATGTAAGATGCATGTGATTTGGAGAACACTTCAGAGGCGTGAGTTCGAATCGTAGGATATCACCATGAAAGATCTGTCGAGTCGTTACCCTACCTGTTTACTAAGAGTACCTTCACACACCCATCGACGAAAACAAAAGTACAGCATTATTGCTTGAGAAATGAAACAATGTCTCTAACAGTAAGAATACTTGAAACAGTTAAGTAACAGATGTATATACTGTACATCAAACAAATTCTTACCATTTCTGGACGGAAACAGACCTCTACAGACACTCTACAGCACAATTCTACTCTCTTACAACTATCAAAGTTCATTAGATATCACTACTCGTCCTTGTCGTTCTTCTCCTCGTCCTCCTTGTCATCGTCGTCGTCGTCGTCCTCCTCATCCTCCTCATTCTCATAGTCAACCTGCAGCTCATGACAAATATCAAAACACTCTGCTAGCAACGCGTTGACCATTCCTTGACCCTCGGGAATACTGTTGCCCTGCATAAACTTGCCGTCCACCCGCTGGTTGTCAATGGACCGCAGCTTGAGCTGGTACGGATACAGCTCTCGGACCGAACTGATTCCGCCCAGCCGCTTGATATCCAGAAGAAACCGCCGCATGGTCTTGAGCTGGTTGTGTAGCGGCGTCAGAGCCTCGGAAATGGGCTCCGACGACTCCAGAAGCTTGTAGATGAGCGCATAGCACCGTCGCAGCAGGTACAGCAGGATAGACTGACCTGCCAACTTGGTGGGCGACTCCTCCTTGTCGTCGACCGACAGTTTGTTGACCGAGTCGGCCAGCTCGCAGGTTGAGCAATCCTTGTCCTTTTCAGGCACAAAAAGACCCCCCACACGCCGCTCGTCAATCGCCTGTAGCTTCTTCTGGTACCCGTACAGATCCGTCTCTCGCATGGTCCATCTGTGGGTGATGGTAAGACCCTCGAGCGTGGTTTTGAGATGGAGCAGCTCCGAGTAAACGGGCAGAAGCGAGGGATCGACACGGTTTGTCTCGGCCTCGAAATCCTTGATGAGCTCGAAACAGTCGTCAATCTGGCCCTCCAACAGTCCTGCGGACTTGTCAAAGATCTTTTCGCCCGACGAGGTGATGAACTCGTTGCTCTCGCCCGTCAAATGCGTCTTTTCAATGCTCTGAAGCTGCTTGAGCAACGGCTGCAACTCGGAGGCAACATCGCGCTTGAAATCCTTGACATCCGGAGTGGAAGCAACACTCATAATCTCTCGACGAATCCCGTAAACCCGATTCAGCAGCGCCGCCACCTCCGGAATCACGTGATCGTACGCAGCCTCGACCTCCCGCAGTCCCTCCATGCACACCTTGAGTTCTCGTTCAATCAGTGCAATCACCTCGGGGTTTTCGTCGCTCTGGCGTCTGAGAATCGCCTGAATCTCGTCCAGACGAGCCCGCACTGGCTCATAGTCGTTGCCCGTGTAAATCTGAGACTCCTTGAGATGACTCAAAAGCCGTCGAACCGTTGCCAAAGAAGCATAGGTGGCTGCTGCACTGCGATTGTGTCCAATCGTCAGAAACGACAACGAAAGCAGCTGGAAAACATCGTCCAAAACAACATCAACACGGTTGTACTCGTCCTCCAAACTGGGATCCGACCGAATCTCGTTCAAAAGAGAAACCTCCTCCACAACTTGTTTGTAGATTCGAGAGATATCTTCATGTTTGAGATACGTCTGTCGGTCCAGTTTGAGAGCAGTCAACTGGTCTCGAAGACCCACCAGCTTGCCCAACATGTCCCGCTCATTCGACGGAACCGCCTCATCTTTGTATTTGTGTTGTTCGTTCAAAAATAGCGACATTGTAGAGTTGATAAGTGATGTGGGGGTTGCTCAACACGATACTTGAACTAGGTGGTGCTGGCTGCATGTCCAAACTTTGACTCCAAATCAGATTATGCCATAGCGGAAGGATAGAGGGGTCACGTGATACACACAGATTACGAGTCGCCACACAACCCTCGTAACTCCCCTATTCCATCACTCCATCACATGACTCCCTAAAACTACCCATACCCATATCTCGGCCTATCTCTGAGGCTTTTCTGCAGCAATCAGCAAAAGTTAGACCATTGATTTCGTCACAGAATTATCACGGTTATTAATAGGTTAGGGTTGGTCACGTGATGGAATAATAAATAATGGGGTGTTCCCTAAGCAACCCTCAGTGGGGTAATGGCTCTTTTCGTCGTCACGGCTGGCCCCACCACGGCGGGGCCAGGGCCCCACCGCCACCTTCTACCCTAACCCTAATCTGCAAACGGCAGTCAAACTGCATCACGTGGGGGTTATGCGAGGGCTAGGGTTTATCCTAAAGTGGCGAAACGGTAAAGCCATCCGATGGCAGGGTTTGGAGCTGCAGGAGATGATATGCAGAATGCATAAAAGAAGCGTGTGGAAACGAGGTCACGTGGTTGTACGACTATTATGGAGGCCAATCGTCTGAGGGTACTACAGTACGAGGTAGTCAGTTGCTAAGAATGTTGATTCACTACGATATCATTGATTCGTTCTTTCTTCTTTCTCAAGTTCCCCTACATTCTTTTAAGTAGTTTTAAGAATTGTTTTGTTACAGTTTGTTAAAGATGGCTTGACGGAGTAAGGTGAAGTTTGAACGATCTCTGGTGGGATCGAACTACAAGATAGCTCTGGATGGCTTGTAATTGTGAGTCACGTGACTCAGACAGCAAATATTGGTCAATTGTAGTCATATACGTACCTACACCTGAGGCCTTAATCTGGGTTCTCTGTGTGAAGTCTTAGGGAGATTAGAGAGTTGTAAGTCGTCAAGATGAGATATGAACATTGTCTGTATACAGTGTCTCTAGATGTATCATATGGTACTAGATCTACAGTCATATGTTCAGTTCTCTGTAGAGAGAGATACTCACTATTAAGTCTGAGTTCTGAGTGATGATATTTGGGATGATTTTTTTCTATTTTTTCTGATTTTCGAATAAAATACAAAACATGGACTTTCAAGTTCTGCAAAAGGTGATTCACAGCGAATGTAACGGTTCCATTACATGAACCAACGCATCTCACGTCCTTGGATCAGCCTCAAGAACGATAGTTACCCTCAGACCCCAAAACCACTAGTTACTTTCAGGCCCCAAGATCACATTCACGGACATTGGAAGACACTGGAAAGAGATTCTGACAATGTAACGACCAACGAGAGCGAGAGTATCACACTTCAAGCATTTGTACTATAAAAAACCTCCAGATTATTTCCAACAGTACCGCCCTAAGAGAACTTGTTGAAGTATGTATAATGAGCTCATCCAGACGAAGAATGATACCATCTTTCACCTTGTCAGAGCAAGAGTGTGTCTTTGAACAGTGTCATCACAATGGATACGTCATACCACATTCAAATACATATCACATGACCTACCACTGTGTATGATTTATCTCAGAGTAGTAGTCTCATTCTGGCAAAGAGGTCTGAGGGTAACTATCAATCGCCCTCCTCAATAACTTTAATACTCCGGTTTTCAAGTCATAACCTGATGTACGTCCGAAATCTGCCTCAAAAATCAACCCATCTCTCATCAATACACCTCCTCACTAAACCCCTCTCTGCACTGTTGTTATTCAGATGCCCATTCCAGAAGAATTTAAACTTTGTCAAATGGAGGATTGGAAGGGAGTGTGCTGTGTATCACGTGACGGAAGGAGAAGAGAGGGTATCACGTGATCAAGTGTATCACGTGACCGATATGAGTTTGATCACGTGACCTTTTCGAGGTCACACCTCTACATCCTTTCAGTGGGCCACTTTTTCACTGTCACTCCTTCCTCCAAACCTTAACTGCCTAGGAATAACTCTTAGTTTTTATTTATAAATCTCTTTCATCATCTCACACAACCACAAGACACAAAAATGGTGCGACTAACACGAACCAAGGTGACGAAAAAGACCACGACGCCCAAAGCCGTGTCCAAGAAGCAGGGAGCGAAAAACGCAAAGGTCAATGGCGTCAAGGCCGCAGCTGTGAAGAAGGAGCTGGAGAAGAAGACCGTCAAGGAAGAAAAGCCGATTCTGGCTGCCAAGGCGCCCTCCAAGCTGCGTCTTTCGGCCATCCAACGGAAACACAAACACTCTCCCACTCTGCTTCCTCTTCCCACCATCAACTCGGTCAAGTGTGAGGTTTTTGCGTTTGGAACAGGTGACATGTGTGAGTTGGGGCTGGGTCCCGAAAAGGCCTCCACGGTCAAGCGGCCTCGTCTGTCGCCTTATCTGTCCAAGGAGATTGTGGACATTGCTGTTGGAGGCCAGCACGGACTTGTGCTCGATTCCGAGGGCAGAGTCTGGTCTTGGGGAGGCAACGATCTGGGAGCTCTGGGTCGAGACACGTCAGGCCACGAAGTACTCAAAGACATGGATGCCGACGAGTCAGATGACGACGACGACCCAAAGCTTAATCCCGCTGAGTCGATCCCCGCTCTGGTCGACACCGAGCAGCGATTCGTCAAGATTGAGGCCTCCGACTCGCTGTCTCTGGCCCTCACCGCCGAGGGAGACGTGTGGGCTTGGGGCTCGTTCCGTAACTCCCAGGGAACCATGGGCTTCAACGACAAGGTCAAGGTCCAGACCCGACCCGTCAAGCTGGACGAGCTGTCCAACGTGGCCGCCATCGCCGCCGGTCGAGATCACGTGCTCGCCCTAACCCAGTGGGGCACCGTGCACACGTGGGGCGACTCTGAAAACTTCCGTCTGGGCTGGAAGTCGAATCGGTCCACTCTGGCTCCTCGAGAGCTGCGTCTCAAGAACATTGTGGCTGTTGGAGCTGGCGAGTTCCATTCGTTTGCCATTGACACCGACGGACGAGTTCTGGCCTGGGGACTCAACCAGTTTGGTCAGTGTGGAATTCTCGGCCAGAGCGACAATGCTGCTGTCGATGGACCCACCTACGTGGACGCTCTGGACGGAAAGGACATTGTTTCCATCACCGGAGGAGAACACCATTCTCTGGCTCTCTCCAAGGACGGAACCGTCTACTCTTTTGGACGATACGATTACCACCAGATTGGATTCACCTCGTCCGATCTGCCTGAAGCTACCGTCAGAGACGAAAAGGGAACCCCTCGATTCCTGCCCGTTCCTTCTCCCCTGACCCTGGGAGGTGACGATGACGACGAAAAGCTGCCCAAGATGCGGTTCATTGCCTGTGGAGCCCACCACTCGCTCATTGTCGACGTGGACGGCCGAGTTTGGACCTGGGGCTTCTCCTCGTCCTTCCAGACCGGCCATGCCGAGGAAGACGATATTGAGACTCCTCGAAAGATCCTCAACACCGCCATCAAGCCCGTTGACGTTCAGATGGCCGGTGGAGGAGGGCAGTTCTCCGTCATTGCCGGTGTCCGAAAGGAAGAGTAACAGTATGTATCATATGTATTATAGGGTGTTGACTCAGCAAATGTAGAGGAGTGGTCATAGTTACCTTCAGACCTCATGGAGCAACAGGAGGAGCAGTGGAAGATGAATATTTCGTCAATTGATGTGGTTATTTGGGAATCTAGATATATGCCATGATATTATTGCTGGATCTGAAGTTTTCAAATGTGATGGTTTTGGGCTCTGAGAGTAACTATCATTTTAAAGATCGACATTGTCTTCTCAGGTGTTGAGCACGTGACCAGGAGCGGTTGTAAGATCTAATGTGTGTCAAATTTGTGGTGTACTTGCGCGATTCAGCTTGTTTGATCAAGAATTAGTTTTGTTGGAAATTTGTTAAGACTAAAAGTGTACTGGGGGTTCAAATTTGATGTTCCAGACTTCCGAAACAATTGAAAAGCAGACGAAAATGTAGATATTGGTGAGTTATGTTTGATTTCCATCTCTGATTTGATGTTTCACATAAAAAATGTTTCAATAATTGCCATTATTGCGATTTTGAGATGACATCAGTTACTTGAGTTTACTTAACGAGGTTTATTCTGACCTTGACTATAGTGGATCCAGGCTCGGATTACAACTACAATATTTCTGTCAAATTTTTAAACAAATTTAATCATAAATACCGGGTCTATAGCTACCTTCCAATACCATTGACTTACAATCACCGATGACGACCACCTGCTATATTACTGCCAACATCTACTTGATTATTATATAATCAAAGAATTGTATATGACGTCAGCTCTGGAATCTGATCATCAGTCCACAGAACCACTGAGTACTCCTTGACATTACAAGTGAGACTGTTGACTTGTTAAGCGAAAAACTGCCGGTTAAATGCAGTCAAGTGGAAGCTTGTTGGATCGTCGATGCCCATTCTAACCACCATCCACCTTCACTTACTCGTGTCTAGAAGCCTGGTGTAAGTAATTTCATACCCCTGACTGGTCTAAACAACCCAATCCCGATCAGTAGTGCCGACACTAAGAGTACTGTCGTCTCCGTTCATCTCCTGCGAACCGTACTCTTCCGCCATCTCCACCTCAACCAGCTCCTCTTCGGGCTCCTCCACCTTTTCCCAATCGCCGTGAGACTGCATTCTCTTCTGCACCGGTTTGGGCACGTCCACGGGGGCAGACGTGAGATCGTTCTCGACGCGTTTTCGAGGAGGAACAGACTCAATGATATCTCTTGTCTGATTCACGAGATCGCTGTCGAGAATCGACGGAGACGACCGTCCACTGCCTGCATTCCCACTCATGGCTGCTGCCTTGCGGGTCTTTTTGGTGACGCCCACGAAATCGTCGTCAGACGCCCCGATCGACACGTACTCGTCTTCCTCGTCAAACGACGGAATGTTGTGACGAGAAGGATGAATGTGGACAATCTGGGAACTGGATTGGTCCACAGACACTGTCAGCGAGTCCTTGAACACTCTCCAGTCGGCCTCACTCGAAATGTAGAAACCCACCAACATGCTGGGGTCCATCTCCTTCAGATGCAGTTTCCAGATGCGGCTGGAATGGAACGACGTGGTATCCTTGTCTGTGGTTTTGAGCGCGGGCTTGGGCTGATGGGGGTCCAGATAGAACAACTGTTCGCCCTGGAATCCGAAAAAGTAATGCGAAGTGAACGGACGGCCTCCAGCGACCCCCACGGACTGAGGAAGCGACAAAACCTGTCTCAGAGAGTCCCAGTAAACGGGATTCACGTTATCAATGCCCAGACGAAGACCACAGAGAACCAGAACGGGAAATCCCGTCTCCAGTAGCTCATCTTCGTAAATGTCGCCTCCTCCGTTGCCATTGTAGTACACCTTGAGTCCAGACTCGGAAAAGTCGTTACACAAGGTGTAGATGCTGCTTCCGGCTGCCGACGGCCCAAACCAGTCGCCTGCAGGTGTCGAGCATGCTTTTTCGCCATGTCGGACGAATTTGTGGATGGAAAAGGGTGATTCTGGAGAGTCCAGAAACCATGATATGATTGTTTCCTCGGAGACAGAAGAATCAGCGGTGGCAGACGCAGAAACAGTCACAGACGCAGACGCAGACTCGATTCCGCTCCTTTCACTAAGGTCCACAAAATCGTCCCCTTTGTCCCCTTTGTCTCCATCCCTCCACCTCCATCCCCTGCCCAAATGTCTGAACAAAAGCGCGTTGGCGAGCAGACTCTGGGACGTGCGGATCATACAGCCCCACCCGACATCGGACGTGTAACCTCTGGGATCAAATCCGCCGCCCCGAATCATGTTTTTGATCTTGCCCAAATGCATGGCCCCAGAACCGTCGGATTTCGGAATCAGAGGAAACCCCGTGCGGTACGACAACCAGATTCGTGACTGCACGTCCGCCAGAAAGTCTGCAGGCCACGACGTGTCATTAGACGTGTCCAGAGGCACCACTATGCCGTCCTCCTCCGTGTCATCATTCACCTCCTTGAGACTCGAATCTGCGTCGTACACCTGCCCGAGACACACTAGAGGCGTCACGTGATCCGTGTTATGCGGCTCCACGTCCCACAGATACTGTAGAGCTCGTTGCAGAGACATTGTAACGTGTTGAGTGTAGGTAGGAGAGAGTGGTGTGGGATGTTGGGTGCCACCTAGATTGAGTTTAATGCGAGATAACAGATGATTGCTTATTAACTGTGAGATTAATGAGGGGTGTTTGTTTGTGGCTGTGGGGGAGATGGTATTTTTTTCAAAATGGCCACAAACTGAGAATAATCGAGAAGTATGAGATGTGATTTTTGACGAATTTCTGCGATTTATTTCGGCCATCTTGAGTCTCGTGATAATGTCATGGGATGATGCAGTTAAAGAGGAGTCGTAAGTGTGGGGAGAAAATTAAATGAATTTATAAATAAATCAGAAAAATCAGAAAAAGTAAACAAAAAATGTTTTCTACTTGAATCAACAGTCTTAATTCTCTCCATCACCTCCTCCTTCTTACAACGTATCTCACGTGCTTGAATGATAGATTCATATAGTCCATCATTTTACGTTTAATTGAAATTAAATACTATAATTACACGAAATACAAGACTCTTTAAATCGTTTAATTCTCAAAATTTTCACAATCAATCAATCTCATATGATACTTGACCCCAATTATACCTTCTCAACACCCTCATATCCCCTCTTCCTCTCTCTCTGACCCTTCTATCCACTCCTTTAGTTTCTGATTAGTCATCAAACATCACCTCCTATACACCCTCAAAACCTCCAGAATTCATCTTTGGGCGTCTGGTGTAGTTGGTTATCACATGCGCTTAGCATGCGCGAGGTCCCCGGTTCGATTCCGGTGTCGTCCAGTCACGTGAATCACGTGTTTTTTTGGAACTGCGAATGTTTTTTGCTTATGTAAGCGAGAAATCAGGTGCCAGAACAGGTATCCAGGAGGTATTCAGATACTGAAATACAACTGTTTATAGGTCTCAGATAGAACACTGGTGGATAACTGATGATTATATACAGATTGACAGTCCAGAGTTGTCTTCTTAAGTTGTCCTAAGTCGTCTTCAGTAACGGTCCAAGTAATTACTTAACGAGTCATGCGGCGGGAAATCAATACTTTAATCGACTTAAGGTTTCATGAACCTCGCCAGAAATGGCTCTTTCAAAATGGGGTTTGAGTGTGTCTATGGAGATGATATGTTGATAGGGTAGTTGGAATTGCTCGACTCATGGTAAAAATCAATTTTGGAGTTGATCCGGTCAATATTGAGTGAGTTAGAAGGGGTAATTGTGTGAAGAAAAGTAGAACTAAATACAGTCAATGTCTAAATAATCATAGTTGGGACATTGTACTTGAATCGAGATGAAGTGGAAGTGAATCGAATTGTATGAGAACCTCAGTAGGGAGCCACAATTACCCGGACAATGCTGGATATCATTTTTGGGATTCATTGGATTAATATTGAGTGAGTTTGAGTGTACTTAAGTCTTGTTGTATTCGGTATAGTATCGGACTCGTTCTTAACTATTACTTAAACCAGCTATTAGTAATTTTACTGGTATATACATCATCTTATCAAACTGCTTGTTCATAAGTCCAAAGTCCATCCAATCCGTTCATTTACAATTACATTTTATTCCTCCATGGTCTGGTCCTCAGGCTGAGCAGACTCGACAGCAGTCTCGACAGCAGTTTCGACAGTCTCACTCTCCTTGGACTCAGGCTCAGTCTCCTTCGACTCGGTCTCAACCTCCTTCTCAACCTCCTTAGTCTCAGGCTCGACCTCCTTAGCAGCATCAACCATAACCTCATCCTTCTCCTCCTTCTCCTCCACCCTCTCTTCCTTCTCATCCTTCTTCTTAGGAACAATAGGCCGAACAACAAGATACTGAAGAACAATCTCCTTGACAGAAGCCGGCACCTCGTCGAGAATCTGCTCGTGCTTAATGTAATCCACGTACTTTCTGACCAACGACTTGGTCACCTGACGCTTCCACCACTGCACCTGCTCCGAATCCGTCTCCAGGGCAGACAGGTACTCAAACACGCTCTTGAAGGGGCCCACGTGATCCTGAACCTCGCCCTCCTGGGCCACCTCGTCCAGAGTTCGAATCAGACACTCCCAGCCGTGGTTCTCGGTGAAAACAATGTCGCCTGGCGACTCAAACAGCCACGTGATGATAGCAGGAGGAGAAATGACGTTTTCAAGCAACAGATAGTGCAGAACCACGGTTCCAACATGCGGCTGGTTGCGGTAGAACTGCATCACGGTCGTCACGGCAGCAGCCTCGTCCTCGGCAGACTCAATCACGTGCTGAAGTTGCTGGGCCAATCGGTTGATCCAGTCCTGAGACAAGGACAGAGATCGAGATCCCACGAAAATGGCTCCTCCAATCACAATGTCGAGCAGCAGTTCTCTGTTGTTTTCAGGAACAGCCTCCTTGATGGCCTCCAGAACCTCCAGGTACGCCTCGGACGCTCCCTGGTCAAACTTGTCCTTGAACACGTCCAGCAGCTGGTCCGCGACCTCTCGGTACTGGTTCTCGGCCTCAATGTACTCGTAGGCAGGCATGAGTTCGGAATCGGCAGGTACAAAGCCCACCAGCTCGTCGGGAAGCGTTTCCTTGATACGCGACTCGAACGACAACCGAAGCTCCTTCTTGATGAGCTGCTTGATGAAAACAAGTCGAGGGTCCAGAGGCTCCAAGTCCACGTACTCCACCCACTCCTGCCACTTCCACGTGAAGCCAAAGTTGGACAAATGGTGCGAGAACCAGTCCAGGAACCGGTGGATCAGCTCGGTGTCAAACGACCGCAGATTGACAAACAGAAACCGCACAGCCCGTCCAAACACGGGAGCAATGGCCTGGGGAGCCATGATACACGCCTCGATGAAGAGCGAGTGGAAATAGGCCGGCTGGAGGGGAGGAGAAGCCAGACGGAAAAGTTGCGCCAAAATCGCCTCGGAAGCCACATCTTCCACCTTGAGCGTCGAAATGGTTCGTCCGTCGGCCTTGGCATCCAGATACTTGCCGCTCAGCTTGTCGACCGAGATTCCAGGGCCAGTAAAGGTGCCTGGAGCAAGAAACAGATCCAGCGTGAAAAGCTGCTTGGCACACTCTTTTCGGTTGAAATCCAGATGCTGGATCGTATCGGACAACATGTCTCGCCAGAGAACGGCGTCGTAGGACTTGGGGTCCGGAACGGTGCTCAGAGTCTCGCCTTCAACCTCAATGGGCATGTAAGCACGGAAAAAGAGCCGGGGGTAAATGTAGTCTGTGGAAGTTGACTCTGAGAGAGTCTCGGGGATGGAAACAGCGGGGAAAACGTGTTTCTGAACAACCTCCTTGTTTTCGACCACAGGTTCAATCAATTCGGCCACATTAATGAACGATTTGACAACCCATCCTTCTTGAGCAACAGAATTCACTCCAGCATGCAAGTTTGCCAGGAAAAGATCACACTTGTAGGGAGTCTTGTCACCAGTATAGGGCTCGACAATGGGGTCTGAAAGGAACTTGTCTGCTCCAAAATGACCATTAGCCTTGGCCAAAAGAGAATCACACCCCTCAATACCCTTGCCAATAGAAAGAAGAGTAGATCCAACATAAGGAAGAGTCAGAAAGATGGTGGCGTAGAGCTCCTCGACCAGGGGGTCACGTGATCCCGGTTTATTTGCGGTGTCCTTTTCGATTGCTCGGTCTAGCAGTCTATCTAGGAAGTTTAGGACTCCTCTTCCTTGTTCGATTGCTGGTTCCAGGCATGCCAGGAGTCTCACTGCGATTTTCACGTGGTTGTAGTTACCCTGTTTGAGCCACGTTTCGATTTTGCTGTGCAAGTGTTCGACAGCCAATTGGCCAGCTAGGGAGTTTGCTGAGTTGGCCACAAGCACAATGGCAGCCACAAGGGGGGTTTTATGGGGCTGTTCCATGATGGTGGCGATAAATGTCTCGAGCACGCCGTTTCGGATCGCCAGATTGTTGAGATCCTGAGCAAATCCAAAGCCAGCTTGAGCTACTCGGTTGGTGACAGACATTCGAGACGGGTCTCCAATCTCGACAATGTCAAAGTACAATCTGTCGAAGATTTGGTGGGTGGTCTGGGTGTGGCGTTGCCGTCGTCCCCCGTCGTACTCGTCGTCATCCTCTCTTCCTCGCTTGTATGACATTGTGGTGGTGAGGGTGGAAGGTGGTGTTTGAAATAATTACTGTAGAGGTTAGGTTTGGAGGTGGTGGGTTCGATTCTTGGTTGTGCCAATAGAGTAGCGGAGCGTAGCGTAGCTACTTGGGGAATAATTGTGTCACCAAACATCTGCAAGTATTGTTCTTGAGCTCAAACATTTAATTTGGCAAATTTCGAGTTGATTTGGTGGGTAATATTTAGGCCTGAAAATCTCAAGTGAAATAGACTAATTTAGATCACATGCAGGTACATTTACTTGGATTGTAGGGGAAGTATAGGGGGACTTAGGAGGACATAGGAGGACTTATTGAGAGTGCTGGAGTCAATGAGATCACCTGGATGTGGGTGTATACATCTTGTTCATTCTCGTGACTGTGTCTCAGCAAGTTATGAATGTGTCTGAGTTACTAACAGACTACCTGTTCTCATACTCTCTCTCCCAAGTAAAGAGTCAACTAACTTAGTTATACCTTCCACAGTACTAAGACAAGTTAATGAACTGACTGAACTCCCCCACAGCTCAATGTCATACTTATTCGTATTACTACTTGTTCTCATACTCCCTACAAGTACTGTATACTCAAAATATATCATGAGAGACCCAGAGAAGTCTCTTCTCATGGTCTCATTCTCAGTTAGTAAGATTGGAAGAGAATCGATCCACTACAGTCACCAAAGAAGATATGATATGGCTTGGAAGACCAGATTCGGGTGGATCTTTAAGTCACGTGAGCCCTCATAATCTGGCAGGTTCAGGAAGACCTTCAAACCACATCTGAATCTAGTTACGAGTCCAAGTCTGTATGGCTAGAGGACGGTACAATGAGAACTGTTGTTCTGAACAGCCTATGGCCGACTTGAAAACTGACTATCTAAGAAGGTCGAGACAAGAATCTGGTTTAGAACTGTTTGAAACCACTTTTGAACACGCCAGATTTCAAACTCCAATTGTTAAGTAAATGTCATCTAATTTGTTAACTAGAGTTGGTGACCAACAACAGAACAAGAGTTCACAACTTGATATATAGAGGCTTCAGGCCGTATATTTCACAATTTCAGTAAAGCAATATGTGTTCTAGATCATGTCTGTATATTTATTTTACTGATATCTACTCTGGATGAGATAATAAGGACCCCCAGCAGACTTGGTCTTGAACAATTCCCAACTAATATTAAAGGAGGAGTCAACTGTAGACCCAAAATAAACGGATTCAACAACAATAAATCGGAACTGAAGGAGGATGACATACTGGGACGCGTCGAGAACTGACCCACTCCAATATTGACTAGTAATGGACGAGTACATGGATGAGTTGGACAGTGGAAGGTTAGTTCAAGTCACACCAATTTCACCCACCGCCATATACCCATATACATACTGTCAGAGCTCACAACAGATCAACTGGTGAATGGTGTAGGAGCTCTACGGGACGATTATACAGGACATAACATCATTAGACGGATTTGGAGGTTGTGAGAGTCCACCAGTCTTCTTTGGGTTGATCCTAACCAGCCCTGAATGAGTGTATCTGAACTTCGAGTTACGTCCGACTTACGTACACACTCCATCGACGCTACAGACATGGTGGAGCCCTTTAAAGTTGATGGCTGGAATCTCTGCGACGAGACGAATCCATTGGTATCAAAATCTAAGTCATTTGACCCGATTTAGAGCAACTACTATGACTATGTGAGACGAGACTCTAACAGACTACTGTGCCGTACCAGTACCACCAGAACAGATACCTACTGGAGATAGTTTGACTCATGAGTCATGTAAATGATGAGAATCACATTCTTTTGGTGTCTTTCAATTTCAGTCTTCTATTTCACATTATGACTTCCCAATACAGCAGGTAGAGGAGAACCAACACCATCAAACATACGACCCCAGATCACGTGACAACATAATTGCTCATCTTGAGAGGCAGAGTTGCTCATTAGATACCACTAATCCATTTTTGGACAAAATACATCGTGATTATACACTCCTGTTGTACAAGTCAGTTGTAAAGCATACACCAAAGGAAGGACTACTGGAACCGTAATACAGGATGGATTCCATGATCACGGTTCATGCTGTCACGTGACAACATGTCTCGACTTGCTCACAAACCTGAGAGATGACTTTTGGCAGTAGAGAGACATTTGTTCTTACCTCCTTGTAGCCATGCTATTCGAGTACAACTGACAGAGCTATGAATCTGAGACAAGATAATTGGAGTCTATTAGCTCGTTCCTCTTTTAAATCAATTCAATTCATAATCACTGTGATAGAATCCTGGTGACTTTTTTCAGTATAAGGTACCTGACAGGACTCAGGACTTGGCTTATTGGTCCAACTGTGGTAAATCCATGTCATATAAAACCCAGCTGAGATGTCTGGACAGTCTGAACAACATCTAGGACAGCATATTGGATGTCTGGACAGTCTGAACGATGTCCTAAGCATCCCAGATACCCTCACAACCTCCTAGACAATGTCAATAGACAGTACTCTAGTTCCACCTCTCATGTCCAGACTGAACGACACAGCCATTCTGAGTGGACACCAGATGTCCAATTGAAAGATCCTGGTATGACGTCAATCTCTGAGTCTCATCTACATACCTTCCTACGGTGTTTCTAAGTCAGGCATCTTCTTGATATTACTGTCTGCACCATCTCCTGAGAGTGCTTGTTAGTAATAATTGGAGCTTTAGTCCAGTAGAGGGTTACCAAGTGTTCTGAACTACTTACAATACATGACTAATCTCTTAAGTAATACCCAAGTAATACCCTATTCCAGACGATCATCAAATAGTCCCCACAGGAGTGATATAAAGCCATAGGTGGGTATATGAGGGTGCGCTCTGTGGAAAGTCGAGTCACGTGATCCATTTAATCAAATCTCCCTTCTACTTTTGCACATTCTTTCAAGGCGTTGGGAAGACAAGTTTAGTTGAGTGTTACTTGGTGTTCTCAACAATAAACCAATACTTACTTGAGTGATCCTCAGTAAACTAATTGAGAGTGGCAGATTATTTAACTAACCTTCATGGCCGTCGTGATATCCACATCAAGTACAAAAATTACTCTATGTCTATATACATTACCACTGATCATCTCCCTCGCTCTTCTCTCCATCTTCTAGGGCCTTGCTAATTGCATCGAAATGGTCAGCCTGGCTGGAAATTTCGCCCAACCGAATTCGCATCATGTCAAAGGCAATGGCTACAGGCACCTTTTGAAGATCCTTGGTTTCCAGAGTCAGTGCAGACAGTTCTGGCAACTTTGGATATCGCTGTGAAAAGTGCGTCAGAACCACATGTTTGGCCTCCATGGCCTTGCAAACGCCTAGAGCCTCCGAAAACGTGCAGTGTTTCTTGAGAACGGCCTCCTCGGGCAGACTGTTGTCCAGAGTCGCCTCGTGGACCACCAGGTCGCAGTTTCGAGCCAGTTCCGAAAACGCTTCAATTGGACGGGTATCTCCAGAGTATGCGAACCGAAAGGTCTCGTTTTCGTCGAGCTGGAACCCAAACTCCACACAGAAGGACTGGTCGCAGTGGTGGGCCCAGCAGGTTTTGATGGACGTCAATCCTGGCACCTGAGGCAGAGGAGAAGACGCCTTTCTATGCTTGTCAAGGAACGACCAGCATCCATAGTAGTTGATTCGAGCCCGCATTTCGGACGTGAAGTTGGCACATTCCTCCAAAAACCGCTTGTACGACTGAGGACCAACCACACTCAGAATCTCTCCAGGATTGGCCTTGAGCCACTGTTCAATGAACGTGGGGGTTCCCAGATGATGATCAGCATGAAGATGCGAAATGTAAATGAGTCGAATCTCACGCAGAATCTGAAGACATGCTTCGGAAGAGTACATTCGAGTCAAAGTACCATAAGTTCCCTCTCCACAGTCCATGACGACTCCCGTGAACGATCCATCGGCCTGGGGAACTCGCATAATCAATCCAGCAACATTTCTGTACTTTGAAGGACATGCAGATCCAGTTCCAAGTGTTAACAACTCAGCTTTGCATTTGAGAGTTCCATCGTCGTGTCGAAGAGGTCGATCGACTGCAGTTTCTTCAGGAACGTAATCCAGCCCCTGGTATTCCCTTAATCCATTGTTGACGATCCGACAAGTGCTGGAATTGGCCTCAATGGCTACAGCGTCTCCGGGAGTCAATAATCGCATGTTGAATCGTTCCTGGAGAACTTTGTCGGCCAGAAAATCCGACTTGGGATCGCTCAAAGTCCGATAATCCTTCCCATGCAACGGAAACTGGTCTCCGATGATCGATCGCAGCTTGAAACACAAACTGGCCGAGCCCCGGAACGTCAGGGCCTGCGGATCGAGCCACGGAGCAGACACAATGTGCATCACGTGCGAGCCCAACGAGTCCATCCACTCAAAGTACTTTTCGGGGTCGGACGCGAAATACGACTCCATTTCGGGCCCGAAAAAGTGATATACCGTTGAAACAAACGGCTCGGGAATCTTGTCGACTTCAACGGCACTAACATGACCCTCCATCTCGCCCGAATCCCGTTTCTGACAGGCTCCATAAACAGGCTGAGCATCTCGAGTATTGTACTTTCGAGTCCATTCAGGACAATTGACAACTCCATCAACGTACCGAGAATCGGGGACATCCACAAACAAAATCCGTCCATAATGAGAAGGCTCTCCAACACACTGTTCGGGCTGAATAACCGTTCCATCTTCAAGAGTCACACTATGACCAGCAATCAGCTCTCGAAAGTGCATTTTCGGAACATTGAGAGCATTGGCAGCCTCAATATCAAACTTGCCCAACTTCTGATGCAACTGAGCAATATAACAAGTGGATCTCTCGTCCAAATCCACTGCTGGAAGAGCAGTATCGGATTGTCTCTGAAGCTCTTTTCGATTGTATCCATAATCACCACCAGCAGAAGAAAACATGGTCTTTAAAACCCGATCCACGTTGCTCCATGGAGTATCTTTTTTCAAAGGCTGGAGATTGCGACTACTAAGAGTCTCTGAACTCTCAACACTCCTCCGAAAACTAGGAGTAATCAGAACCCCGCCAATGTTCACCTCGTCGGTCACGTGACCCCGCACCATGCGGTCGGTGCGGATCGACATTGTTTTATGGAACACAAAGTGTCTCCAAGTTGCGCAGAACCAGTTGACGTTATTTCCGCAGGATCGGAGGTCCAGATCGGTCTTTCCCATACCCACCAGGGTGAGTAGAAAGCCGGCTAGACCTGATAGGGTAGACCATGACACTGGTCCTGTCAGGTAGATTCCGGACATTTTGTTGATTCTCGGTTTTTGTTCGAGAATGGCTCTTTGTGTTCCTTCAGTGACATGGCCAAACAGAAACTTTTCTCCCTTCATTGTTTGGAGGGTGACTCCTGGTCCAGCCGTATCTGATGAGTGGCTCATGAATGTGTACAGACATTGTGTTGAGGAGGGGTCTATGGGTGTTGATCTGGCTCTCTTGTCGGCCTTTTTCTTGTCCTTTTTTTCGGCGTACTTTTGGGCCTTCATTTTGCGACGTTCCAGGGCTGCGGGAGACAGTCGAGAGGAGGATCTGAGCAGGGCTAGCGGTCTGGCGGCCGGTCTAGCAGGTTTGGGGCTGAGCTTCCAAATTTTGGCGTCTTGGAAGAGATCCGGTTGGAGAGTGAGTTTTGGTTAGGTAGAGTGATAGGGTTTGATAGGGTTTGAAATTTTTCGACTTTGAGGGGTGTGTTTGGAATGGTCAGTTTTTGGGTTGTAATTTTTGTGTGTGTATAATGGGGTTGTCACTGACCCATTAATGAGGATTATTGGTTTCTTTGGTTAATTTGGACTATTTTTATTTCATCCCCGGCGGGAATCGAACTCACCAGATAAGCTTCTGCATGATAAATATATTTGTACATGAGAAAAATTATTTTTCTGCAAGCTACACCTCTCTCAAATGGCCAACAACAACAATATCCACAAGCCCAAGGTGCTGGGCAAGAAGCCCCGCGTGCACAACAAGAACAAGGGCAACTCGTACGTGCGTCGAGACGGCAAGGGCGTGGAGCTCAAGTCCAAGGTGATCACCAAGAAACAGGCCAAAAAGCTGTCTCGAAACGCAGACTACATTGTCAGCCGTCTGGGCGAGATTGACGTGGAGGCCATCCAGGCCGTGGGTAGCCGAAAGCGAGCCAATATCATGGGAAAGATTGCCGAATCGATGGATCTGGCCGGAGATGAAGATGAGGACGACATGGTGGACGATGCAGAGACCAAGACGCAGCTCAAGAGACGTCTGGCTCGTGAGGAGCTCGACAGAATTGCCTCGACACAAAACCCCGTCAAACTGGCCCTTACCGAAGACCCTGACGCCACACAGATTGCCTTCCAGAGCGGCTCCAAGGGCACCACTCTGGGCGCTCCTCTGGCGGTCTAGACAGATAGAATCACAAACAAAAAACATAAAAGGGTAGTTAGAAATGGTATTTATGCATTTACAGAGGTGGTGGTGGTTGTAGTTGAAATCAGAGACTGAAATTGGTGGTCGATTATTTAGTTCATATTAGTTAAAATGTAAAAGTTACTTGGTGGTATTGTTAAAGGGAGAGGCAGGATTTGTCAATGGGGTGTAATTTACTTGAGATTATTGTTAAAGGATGAGATTGAATGTGGTTGGAGTAATATTGATTCAAGGAATGATGTACGAGTGTTGAAAGTGTTATACGGTATTCCCTGTAGAAATCAAGTGTTCTATGAACATTGTCTACAATCAGTAGTCTTCTATTGAGACTGTCTCGTTGAAAGAGAGGTATGCTTACTAAGGAGTTAAATCAATGACTAATAGTACTGGTGAAACTACTCTACAGATATTATCACGTGACCTATATAAATCAGCCATAGTCTGTTGTTCAGCACTGGTACTATTCTAGCATGGTCTAATGTTAAGTAAGGCCCAACTATGGTACTTGGAATTTGTTAGAAATGTAATGTCGCGAGAGTCTCAATATTGACCTCAATGTGTTGGTAGTACTGCAAGTAATTCTACTTGTGGTTTAAGGGTCTGATTGTAACTACTGTAGTGGCTTTAGGGTCTGGTAGTAACTACAATAACTTGTAGTGGTTTACGGGTCTAGTAGGAACTACTTGTTTCCCTAGCGGTTTAAGGGTCTGGAAGGAACTACAAATAAGTGTAATGGTTCACGGGTCTGGTAGTAACTTGTGGCTTTAGGGTCTGATTGTAATTACCAGGGTAGTGCCTTTTGGGTCTGGCTATAACTACAAGTACTCGTAGTGGTTTACGGGTCTAGTAGGAACTAGTGACTTTACTGATGGATTTAGGGTCTGGAAGTAACTACAAATACTCATAGTGGTTTACGGGTCGGGCAGTAACTTGTGGGTTTTGGGTCTGGTAGTAACTACAAGTACTCATAGTGGTTTACAGGTCTGGAACTACTTGCATCCGTAGCGGTTTAAGGGTCTGGAAGTAACTACAAGCGCTTGTAGTGTTTGACGGGTCTAGTAGGAACTAGTGGCTTTACTAGTGGCTTTAGGGTCTGGAAGTAACTACAAATACGTGTAATGGTTTACGGGTCTGATAATACCTACAACACTTATAGTGGTTTCCGGGTCTGCAAGTAACTACTTGTGTCCGTAGCGGTTTAAGGGTCTGGAAGTAACTATTTCTGCCAGTACAAGGTAGTGGTTTACAGGTCTGCTAGTAACTTGTGGCTTTTGGGTCTGGCTATAACTACAAGCACCTGTAGTGGTTTACGGCTCTGGTTATAACTACCAATTTCTGCAGATTTCAGCTGGATTTTAAGTCTTCAAATACCTACGATACCATGAATCACTCAAACTCACAAGTACACCCTATAGTGATCCCGTCATACTCAGTAATAATCAGCAAAGGAATTGACACTTCCTAACTGATCTATTCCACATGTCTCTCAATAGTTGAGGTTTGATTCAGAGAGTCTACTGTCTCTACCAGAATGAAGTACAGTACCAATTGACTCACGACTACAGACTCAATACCAAGTTCTCACTGAATCAGTTTCATGAACAGTCTGGATTTTTGTTTTCAGTCTTACTTGATTTCTCTCTTCTTTCCCTCTCAAGACTCTGCTTAGAGTGGCTGAGAGTCATAGTCCTGATATATGTTTCCTGGAGTGCTCTAGACCACTCTCAACTCCCATCAAGAGACCTGGAGAGTGTATACTGACTTTTTAGAGTGATTTGAAGAGTGGTCTGGAGATATTGAGTGACATTGTAGACTGATTTGAAGAGTATAGAGAGACATTGATCTGAAGAATGAAGAATGAAGAAGCCTTTCTATCTCCTCCTTAAGCCATTCAAACAGTTACAGGCTGACAGAAGTATCAAATCAATCGGTGACCGTCACTGATTGGGCATCCTGTGAAACAACTGGGGAATTATGAACCTACTAACAGTATTAAATGATTCAGAATCACTCCTGGAGTTCAATTAACGTTCTTTCACCACTCAATTCGCACTTGTTTCCACCTTATACCCCTTGCTCCCATTAAACTCAGTTTGTTGGGAATTTGTTAAGACAAAAAGTCCCCTGGGGGTTCAAATTCAGTGTTCCGGGTGTCCTAGAAAAATAAAAAGTAGATGGAAATGTTCACAGTCGATAACATACTATATCTGAACCTCATAATTGCTCATATGGGCAAGATCAACTGAGTTGAAGTCATTCTTGTGAAGTTGGGACTATAACAGTTACTTAAGTTTAGTTGAGCAGAATTGCAATCCTCTCACATCCCCTTTTTTCTCCGTATGAAATCTCAATCTATTCGACGGTAGATGTGGTGATCGTATACTGCGTTATTAATTGGACCACAATCTGTATTATTCAGTCTCTGAGATATCAAGTATATACGACTGTTCTGACCATCCCCATAACTCGGAATAAATACAGCTGATCCAAGATAACACGATATATCTCTCACTTGGACAGTCAATAAGACATTTTCCAACTTCTCTTGGACTTTCCTGATGCCCAGAACGTTCTTCAGAGACCGATAAGGGCACCTCACGTCCTCAAAAGACGGATAAAGACCGATAATAGCCCCTCAAGCCCTCATAAAAACTCCATGATGCCTGATTTGATCATGATCCGACTTCCAACTGGTTGGTCACGTGATAACGACCTCAGGGTGAGTCCCCTTTGTATGTCCATATAACAGTGACATTGACGACTGTTCTTCCAAACATCAGAATGTATTAGAAGAGAAGAAGTCATATTATCTGTTTTGAATCAGAGGTGATCGTTCGACACATTAATAATCAAACGTAAGTCTGACAATTACTCTTTTGTAGCTATGGCTTGGTACCCCAGAGAGACTCTTGGAGGAGTTATAATCAGGCGTAAACACTTATCGTGTTTTATGTATAGTATTTGGCCCTTTGAGTCTACTCAGGCATCCATATATAATGGCTTTACTCCTTCTATGAGAATGTTGAGAGAACTTATGTTGAGAGAACTTTAGTAAACCTCCAGTAAGCTTTCAGTAAATAGTTGGAAAATAGTGAAACCCAAGACTTGATGTACGACAATCTCAGATCAGGCGATACTTTGATCCAGAATAGCTACCATACCACCTGTACCCTAGTACTGGTACTATAAGTCTCAATGCTATTCATCTATATCTAATTATCCGTCTTCTTCTTCTTGTACTTGCCGATTTTGACGGCTCCGGGCACCTTGCTGCCGTGCAACTCGACGATATTTGACTCGGACGTGTATCTGGCTTTTCCAATGGTGATTTGTTTCTTGTCGTTATCGAAGATCATGAGTGCTCGAGAAATGAATACTGGTCCTGCACTAAACTGTTCCTCGTCTTCATCCACCACCTCGACTCCAATCAGACGACAGATTCCGTCCTGTCTTCGAACATCATACGTCAAATTAACCGGAATAAAAGTGTTGCCAAACTGATAAGTCACCTCGGGCTGCGATCCACATGCTACATGCCATCCCAGACTGTCATATTGGCCGTCTCCGTACCGTTTGGAGATGGCCAGTAACGTGCTGTTGGGAAACTGCAAAGACAGTCCTCCCGTGTCGGGAAGCAGGGTTTTTTTCTTCTTGCCCTGGAACGTCATTGGTTGGCCGTCCACAAGAATGTTGGTGAACTCCATCGAGTATCCGCCCTTGTATTTGACTGTGGTCAGAGGACCCTCATACTTGGCAGCATCAAACCCTCCATAGTACACATTGTTGACTATGGGTTTTCCCTGACGATAAGTGCCGCGGTAATCGATTGCTTCCTCGGCATTGAGTGAATAGACGGCTCGAGGGATCCTCTTGGCCTTTGCTAAAGCCAGAACAAAACTCGAATGCTTGTCCTTGTTTGGACTATGTCCGAAAATCCCATAATTGTTGCGCATTTGGTCCAGAGACACCCATGTCTGAAACGAGTCGAGTTCCTGGCCAGCATACGCCACCACTTCGGCCCCAACGATTCCAGTTCCTCCCCAGTGCGCATCTTGACCCGTATATCTCCACGAAGTCGACTTGCTGACATTGTAGCCCGAGCGAGGATGGGTGCAATTTCCTGCTCGACAGGCGGTGGAATTGGCTCCGGGAATCCACAACTTGCTCGATCCAGTGTCGAAAACCACACTGAGATTCTGCGCCGGAGTCCCCACCAAAATGTTGGCCTCGTAGAACCATTCTCCCATCACCTGGGAGTCCTGTGCCACCACCCCGTGGTCTCGGGCGTATAGAGGAAGCCGAACGACTCCTGCACACACAAGAGATGCGAAAAACAGCGTCGAAAACATGGCCGTAGTGGCCGTCTACTCGCCGAACTCCAGCCGCTTATATAACTCTTGTCCGGGGAGGTCAAGGTTTGAGCGATAATGGCTCAGCCGGGCGCAGCTTGGAGGGGGAAAGGGGGTTTTCTGGATGGGGAGAGGAGGTATGGATGATCTGACTATACCATTCGATTCGTACGAGGTGGGGCTTTCCAATGGTACAACTCTCATCCTTGTGGGGTATCTCCCTCACCCCTCTCCAGGCCAAATCATCTCCCTCCCCCCCACACACAACGTTCTCACGTGTCCATGACGAAATCTTGCAAACTAAGCGCGATTATGCAAAAGAGACTTCTACACAGCTCAATTGACTGCTGCAACCCAGGAACCGTGCCGTATCGGCCTTGGATCCGCCCTGAACCTCTGATTCGCCGTTTTGATAACGCTCAACATGCATAATCTCATGCACATGGTGAAAAATCGCCCTGTCCGTAAGAATGAGACATGGCGGCTCTCACGACGGATATTACAAGTCGAAAACCGCACGGACCACCGATCCGCGCCGCAGAGTTATCTCCGAAAGAGCGCTCTCGCTCTCGACTCCATACTTCGTCTTTGAGAGACTTTTTCAAGGCGCAGAAAACTGTATTCGAATTCAGCCCATGTACGGGGGAGAAGGACTTGGTAAGAGGAGATGTAGGAGACGAACTGGAGGGATATATGGATCCAACGTGTCCCCTCCAACCACCTACAAGTCCATTCACCAACACCATGGCTTAGCAACGCTTATTTATAATCTGAAACGGATCCAAAGGTTTGTGAGAGACTTTAGTTGCTCCTAGACCTTAAAGTCAACCCAGTTTCGAATCTCAGGTGAGAGGCTGGGGAGATCAGTACCAGTACTTTTATCAATTGTGATTGAATATAACAATTGCTGTTCCAACATCCTACTGGTACTCGTTTAACACCGGTATCTCCACTCACTACCTCTCTACCACTCAGCTCTGTCCCGAATTCAATCTCTTCAACACTGCCCACACTCTAGCTGTGCAAAAGACAGTCCTACAGATCCAACATAGCCCACTACAGAACATCAACTGCAAAAAGAAACCTCACTGCAAGTGTAGAACGACTACAGAATCAATCATACGTCTTCAAACAGCCTACAGAAGCTAGAGTCATCGAGATCAATCAAGTCTTCACCTACAAAAGCCAACTACGCGTAGAACACCTACAAAACACAGCCAACTCGCTACGCTCGTTAGCTGGAAGTGTATAAACCGCCTACAAAACATAAGCCAGCCGCTACGCGACTGGCAAAAGATTACAGCACCCAGGATTCTCGTATGGTCTCCCACTACAATACTAACTAGGCTCTCTGGTGCTTGACTATGGCTGATCGGACGGGAAGCCGTATTTTCACCAGGATATGGCCGTAACCACACTGCGCCGACCCGGAATCGAACCGGGGGCCCATCGATGGCAACGATGGATTTTACCACTAAACCATCGGCGCTTTTTTTGAAAAAGAAAATGCTGACCATGGGTATCGGAATTTTGCTTAGTAATACGATTTTGGGAAAATCAAATAAATTAGAAAAAATCAAATAAATTAAAGGGAAAATATATCTCTCAAAGGGCCATTACACACCCGCATCTGAATCCAACGGGCTGGTTTAATAGATCTTTCAGGTTGTATGAGGTTGAATGAAGGAATCTGAACAGAAGTGAAGAATATGACTGTTTGTGTGGAATTCAGCCCTAAACGATAATGTTCAATGGAGATCATGGGGTGCTCTGGGTTATCAATTATTACATCTCTTCCTCAGGGATTACTTGTATAGCACTCTTTTCTGGGCAGGTATCTATGATATATAACTATGGCCGAATGATGGCTTCTTACATCCTCTTCTAACTCTAGAACTGGTAGCAGGAATAGGTCTCAGTTCTCCTTCTCCAGACCAGTGATGAGGAAAGGAGAGATTAGATGAGTACAAGATGATGTTAGCGTCTTTTATCACATCAGCTCTCTTTTCGTGTACCTCTACCTGAAGTTCAGTCCCATGAGAGCGATATCCCGAGTCTTTCAAACAAGTAAACCAAGACACTATAGGACTCTTGACAACTTGGATCCGATTGGGGAGGTATGTTGATTCTGTTTGTTGCTCTAATTGACCTCAAAAGTCAGTCATGGATGTCTTCCTGGCTCTGTAACAGAGTGATAACCTCTGTAGAAGTAAGAGAATATATCTCCAAATATTCAGATCACCGTCCTTCTCGTCACCGGAAGTTCAGACAGCTTTGAGTAGTTCTCCACGTCTGATGGTGATTGGCTGAAATTCTAGTCTGAGAACCAGGGCAAGGGTCAGAAGCTCAATGTAGACTGGGAGACGGGTTTAGTTGGCTGTTGAGACGTCCACAAGATCTACAAGTCCTTCAAAAATGTTCTAAAATGCTCAAAACTGTTCTAAATTGCTCAATTCTTCTTCAGGAAGACGCTCTTTTGAGTTGTGCCTCTCTGGACAAGTAGAAAACTTGTAGCACTCAATGCAGTTGGAAAGATCACGTGATATAGTCATACCGACAAGTTTCGTTCTTTGATTGAAGTTTTCACCCTTTATTTAATGATCATTCACCCTCTTGAGGCATGAGGAGTGGGTTGACTGTGTGGAAGGTCTGACTGTCTGGCTGTCTGACGGTCTGACTATCTGATTCGGCCAAATGTCTTCCACCCACCGAGATCGTGTCTGATTGCAGACTTATTGATCTTGTAGATCAACTGAGCTAGGGAAGTTGCAACGACCTTTTAGACCACCAAGGTTGAGTCAGAACTAGTTCGTACAGTAGGGCGGGTTTCACAACCTGGAAGCTCTTTCATCTTTCAGATATCGATGGCCTAAATGAGAACAAGTACTCGTGGTACCTCTAAACTGACCATACCATCCAAACTGGAGGACTCAATGACTGCACTAGACTAGTTACTCTCAGACCCCTAGATAATGTACCAGGCAGTGCGATTACGACCAAGTGCTGGCATGCTATCTCACAGTTAGTTCAAGTGTCTCGGGTTGCTCGGGTTGCATCCTCCTGCGAAAAGAGGCCTGGTTTGGAAATCTGAAAAGTAGGTCAGTCTGACGATGAGTCAAAAGTTCAATAAGAGCCAGAGCACGAGCAGTCGCTATTCAGGGAGTAGGCAGTCAGAGGATGTAACTACGGACCTTTATCTAGTTGAAGAGGAGCTCTTGGGTTAATAATCTTGACCAAAGAGTCCCACCCGATATTTGAATTGTAGTTATTCTGGGGGCAGTAACCTTTATCACACTGAGATTAGTGCACCGATCCGTGAGGTACAGTGAGTGAGGGTCTAGGGGTATCTTCAATTAGTGGGGGATTTGTTGGATTGTCCGTTACTATAGTTGACTAATTGTTGAGTTTTGGGGGCTTTTCAACAGAATTCAGCTAATTTGTGAAGTAACTACTTACAACTCACTAACTGAGTGAAATCGTTCAGATAGTACACCAGTGGATTCCTCTAGAGCACTTACAAGTGCACCACATATCCATGTATGTAAATGCCGATCCAGAGAGCTTACCCGAAGTCATCAGAACCACGCACACACACCAGACCATGTCCGTCTCACAGTTGGATTCAATCAGACCACTGCCTCGGTCAGATCGGTACGGTCAATCGTACGAGCAGGAACCGAACCAATGAGTCTCCATCAACAAAAGACAGAGAAACTTCCGAAGAAACAACACCAAGATGCTTTCCAAGTCCAGCAGATCACAGCTTGGACGCAAGAAATACGAGACAAAGCCTGATTCTGCCCTTGAACCCATTGCTTCGAAGCTCCTTCAACGTCTCAGACAAGAACCGCTCTCAAAACGCAAAGCGCAATCCTTCTTGTTATCCTCAGTCACGTGATTAGGAGTCGCCTTGTTGAGCCGTTCAGACTCCTCCAGACTCAATCTGATCCAGGGTGGAGCATGCCTCCCTCCAAAAAAGACTTGACAGACTCACACAGCAGAGATTGGTCTTCTTTCCAAAAGGCCTTGAGATGGACCAATCCATGGTCAAAACGTGCTTGAGAACTGCCTCCAGAAGCTCCAATCAAAGACTGAGAAAAGAACAGATTAAGAGTCTTCGCAAGCAAAATGATATTGTCACGTGATAACTCGTTCTGCAACCGCCGCTCTATAAGGCAATCTGCTGAGTCTCGACAGCAAGCGAGGAGAAAAAAAAGTCTCGGTGTGATCAACCGTACTATCAAAATTGCCTGATAGTACGAATATCCCAGCAATCCACTCCTCTCCGCAACCCATACCTCTCTCCTCTCCTCTGGCACGGCTAAAGTTCCCGAGTTGGTACTTGTTGAACTGCAGATGACAAACAAAGAAGGAAGAAACGAAGCAAAGATTCGACAACCAAGAGCCAAAGCTGGAGTCAAGAAGGAATAGCCGACGGTATCATCGTCTCTACCGTCTTTCAGGTGGGTCACCCTCTTGCTCGATATATGCACGGATACTTCCACCGGATGACCCGAGGAGATTCTCGACTTCTAGAACGTCTTTGTTTGAGAGGAGAGGAGGAGGAGGAGGAGGAGAAGGAGGAGAAGAGAAGGAGAAGAGAAGGAAGAAGAGATATTCCTGCTGGCACCAAGTCAACCATCTTAATGATATATACTCTTCAGTAGTACCACTTGATCCCACTCTATGATATTGTAGATAGATCATCATACAAGTATCGACAATGTCCTTTGTCACACTGCTGCAGCCCTTGTGGACTTACAATAACTCATCTACTCATACCAATACCACACTCACACCCTGCATCATCCATCACATGATTTGCTCTACTACCTGGTACCCTGGCATGCATGAGTCTGCAGACTGGACACGAGAAAACGGCAAGGAGTATTGGACTCTACCAAAAGACAAGCCAGATAGTTATCGTACTTGCCAGGGGTAGTGTGACACGGCCAAGCCTTGTCGGCAGATTCTTTGTTTGCAACTCAAAGGCTCCGCCACCTTCTTATCGTTATATGATGATAATATCAAAAGGGGTCAAAAAAGGAGAGGTGAATCGAAAAATCAGGAGAGAGAGAAATCGGAAAATAATCTGAAAAAATTAGAAAAATCGAGAAAAAAATTAATAGAAAAAATAATCGGAAAATAAAAAAAATCAGAAATCAGAAAAATCAAAAAAATCAGAAAAATTCAGAAAAATTCAGAAAAATATCCCGACAGCCCCCTGGAAAATCAGAAAAATACCCCGAATGCCACCAGAAAATTCAAATAGACCAAATCATGCCATCACATCCTGGAAAATCCAAAAACCTGTAAGAAAACCAATTTGTTCAATTTATTAAATTCATTCAAATTTTCACCATTTTTCCAGAGATATTTTTCGTCACCCTCAACTGTCTACGCTACTCCCACCCGAACCCTACCCCAGAACACCACATGCACTCACTATGCTCGCTTATTTACACCTTGCAAACCGGCTTTGTCCCTTTGTATATTTATTGCTATCAGCAGATTTTATTTTCGCTTACATAATAATATTGATAAACTCTATTTACAGTTTATAGCCCCACCTCAGATCGTGCATAACAATATGTCTGCCGTATAGAGCTATTGTTTAAACTCTAAATAACCTAGATTTCATTTAAAGTTACGGAAGGCGGTTGGGTCCACAATAGCCGGTATCAGAGTCCGAGTAGCATTATATCGGCTCGAGCATTGTTTCGGCAATGTATTTATTTTGACAGTAACTGCTTACAAATGTTCTCTGCAGTCTGGTTTATCGCTTGTGTTTTGTTTCGTCTTAGTTGTTTGGTTTCAAGAGCAAAACGGTGTATGTACCTTACTTTGAAAACAGTGAGACATTATTGAATGATACGATATTTTCGCAGTCAGATTCTTGGTCATGTCGATAAAATTTAATCAAGACTACTTATCCCTGATGGTTCTTCTCATTTCCTCTCACGGCTCTAGTGTGTCAGATTCCAACAGTCGGCAATCGGATCGTGATCCGCTTTTGATCCACCTTGCAGCAACATGCATACAACTACTAAACGGGTAATAATTTAGTACAGAATATACGCATGGCGGTGTGCATGAAGTTGTGCATGACGTCGTGCATGACATTGCGCATAAAGCTGTGCAGCTGTCATGCACCCTCTAATCTTGCATATGTGCTCGATGAGCTCGTATTTTCAAATTGTGCATTGCATAGAGTGGGAGGTTAACCGCTCCCAACTTTAACATCTCTCCAAGGTGAAACAAGATTCCTGATGTGATGATAATGATGTGAAGAGACGGTAAGAGTTTCAAAATGGCGTTTGGAAGCTATAAAGAGCCTGAGAAAACGCATTCACGACTCGCTGAAACAATCCCACTCGACTGGACAACTCCGAGCGGATGATTGCATATCTGATGCCTTGTCACGTCAAACACAACTCATCTTTCTTCCTTGGTACAGTATACCAATCAATGACCACGTTTGTTTTTGTGCTTCAAGGCGGCAGTGCTGGTCGACAAGAATGCGGGGACTCGTCGGAGTATTTTCGGAGTTTGGAGGAATTGTTTTGACAAAAAAAATGATTATTTTGATAATTAGGGGAAAAGAGGGGAAATTTCAGATTAAAATCTCCGCTCCGAAGTCACGTGATATCACATAATCAAATTTAAAAAATGTCGGACCCAGACCCCTCCGAAGTCACGTGATCAGAACCCAAATTGAGTCTTACCTGATATGGTCTCAAATATATCATCATCTAAAGACAGTCACTACCACTCTCACTTGTCAAAATTAAATTAAATAGTTAGCTAGAAGGACGGTTACCAGTAATGTAGGAAAAGTAACTCTGTGGGCTGGTCCATTTGATACTCGCGTCTGGGTCTGTTTCTGCAGGCTCAGGCTCTGGCTCTTCCGACAGAGGTGGCGAAGGAACGTGTATGCTATCGAGAACGGATTCGATCTGGGCCTCTTTTTTGACCGAGGACGACGACGATTGTTTCGGAGGCGTGGTTTTCTTGACCACCATCTTTTTGGCGAGGGTGATTTCGTGCACCAGCTTCATGTGTCGTTTGAGCGAGTCGCAGCGTCCAAACGAGCGTCCACACGTCTGACAGGGGTAGTTGAGGTCCGAGTGTTGCGATTTTGCGTGTCTGTTCTTTTCCGATCGAGTAGAAAAGCCCACCACGGACCATGGACAGCTGGGTTTCTCGCATTTGCTTTTTCGCATGAGTCCATGGGAGTCAAAGTGGACTGCCAGTTCGATCATTGTTCGGAAACTGAGCGGTTTGCCGTTGTGGTGGCAGTTTGTGCAGATGAAGACGCCCTTTTTCGTGTGACACGCCTTTTGCCACATTTCCGGACACGCGTAGAGCTGGGCCACGACGGACTTGGGGTCGGTAGGCAGAAGCGGCTTTGAGTGTGGTTTTTTCGCCAGCGACACGTTCTTTGGCAGCAGGTCCAGAATCTCCTGCAGGCCGGGACTTGAGGGTGACGTGGAAGGAGATGGCGGGATTGATTCTGTGTCTGAGGTGTCAGATACTGTCGACGTTTCGTTTGTGGTCTCGGGCTCGGTTTGTGTCTCGGGTTCGACGGGGTCACGTTCGGATTCGCTGACGTAGCTGAGATTCGAAACGTCCGAGTAGGCGAAGAAGGGCTGTTCCAGCGAATCGCTTGCGGGGTCGAACTGGGGATGCTCGAGGCTCGGCGAGGGATAAGTGTCGGGGTTGGAGAAGTCGCTGTGCAGATTGTCGGACACAATTTGGGGGAGGTAGTTTTGTTCTGAGAACGGAGCCAGCATGGCATTTGAGTCCTTCACGTCCACATAGGCGTGGTAGGGGTACGGACCGGGTCCAGACGAGGTCCAGAGATTGTAGTACTCGTCTGAGTAGGGCTCGTAGATGTCTTGGTCCTGATATGCAAGTCCGCCATACTGTCGGCCGTAGTAGTCTGTGCCAGGCTGATATAGACACATTTCGGAGAGTTGGGTGTGCATGGTTGATGTGAGGGTGGGTCAAGGAGGACAGGTCAAACGGGACCCACCCCAATATATAGGTGGTGAGGTTGTGACGAGTCGAGTGCAGTGTAGATGACCTGTCGGATTAGAGTGTGTGTTAAGTTTAGAGTTACGAGATAAAGGAAGCATGAGTATCCAGCAAAGGGTTTATGCATCATGCACAAGACCATTATGCACAAAACGGAGCTGCAGCTAGGGAACTTTTGGCGAGCCAAGAACGGACTGAGAGGAGGGTTTTGGGACGGGAAAACGGCAAAAAAATATGATAAATCCAACACGAACGCCCGTGCCTGGAGATCCCTTGCACTAATACCCACATGGAGACCCAGCTCTCTCATCTACAGGTGCAGACGCATACGGACTTTTTTGCCGTTTTGATGATTAAGACTTGCTGCACCCGTCATGCACGTTGATGCACGGCTGCGCGAAGACGCACATAGATCGAGGACCCAAAAACGAAAAGTGCACGCTGCAGCCGGGGCCGAGGTGTCAAGTGGGGTAAGGCGATGGGGCCATGACTGGTATGTTACACCATGTGGCCATTGGACGTGGCATGACGGGTCGTGTCTCAGGTCCATTAGACATGTACGATCGGGCCGCACTCGGCACTTGGTTGAAACAATCATGATTTTTCGTCGTATGCACAGAGCACGGCTGTGTGTCTCACCTGAACCATATTATGACTGTTGTATCTTGCTTATGTAAGTGGATCCAAGATATCAGCTAGTCTTGTAGTCTGGTAGGGAGGTGTTATCAGATGTGAAATCATCTTGAGACAATGTAACCAAATACGCTGTATCTGTGATATGTATCTGTGAAATCTGCGTCGTATATCGAACTTACCGTCCGACCGTATTGCCACAAGTGTTTCAAGTGTCAATCTATATCATCCTATGTTGCCCACGTGTGGAGGTGACTTGTTGTGGAGCGAGATGGTGTTTTGGTTTAGGATTTGGGGGCAATATTAAAAACAAAATTAATTTCAGATTTTCATTTACGATGAGGGTGAATTTGACGAAATATTAACGAAATATTACTGGATGTTGCTCGGTAGAGAAGGATTTTCGGGTTATTTTGATGTTGGATTTTTTGTTGTTTTTCCAAATTTTCCATTTTATTCTTTTTTCTATTTTCCACCCCCTCCAACCGTTGAAACCAAACCTGTTTCAAGTGCCGCAAATAAACATGCATCCAAACAATGCCACCGACAAGGCAGTCACCTATCACAACTACCCCAGAGTGCACGGCATGACCCTGTCTCGTATTACGCACCGCGATTCTGTCTCGTATGCACCGAGCCTTCCACTCACGAATTTCCAAACACATCGCCCGGGACAAGGACTCCTACATACGCCCTCAAGACTCCAAAATGAATATTATACGTTGACTGGGCGCCTTGGCTGCGTCGTCGCATTTAATAAAAAACGCTGATATCGCAATGTACGTTGTACATGTGAGGTGTTCCACCATGAACAAAACTCCGCTAATCCCGCAGCCTCCAAGTAATCCGGTACATTGTGTCCCTGTCAAACGCTCGCAATCTGACTCGCGCCCTGACTCCATCGAGCTGCAGATTCTAGGCCTCGGAACGCATCCTGGATCGCCATCGTTGCTCTATACACATGTCCCGATCGGGAAGTATCTGAAACAGCGCGACTCGGCTCCCCATTGTGTTGTGGCCATCTCCGCCAGTGTCAGACGACTCTGGCTTCATTGACGCTACCGAAATGGAGTCCGAAAGCGTGTCCCATGTACGAGTATGCGGCTTCATGCGGAGTCATGCAGAGCCATGCACCCTCATGCACGTGTCTGTCAAACCTGTGGGCTGGTCGTGCCAAGGGGGTCACTGGAACCGGGTAATGTGGCCAATAAACGTGATGGCTGGCGCGACATTTGGCCTTGAATCTGGTCGATACGCCATCGTTTTCGCCGCTCAGAAACCACATCATGCTGCCACTACCCCACACCGTTGACCCCATCTGCTTGTCACCTGTGCCGCCCGGAAACGAAACCTTGTCAATGTGGAGAACCTGCACTTTTCGTGTTCATTTTATTTTGCGATTTTTCTCGTATAGATGCGATGCAGCTGGGACGTCCTAAACGGTGCATAATTCGGGAAAAATCGTAGCGAGTGCAGAAAAATCGCAGAAATTAACGAAAAATTACAGCCTGTAGAGAAAAATCCATAGATCCAGCCCACTTATTCTCACGTGACCAGCCCTCGTGTCTGATTTTTGCCGATTTTTTTCCAGATCCATTACTCAGTGCTGTCAGTCATGCAGGGCAGGCATAACACTCCACATTCAAAGCAACTGTCAAGAGATGAAAATGAAACCCAGAGTGACATGCCCGGTTCGGAAAAGGCAAAAATACAAATGAGCCCATTTTTTTGGTTCTTCTCCTCTCGGGCACGTGACCTGTCAACCCACGAGGGGGATACGATTTCCGGTTCGGTTCACGGCTGTGCAAGTCACTCATCTGTCTCGACCCTTTCAAACCTAGCCATGTACATCTAGTCGGATCTATCGGAGCCCCTTTTACAATATGTGAATCTGTGCTTGCTTTTACCGTCCATTTGCAGTGTGGCATGGCGCCTACCCGTAGGCTATTCATTTTAATATACAATGGGGTGCAGCACTGCATCATGTCTCTAGAATGGTCTATACGGCTCTCGTAGAAATGGCCCAAAGAGGATGCAAAAAATATTATTATATACAAGGGCATGGTGAGCGCAGGAGCAATCTGTCAGGTGGGGGAGATGTGGGGCATGTATTCGTGTTGTTTTGGTTTCGTCTTCTGGTGTTGTTATTCTTGCGACAGTTTTTTTTTTCCGTATTATTCAAGGTTTTTCGATTTAAAAAAAAAAAAAAAACAATTCCTTCTCCACTTTTCGATTCCAATTCGAGTCTAGGGCAGACGCATCGCTCGCTCCCGCTAGCCGTTATGTCGCAACGTGCGTGAGTGCAACACGACGGCTCCCGGCTCGGCTCACGGTGTCTCAGTCCGGAACCTGTACCTGTAGGTTCGATTCATGAACTCGGAGAATATATGGGTGTTGGTAGTTTGGTCTGTGGGAATGGGAGGTGTAAGTGAGAGTGATGGTTGAATTCGTCTCGATCAGGCGGTCATTTTAGTGCAACAATTTTCCATTTCGGATGAAAATCGGCTGTTTTAAAGGAGTAACCAGGTCATAGCCCATATACTTGAACTCCAAGTGTGATCATTGTACCAGTACGTACGAGTAATAGTGCTTTCATTCCATAACCTCATTGTCTGATGTATTTTATTCATTATTTATTTCTTTTCATTTTTTCCTTAATTACTGCTGCTCGATATTTCTCACCCCACCCTGCAGAACGTTACGACAAGAAATACAATGCGTTTCTAGAGCAAACAAATCTCGCCTGTCTCACTCATTGTTCACTGCATCTCTTCACTCCTCTAATGTACGCTACTCTAGTGTTATTATGAAATTATCAATAACTAAAATCAGCCCAGTATCATTTATTAATAGATACAAAATTTTACTTTAATCTTCAGGCACGCGATGGGACCCACACGAAAAAAAAATTCTACCCGGGGGCGAGTCGAACGCCCGATCTCAAGATTACAATTAGTCCATTACAGTCTCGCGCCTTAAACCAGCTTGGCCACCGGGAGCGAAGTTTTTCTTTGTCACGGTTCGATCTCAGTTATGGGTGTTACGTGGGAGGCACGTGACACCCCAGGTTAGGGTTAGTCTGCGAGTTACGCAGTGACTCGCAGATGGGAGATATATGAAGGATTTTATGTATGATTTAATGAATTAAGCAATTACTGACGACTGAAGAGTAGAAAGTGAGATCGGCCCTAGTTACGGAAGACAGGACATTCGCGTACGGTATCTCGACTTAACTCCCATAGCTAGACGTGCGCTTCAACTGTTACATTCTTGAAAAATTTCGATTTTCGTTTTAACCGGAAAAATGAATTTTTTCGCCGCATTTCCCTAGAAACTCGAGTCTGGGATACATACTCGCGTAATATATAGCTTAATGTATTTCCCTAGAATAAAAAAAAAAAAAGAATCAAAAAAAAACCGGAAATTGGGAAAAATGGGAAAATAAATAAAATAAAATTGCTTTTCCTTGAATTTAAAATCGAGCACCTAAAATAAATAATGGTCTTGGTCAGTTAAAACTTTGGAACTGGTTTTCCTGTTGGTACAATTTTATACCGTCACACAAAGTATTGGCAGTCATGTAATGAAGTTATAAATGAGTGAAATTTTAGAAAAAAAATAGAGAAAAATCGTATCATACCAGTCTGATGGTTACATATCTCTGTGTCATTATACATACTTATATCCATTATTTGGCTCCTACGGGGTGTTTGCCATTGACGATGGGATGATAGAAGATATAGTAAATACATTATACTCAAATATTGGTCTCGATAATAGGAATATATGGATAGTAGATTTCCTCAGATGATGACCTTGATCTCAGGGCCATATATTCATTTTATTTTCTATGTTGGACTGTGAATTGTGAATATTCGGGAATAGAATGAGAAAAAAATTAAACCAGAAAAAATCAGATATCACAAGATCACTCTGATAGTTACTTAGGACAAACTCGTGGTATCCATTACACCTTCCTTTCGAACCACTTTCACATATTACAAATAAATACGTTGTCTTAGATTGTTAGCACATATAGCTATGTAGCGTTAATAAGTTAAATAAGCATCCCTCTTGGTCACCTAATATCTCCTTCTATGCTTGGCTCGTCCAGTCGCCCTCCTTCTCGGTGGAGGAGCCTTTTTCTCCGTGACAATCTTTCTCTTCTTGCCCGTGGATTCAGATGAACCAAGGGTGTCAACTTCATCATCAAGAGCACTGTAGCGTCGTTTTCTTCCAGATTGTCCTTCACTGTTGCGTTCGTCTTCCAGAGGAGGTGAAGGGATCTCCATAGCACCGACTGTAGACTCCTTTTGAGACTCTTTTGGCTCTGCCTTATTGTCTGACACAAAAACCAACCCGCCCAGCTCGAGATACTGGGTCCATCCCTTCAAGTGTTTGAGCCGAATTCCTGGCTTGTTAAAAGCGTCCAGCTGGTGGTCGAGTCCCACAAAATGTGACGAGAGAGATACATTCCAGTCTGACGGAAGATTGGCCACGATATCGTCGACGGTGCTTTCTCTGGAGCAGGAAAGTAGGTGCCTCTTGACGCTGCGAGGGTCGGTAATGTTGTGGAACCTGATGAGAATCTCGGACGGATTTGAGGCTCCCAGAAGTGTCACTTGTTTGGACAGATAATTGTTGAGGTTCACGAGTCGGCCGTATTCTCGATGGAGTCGGTTCACCTCCAACTCGAGTTTTGCAACAGTTCTCATGTCGGGAGTCTCGATTCCCACAGAATCGACTGGCTCAGGAGCAACAGACATGGTGAGACACAGATCCGGATCCTGGGGCTCAGGAAGTGCGACTTTTGGGGCATTTGCTCGCCGAGAGGTCAGATCCAGATAATGGACGCTTTTGAGAGTCTCCTTTTCAGCAGCAAGTCTGAGATTACACGTTTTGTGGAGCTGACTCAAAAACTTGTCGTTGCTCAAATTGATTCCTTCAACCTGACACGTGAGCAAATGTCGCTGGTTGACAAGCTGATTGTATCGCAGATTGAGCTCGAAGCTCATTATTCCTTCTTCCTCTGGACGTTGTTTCAATGGCATTGTGACACAGACGAAAGAGTGAGTGAGAAGACAAGATTAAGGTCATTCAATATGGTAGTTATATAGAGTGATCAGGAGAGGGATAATAGGGTATTTGAAGTACAATCTGATCTCATCGTCTCTCGAGTGTCTTCTCTCTCTTTGGATCTCTACACAAGATCTTACCCTAACGTAGAGTACTATTCAGTAATTCAACTATACTAAACATTGTATTAATAATCATAGGACGTTCTCTACTTGTTTAAACGACTCATTTCAGCCAAATAAACGACATCCATACATAATGAAATGACAAGTGTCTCTACCGTTTCTCAAGCACATTATAAAACGGCAGATATGGACGAGTAGGGATGTTACCTAGATCCCCAACACCTATTAAAACCTATCCACGCACTCAATTCACCCCCACAACAGCCGTATAACCGACTTTTTCGGAAAAAATTCAAAACAACGCTTTTCAGATAATGGTGGCCAGATTTTCTAACAAGAATGTAAGATCCGATCCCGTATTCTAGTAGAGCTGACTCGAGTCTCCCGTTGACTCTATCTGTAACTGTTGTATCCCGTGTCAGGCTATAGGTCCTGGTCCCTGAAGCTGTTCCGTAATAACTTATCTTATTAATCATACATAAAATCCTTCCTTATACTGCCATCCTCCTGCGCGTCCCTATTGGGAGACAGCCACTGCATGACTGACGCGCGTCTCGCACGTGACCGTGAGATCTCGACTCTTAGTAAGACCTTGGTCCTTACAAAGAAAAAAAACCGGTCCTATGGCACAGCGGTAGCGCGTGAGATTGCAAATCTTAAGGTCCCGAGTTCGAATCTCGGTGGGACCTCTTTTTGTTCCAGAAGGGAGTCTCTTTTTTTGGTCATCCGGGGGAATAGCGAGCACTATTTTTTTTCCGTAAGCGCACAATCATCTGTGAGCTCCTTTTGTTGGTCACGTGACTTCACTTCCACATCAATTTACCAGAACTGGTATATGGTGTCCATTCAGATGTTGTAATTACTGTGCGTTGAAAACGAACCCAGTAACCATGGAAGTACAATTTCAAGCAATCGAACCGTGCTACAGCCCCCGAATATCGAAGTATCGACAAATAACTGTCTCAATTTTTGTTTTACTATTTTTAACTATTTTCCTGATTTTTTCAATCCGATTAGTAATCATACTTACAATATTGAATGCTAGATACACTGGAAAAACAACAGCCAACTACAGGTCTTCAAACCGCCTACAAAACATAAGCCAGCCGCTACGCGACTCTAAAAAAGATTACAGCACCCAGGATTCTCGTATGGTCTCCCACTACAATACTAACTAGGCTCTCTGGTGCTTGACTATGGCTGATCGGACGGGAAGCCGTATTTTCACCAGGATATGGCCGTAACCAAATTGCGCCGACCCGGAATCGAACCGGGGGCCCATCGATGGCAACGATGGATTTTACCACTAAACCATCGGCGCGGATTTTTTTAAAGAAAAAAAACGTTGATCACCGATATCGGAATTGTGATGACTAATACGACGAATAAATAAAGGAATTACAAAATCCAAAAAATCCAAAAAATTCAATAAAATCAAATGAAAAAGAAAATTATATTCATAGCACTTCCACCGTGCCACAAACTCCATTTTAAACCCCAACACGAATCCAACGAGTGGGTTTGTATCATGTCTGCTTCCTGTACAATGTCTGCAAAAATGATCTCGCAGATTTTCTGTGAGGATCAAAAAGAAAGCCCGACGTGGGGCTTGAACCCACAGCCTTGAGATTGCTTTGAATAAGAGTCTCACGCTCTACCGATTGAGCTAGCCAGGCTTGAATGAGGATTTCTTCTCGGTTGGAGAGTGTTAGTCAGCAGGGAGATGACTAAGCAGAAAATGACCTAGAATCAAAAAAGCGATTCCCTAGAATAAAAAGCGGGTTGGGGGATTACATAATCACATGGACAAGGGGCCACCACCTTCCTGTTTCAGGACACGGTAAAACTTGCAGTTATGTTGAGAACAAAGCAAGACGTATTGTGAGACAATGAGGCAAATGGTATGTGAGACGTAAAGTGGAATTTTGGGGCCAATTGAGGCTGACATGATATATATACAGGTCAATTGCTTCCAAATTAGCCAATTAGCGTGTTATTTATTATCGTCACGTGATTGGTATGACACTCTCTGTGTGGTCATTGTCTCGTACGAGTATATAAGTAGACACGATCCCCCAACCTTACCTTTACTCTTCCTCAACACACTCAATTACAATGGCTCGAGGAGAATCATACTACGCCGTACAGAACGGACGAGAAGCCGGCGTCTACAACTCGTGGGACGACGCTCGACAGCAAGTGGATGGGTACAGTGGCGGAGTTCATCAGCGGTTCGACACTCGAGCTGAGGCTGAGGCCTTTGCCAGTGGATCTGGAGGCTACGGAGGAGGATCCAGCTACGGTGGCCACGACGACTACGATGACTACGACAGAATCCCCGTGTACACGGATGGAGCTTGTTCCAACAACCAAAACTCCAATGCTCGAGCTGGAGTGGGCGTGTACTATGGACGGGACCACCCCGACAATGTTAGTCGACCTGTGCAGGGATCGTACCAGACCAACCAGCGGGCTGAGTTGGAGGCTGTTCGAGACGCGGTCGACACCATCCACAGCCGAAACGATGGCCAAAAGTACAGCATCAAGACAGACTCTGCCTACACCCAGAACGCCCTCAACAAGTGGGGCGACAATTGGCAGCAGAACAACTGGACCACGTCCAAGAACACGCCTGTGCAGCACAGAGACGTGATTGAGCCCACTCTCAATAAGCTCCACGAGCTCGGAGACCGGGTGATCATTTCCAAGGTCAAGGGCCATTCTGGCAACCCAGGCAACGACGCCGCCGACGAGCTGGCCACGAGAGGCGCCAGAGGATGGTGAGCATGATGACAGTTTTATTATGAGTTTTTGATTATTATTCAGAGTTGACAGTTGAGTAGCATGGCCAGGGTGGTATATTATTGGAAGGAGGGTGGTAGGAAGGAGAACAGGACTTCTGAGCAGACACCTTCCGATATGCACCAATCCTTGGTCTATTATCCATACTCAACCCTTGTTCCAAAGCATGGCCGCATCCGGCACACTAATGGCAATTAGCACTTGGAAATAGCACTTGTTTCATTTCCCCACAAAAGTGGGACATGTGATGTCTCGCTTTAGTCCATTGGAGGGCTGTCCAAAGGAGTTTTACCCGAGATACAGTCGAAGAAAACGATTGACTCTGAATCCCCGGATGGTGAAACGAATGCGAGCTGGGGTCGGTCGAACAGCTCACCAGAGTGCCCATTCTCAATTATCTTTTGGCTTAGACGACGGTAACTGTATATAGACGTCGTATATGGTCGGGAGGTGTGTTGGTGACGCTTTTATAATACTTTCAAGGCTCGTGATCCAGTCTATCCTCGTGTGTAGGCTGTGATTTGTAGCCTGATAATGTCAACTAAGTAATTTAGACAGTCGGTGTCATTGCCACTGGCGTAGGTAGCTTCTTGTCTGGAATCCAACTATATTACTTGTGACGTAGTTTAAAGTCCTCCAACCCACCTGGCTAAAGGATTACAAGTGGGTGGACTGCTAAAGGCAACATGATCCGATACCCAGCTCCAATTTGGACATGGCATTCTACATAAGCCTTGATGGCTATTGAAGTAAAGCAGTAGTACGATACATGCCCTGTCTTCTGGTGCCACTGTCAAACTCTTCGAACTGATCTATATACATGCAGATCTGACTTGGATAGCATGATACATGTAGTAGACCAAACTGGATTGTGAGAAATAACTCCACAGGACCTTCATAGAGTGTGGTAGTTTTTCTTTCCAAAAAAGATATAAAATAATAATATCTTTTTTACCCTTGGAGAGCTGACATCCTACTCTCTGACTTCCTGTTGGAAAGAGGATCAAGTAACAGTAGGGTGGTAAAGACTTTCAGTCAAGCAAATATCACAATCAGAGAGACACAGAAGAGATCATCGTTTAGAGAGCGGATGCAAAACAACTACAAACAACTGAAGTCAGCTTCTTCAGAAATGGACTGAACGAGATGTTCTTTGGACAACCAGACTCGTAAAAAGCATTTTTGAAGTCGACCACGACACCTTGTTGTACTGAACAAGTACTCGCTGAATCATTGTCGAGAAAAACCCAATCAACATCTCCAACAAATTATTTTTTGTCAATAAACTCCACATTGTCCCTCTCCCAGTATAGTCATAACCTGTTGCGGTTATACCCTTGTCTCATCCAAGCCGCTTCCACAGGGCTTATCTTATCGTTGAACCTAATGGACGAATCGGGCGTGAACAGTAAAACAGGGCACAGGATCCAATGACCCGCCAGGAGTTTCTCACGTGTTCCATCGTGGCTTCTCTACCACCGATCTACTCATCTCATTCATTCACTCATCTTCCAGTCACTCATCTCTCTCTCCTAGTCCGCCCAGATAAGACTATTCAATTGGTCGAGAATGAATCCAATAGTCAATCAGATACCACCATTCAACTCTCCTCATCAAGACGAATCGATTAATACCCCCATCTCTCCAATTGGTCCAAAAACAACCCCATATACCTGCCTCCAAAAACCACACGGCATCATCGGATTCTGCACTAGCACTATCGCATCTCATGGGTCTAAACATGCATGCCACTCAATACTCATCTTGATGCTACAATGAAATTTTCCGCTATTTCCATGGCCATGGCCCTGGCAGCCGCCTTTTCCATTCCCGAAATCCCCCTGCTCAAACAGAGTCCTCTGGGCCGAGTTGGCGACGAGTCTCTACTATCTCCTGCCACTGTGAGCGCTCTCAAGGACATTGCAGCTGCAACTGGCGAGCGAATCACCAATGTGCCGGCCGAGATTCTGAACTCGTGGGCTCTGTTTGAGCACGAGTTCCCAGGAGGTCTGAAAAAGCACCTCCAGACCTCCTCCGCCAAGCAAGATGTCCGATTCGAGCCCAAAAAACTGGCCAACCGAAACACAAAGTGGATCGCCAAACACACCATGGACAGCGCTCCGGGTCACGTGCTCAGAGTCGCAGACCCCTCGTCGCTCGGCGTGGATCACGTGCAGCAGTACTCGGGCTACATTGACATTGAGGAGGATGACAAGCACTTGTTTTACTGGTTCTTTGAGTCTCGAAACGACCCCAAGACCGATCCCGTTCTTCTGTGGCTCAATGGAGGTCCCGGCTGCTCCTCCATGACCGGTCTGTTCTTCGAGCTGGGTCCTTCGTCCGTAAACGAGGACCTGATTCTCACCTGGAACCCTTCGTCGTGGAACCAGAACGCCTCGGTCATCTTTTTGGACCAGCCCATCAACGTGGGCTTCTCGCACTCGTCCAACCGAGTCAAGAACTCGCGAGCTGCTGCTGAAGACGTTCACAAGTTCCTGTCGCTTTTTTTCGACAAGTTCCCCGAATACTCGAAGCAGGACTTTCACATTGCCGGAGAGTCCTATGCAGGCCACTACATTCCTGCCATTGCCACCGAGATCCAGAGCCACGACGACAAGAACTACACCCTGACCTCCATTCTCATTGGAAACGGAATCACCGACGAAAGAACCCAGGTCGAGTACTACCAGCCCATGGCCTGTGGAGAGGGCGGATACCCTGCTGTCATCTCGCCCGAGGAGTGTGCCCAGATGGAGAAGGATGTTCCCAAGTGCCAGATTCTCGTGGATCTCTGTCACTCTACAAACCTGCCTCTTGCCTGTGTGGCTCCCCGCTTTTACTGCGACGTCGTGACCGTGGGAGTCTATCAGAAGACTGGTCGAAACGTGTACGACATCCGGACCGAGTGTGGAGACTCTCAGCTATGCTACGAGCAGGACGACTGGATCCTATCCTACCTCAACCAACCCCATGTTCTGGAGGCCATTGGAGCCGAGGTCGAGGTCTTTGAGGACTGCAAGAACGACGTTTACGTTGATTTCTTCTTTGACGGCGACTACAACCGACCCTTCCAGTACGACATTGCCGATCTGCTCGATGAAGGACTCCCAGTGCTCATCTACGCCGGAGACAAGGACTTCATCTGCAACTGGCTCGGAAACAGGGCCTGGACCGACGCCCTAGAGTGGTCCGACGCCGAATCCTTCCTCCTCGCAGAGACCAGAAATTGGACTGCTCACGTGACCACCAAACATGGCGAGTCCAAGTCCGTTCATGCTGGCACCGTCAAGAACGCAGGCAAGCTCACATACCTGCGAGTCTTTGATGCTGGCCATATGGTGCCCTTTAATCAGCCCGAGACCTCTCTCGATATGATCAACCGGTGGCTTGCTGGAGACTACACCTTTAAGGGGTAGATGACGATGTGTGATGTATTTGTACAATGGATTTTAAGAACTCGCTTTATTATGGCGTGTTGTAGCTGAACAGCAGACGCTTCATGAGCATCATCCCCGTCATAATTGAGAAACTTATTGAGAAAAAATCTCTGCTCATTCTAGATATCCAGAATGTATTTCTGTAAAAAAATTATGTCGATATCTTTCACCTAATATTAATTTGTCGATTTTACCTATTTTACATGATTTTTCGCGATTTAAAGTGCATAATCTGAAATTTCACTCTGCAAGTTTCGGTACGACATATATTAGACCTACTGAGTCTCTCTCTATCGACTGTCTTCTAGTGAGCAATGGCCATTTCAGGCAGATGTTTTATTGTTGTAAGCATCACTGACGAAATCTCATCTCACTCTGCTCTATTCTAACCTTAGTCCTTCACTAATCTCAGCCCTAGACTCAGGCTATTTTCTTCAGGGTCTTGAGTACAGTAAAAGCTGATATATGTCCTACCCCTGGTAGAATAAAGAAGTGGCGAACTGAATACTCCTCAATTGCATCAATACTGCGACTCACAACAACATGGACCACTCCTCTCAGGCTCTAATTGTCGTGAACGTTTATTAGAGAGTGGTCTCAAGTCTTTAGCACGTGCCAGTGGGACGAGATGAATGCACTGGAACCCGCCTACATTAAAAAGAACGGTCAAGGAGAAAAAAAATTGAGCTGTAGGGGAATTGAACCCCTGGCACCTGCTGACAACTGAATGGAAGGCAGATATGTTACCACTACACCAACAGCCCGAGCTGTTTTTGTTGCGGAAATGCGGAGCTACAAGAGTTTGAAAAAGTCGAAAAATCCCAAAAATTCTGGGAAAATCAGAAGAAATTAGAATTGTTCACCCAACAGATATTTGAAGTGCGCTAACTTTTGAGTATCATGTTCAGTTCATATAGGCAGTATGTTTAGCTGTTATAAGAGAGAACAATGTGAGGGTGATAATTGACGATCAACAAATACCTGGAAACAATTAGTTGCCTAACAGAGTAAATCGGACGAGTTCTAACAGCTTGGTTTGATTCGCAAATGGATATCTCGAAAACTGGATGATCAGAGGAACCCATTCGTTCAGATCTTGTCACCCTAGCATAAGCTAGACTTTTGTGGGGAATTTGTTAAGACATATGCCAACTGGGGGTCGATATTTCGGCGTTCCGAATAAGCCAGAGAGGATCATTTGAACTTCTCTGACAACAATATGGGTGATAGAATGACGTGCTGATTTGATATTCTTCTAGTCATTTGTAAGTTTTTGAAATGCGTGTTCAAAATGTATTCAGATTGATATAATAAGAAAGAAAAAATAGAAGATGCTCTTAGGAGCTACAGTACAGTGCAATTATGCACTCACAAACTTCCCATTACCACCGATGTTTCTGATTTTTTTTTCAAAGCCTGCGACTAAGAATGACATTCTCTAAATTCCATTCCTATTAAATATTTGTATTAAATACCACAGCGAAGTAAATTGAAGCATTTGATACAAATTAACTCCCCCCTTAGCGCTCATATACGTATTTTACCACTGATGAAGATATCTTCACAAGATCAACACTTTTTTAGACTTTAGAAATAGTTATATAGAGTTCATCATGCACTGATAAGGAACTTTATTTCTTTCACAGAAGAAAGTAGATACTACCTACCTGCCTACAAAAAATAAATTACAAATCTCTACATCTCATACAGAACCTACAAGCCAGCTACACTCAGAAATGGCTCTCTACGAGAAGATACCATCCACAGTATATGCTCATGTACCAACAAGTACCGAAAAGGCACATGAGCATATACTGTGAATGATATCTCCGATACTACAGGTGTGGTATTAATTACTCCAGGCTCAGATTGTCCAAATCGAGCCCAAGACCATCGATGGACGGCATCTCTCGGTCGTCAAAGTCGGAGGACTCACAGTACAAGCCTCGATTGCTTGCGTCTCGGATGAGTTTCTTCCACTGGTTGTTTCGACTGAGGGTTCTTGCGTTTCCAATGATCCACAAGGAAGCCTTTGCTCGAGTGATGGCGACGTTCATGCGTCTGATATCAGCCAGAAACCCGACAGTGTTGGTCCTAGGGTTGGCTCGAACACACGAAAAGATGATGATATCTTTCTCTCGACCCTGGAACCCATCAATAGTCGCAATTTCAATCGTCTTGCTGTAGCTCTGTCCAAAATGGAACATGAGTTTCCTAGCCTGCTCTTTGTAGGGAGTCACGATTCCGATTTCCAACAGCTCGTCTTTTCCAGCAAACCTGAGAGCAGAAGAGACCAGGGTATCGACAAACATGATTTCCTTTCTGTTGTAGATTGAGCTCTTGGATCCAACCTGGTGTTGTCCTTCCACGTTGTAGAACAAGTAAGGTCCCAGATATTCGTTGGAATGCCACGGTCTGACGGTTTTGAGCTCCATATCTGGACCGTCCTTGAGAATGTTGTCGTAAAAGGTTGCTCGGGGAAACACTGAAATCTCAGGGTGCATTCGATACTGGATGTCGAGGATATGCATGGCCTCGGGATTGGCCTTGAGCATACGAACAAACAGCGACTGGTTGTAATCGAATTTTTCAGCACGAGTAGAAATAACCGTGGGGGGAAGCTGTTTGGGATCGCCCACCAAAATGACCTTTGAACACGAGTACTGCAGGGGAATGATGACCGAGGGCTCGGTACACTGGCCTGCTTCATCAACAATGACAGTCGGGAACCGTCTTCGAGTTTTGACAAGGTCTCCACGCGCAGATCCCGACAAGGTGCAGCAGATGACCCTGGCACTGGTAAGATAGTTGGACTTTTGTTGTCGTTTCTGCTGCAAGTCGTCTTCTAGACTGGCGACTTTAAGACGAAGATCAGAGATGGACTGGCCGACTTGGATGAGCTCGGATTTCTGAGCATCCGAGAGCTCGTCGAGATCGGTGAGTGAGTATTTGAATGCAATGAGAGATTCCATTTCACTGCGTAGAGTCTTCAAAACCAGTTCCTCGGAAGCCAACTCTCTCGCCTTGCCGTCAGGAGTCAAGTGGGCCACTTTGGGATCGACCTTGTCATTGTCTCCGAGCCGTACAATGCTGTAACTGAGCTCTGAGTCCAAAAAATGCTTCTCTAGGCGAATCGTCAGCTCGTCTACTGCTGCATTTGAAGGAGCACAGAACATGATAGCTGCCGAACCGGATTCGAGATGTTCACGGATCATGGCCACAATAGTGGATGTCTTTCCTGTTCCTGGAGGTCCCTGGATGAGACAGAAGCCGTCTGAATAGGTGAGCGACCCGTAGACAGCCTGGGCCTGGGAATCGTTGAGTCTTCCAGCGTACTTTTTCTGCAGACGTTGGATGGCTGAATCGGGAGCCAGGGGCAACGAACTGCATTCTCCATGCAAAATGGCCCCCCTCAAGTCTAGAGAATCAATCGAAAGCAAACTGATCAATTCTCGCTCACACGTAATCATAGGTGTGAGGAAACAAATCTCCCATTGAGACCCGATGGTGAAATCGCCCTTTCTCGTTCTGATCCAAATCTCGTACCTCGATGTTCTCGGGTTCCTCATGGCTTGTTCGATCTTGCCCAGACATTTGACTTGTCCACCTCGGGGAAGAGTAATCACCACCAACGTGGACGTGGTCAGCATATATGTGTCAAAACCGTTGCCCGATACTTCCACGGCAATGTCTATGAAGCTCTTAACTGTTGTCTCCTTGGCTAGAACTGTGCATGGAATGCCTCCTCTCTTGTAGTTGTTCTCTCCAAACTCCCGAAGAGCCTGGCTGACACATGCGTAGCATTCAAGCAGAATCAGCGGCTCCAAGACCTGTTTGTAGTCACCAGTAGACTTGTACTTGTCGAGAACAGTGCCTGCACTTGCTGACCGCGGGTGTACATGATCGAGATTGCGCACATCCCATTCCAGAAGATGCTCATAAAGATAGTCGAGGGAAAAGGCCGAGTATGGCGGGCGTCTCATGGACATTGCCATGATTTTATATCCGTATATCTAGCCTGAAGCCCTCGACGGCACTTATTAGTGCCCTTGCAACTAAACCTAGACAGGTCTCTAACTTTCTCTGGTCTCATACATTCCCTTGAATGATTGCTTGTGATCAATTTGAGCAGTAAATCGAGAAATTCGACAATTCAATTTTCCGACGCGGATTCTACTTCAAACAAGACCCGATAAGGCCAAACTCATCACACATGGCTGTTCTACCTGGACTATCTGAATCTCGATAATAACTTTCCACTAAACTGAATGTCGCCACCCTCAGCAATCAATTAGCATTTAGAACCTGTATCCTCGTTCAGATAGCGAGTTGGAAAGAGGCTGTTCAATGAGACCTTTACCTTGACTTGACCGAACCGTTATTGACTCATTAGGCTGGAAGGAAGTAGCTCCGGGGCGTATCAGTAAGAGTGGGGTGTGCTTTGGCAGGGTCAGACAGATGGTCTGTTATCTCAATCCAAACTGTATCTCACGGATGAACGTTCAGACATCCGAGGAAAGATTAGAAAATAGCAACGACATCTTCATCAGTTTAGATCAGTCTAACTCACAAGTATTAGCTAAGATTTTAACGTGATGTGAGGCTATGGTGATATAGGTGTAACAAAAGTGCAGTGACCAGTGTATCCTGGAGATGAAAACTAGTCCGACAACCAGTCTGCTTCGCAACATCTCAAGGTCTTTTGAAGCCATGAAGTGGAATATTACCATTACAAGATTCATTTATATGTCAAATATTTCCAATGAAATTGCAGAACCGACAGTACATAAATATAACTTGGAGAGCTTCAGATACAAGAAATGATATTTTTAGAAGATGTAGCTGACATTTTCAGATTGAGAACCGACTACAAGACCAATTAAAAAGCTGAACAGAGAATCAGATTATAGGGATTATGTACAATGGCTATGAACTAATTTTGACAATATCAATTTCCAAACAGCAGACAATCCGTTTTCCAACAATGAAGTCAGAGAATGAGACATTTTGAATATTCAGATAGCACATAAAGTTGTATTTAACAATGTAGATGACAACGTATCATATTTTAAGTTGCAGAAAACCATATTTTAGGTTGCATAAATGCAAGTTTAGAGTTGGAAATATATATATTTAGAGTTTCACTTCTCCCATATATTAACCAGGCAAAAAATCGTTGACTACGAATATCTACTCTTGCCGATGCCGAAATAGTTGCAGAGCAGCATGAGGGTAATCTCTGAGAAGGGTACATCCACATCCTCGCCATCATTGTCGACTCAGATTTTTTTCTAATAGTTTTAACAACACCATAATGTCCCTCATAAGTGTTGATACCTTCTAACAGAAATACACAGGGAAGTCTAGGAGCCATCCTGGTCAGTAGTATAGGACTTGATAAACACAGAAAACTATTGTAGATGAGGTGTCTATCGTGTTATCCTTTTTGACTATTTCAAATTTCGTCATACCGCACTAAATGTCTTACTAGATACAGATCTCACCTAAGCGAAAGTCTGAGCACCCTCACAGTCAGGTGGCGCACTGAGTCTCTGATGTTGCTGAATGAGTCGGATGGGTGACCTTGAGGTCTACTTTTGTTCAGTTAGCGAGTCATTTTGCCTTAATACTGCATTCCCCAATACTCACAAGTCTCTCACTCGAGTGTCGAGATTCAATGGTATGAAAAGAGTGCTGTCTATTTCTTTATAATTGTGAAACGAGTATGCCTGACTTTCGTGATTCTCCCATTGGTACTTAATCGCCTCAGTATCTCTCGCGATCTTTCCCAAGCACCCCTTTCGCTCTCATTTATGCACTCAACCCATTATGGTGGGCAATCTTACGGTAATTCGAGATTAGAAAGGAGTCTTATGTTCACCCAATCATCATATGATTACGATAACGGCTCATAACTTTCCAATTGAGTCTGTAAGAAATATCAGACGCGAGCAATTGATGGTGGTCATCTGATATAAGAGTAGTTATCGTGGGAGTTGATATTTCTTACGGTGATTTCTGGCTGGTGGGACTATATACCACGGAATATGATAACCCCAAGTCGCTCTTGTTATTAACCCTGTGGTGTCTCTCTGGAATGTCCACTCAAGTGGAGTATATCGTTTTTCTGTTTTCCCAACCCGTTGTCTCACCAGACGAGAGTAGCAATTGCCGGATTTCGAGTGACAACAATTCTTGTCTTCCATTCTTCATAGCGCAATGATACTTGTAGACATGTACATTGAGCCACAACTGGTTCTATTATAAAACTTCCATCTGGAGAGCACCACAGGCTCATATAACCCCAAAGCCCCGAATACGTGTCTTCAGAGAGACACAGGCCTCTTCTATGAAATAAAATCATAGATGTAGTGTTTTAAAAGAGGGAGATGAGTTGCAAGTTTAGGAGAATATCCTGAAACTTATATTTTCCTAATTAGGCAATCCAGAATGAGTTGGGATGGCGTTTTTAAAGAAATATGTACAATTGTCCCCAAAAGTGTGCCAGCAACTTAAAAAATTTTTGAAATTGATGCGTTTGTCAAATTTTTATCTCAACGAACGAGGTGTATAAATTATAATCACTCCTACCAACACATTTTATTTTGTTATCCATATATATATATATATTTCTGACCACTGGGAATTTTTTGAGCTTGAGATGATGCAATGAAGGGATAATCGGATTCTGGATATCCCTTGGTGATATAATCAGGTGATCAGCGGGAAGGGATTCTGTAAGCAGGGAATATGTAAGCAGTGGTAGATCTAATTCGGTAGAAAATTTTCAGCACATGTAGTGGAACCGACTACATAGAGATTACTTCTCTTTACATCTCAGTGAAGCAGATGTATCTTCAACCTAACCCAAAGTGGCCTACTTGTAGTTTGGTACGCGATTGTATATAGTCGACCAAGCACAGTCTCCAATTAGTACGAAAACAGTATATGTGTAGTCGTGAGGCCACCTTGGAGAATCGAGAAGGTGATTAGCAATAAAGGGTTTACTCTCCAATCATCCCCACATTCAATATATATATATATATGATGGGATGCGTGGGTGAAGAAGGCATACGGATAAGGTTCACACCTCATCTCTTCATACATAATCCATGCACGAAACGTACATGATGCAGAGTTTCTTCGTCAGACAAAAATGCTAATAGTGGGCAAGGAAAAAATCATTCAGGTATAGTAGAGGTGAAATCTGTGGGGGGACCCTTCAGAAGTTTCAATCCAATGTAAATTTCCTGTTTAGAAGTATATTAACTAACTATTTACAGCATAGCCAAGAGGGCGGGAATGAGTGCAGCAGCTCCGACAAAAGCCTTGGAAGCACCGTTGGCCTGAGCAGGAGTAGACTCAACCTTGGGGGCCTGAGCGGGAGTAGACTGGGTGGCCACGGGGGTAGTAGTCTTGGGGGTTTCCTGGATAGTCTTGGAAGTCTCGATGGACTTGGAGGACTCCTGGACAGCCTTGGAGGTTTCCTGAGGAGCAGGAGAGGACTTGGAGGTCTCAATAGCCTTAGAAGTCTCCTTGGGAGTCTCCTGGGCAGTCTTAGAGGTCTCAATAGCCTTGGAAGACTCAATAGCCTTGGAAGACTCGACAGCCTTGGAAGACTCGACAGCCTTGGAAGACTCAACAGCCTTAGGGGTCTCCTTGGGGGTCTCCTGGACGGTCTTGGGAGACTCGACGGGCTTAGAGGACTCAATAGCGGAGGTCTCGACAGCCTTGGACGACTCGACAGTCTTGGAGGACTCAATAGCCTTGGAGGTATCGATAGCGGAGGTCTCGACAGCCTTGGAGGTCTCGACAGTCTTAGAGGTCTCGATAGTCTTGGACTCCTTGGTCTCAGAAGTGGCGGAAGACTTGGAGGACTCCTGGGTGGTCTTGGAACACTTGGGGCAGACAGTCTCGGTGACAGTGGACTGGACGACTCTGGTGGTGAGGACTCCGTTAGCTCCAGTGGTGGTCTCGGGGCAGTCGGTGACGTAGACGGTGACGTACTCGCCCTCAACAACGGTGGAGGGAGCGACAGACTCGATAGTAGCGTTGGTGGTGCAGCTGGAGGTGATGGTCACGTACTGACCGGCCACAGAGGTGGTTCGGGTGATCTCAGGGACAGGGGACTCGGTCACATTGGTAAAGGGCTGAACGGAAGAAAGAGAGGGCTCAGCAATGGCAGCAACGGTAGACTCAGCAGCGGAGGAGACAGTGGTCTCGAGAATAGAAGAAACGGAAGAGACGGAGAGGGTAGGGCAAGTGGAGGGGGTGGCGACCTTGGGAACATCTCCTCCCCAAATGTCAGCAATTTTCTGGAAAATGGTGTTACCAACAACTCCAATAGCAGAGGGTTTGTTGGGGGCGGGAATGGGCACTCGCTCGTCGTTGAAATATCCGACAACAGACTTGTTGTTGTACTGACCGGTGGTATCAAAGTCGACGACAGAAATGTCAAGCTTGTCAGCAACAAACTTGAAGGGGTTGGCAAGAGCATCACCTCGTCCCAGATGGGGGAGTCTCCAGTTGGCCTCGACAGTGGCAATGTTGGAGTAGTGGGAGTAGTAGGTTCCGTCAGCGGTTCCATGGAGCTCCTTGGGGACAGCTCCTCCAAGCAGAACAGCCAGGACCTTGTTTTCCAGAGGGTAAGTCTCGACCTCGTCAAAGGTGACGATGATGAGGTTGTTATCCATAAACTCCTTGTTGGCCAGAAGAGGCTCCAGGAAGCCTCGGGTCCACTTTCCAGCAAACTCAATGTCGGTATCGTGAGCATCGTTGGTCATGTTGGGGGTGATGAAGGCCCACTGGGGCAGCTTGGAGTTGGAAACGTCCTTGTCAAACTCGGTAAAGTTCTTGAGGTTGCCGAGACGCTCGGGGACATTGACTACAGAGTCGTAATGGACCAGAGGGTTGTGCTTTCGCACGTAATCGGGAGCAAGATCATTCTGACGAGAGAAGTTCATGCCCTGGAACCCGGTGTAGGGCTGGTGCTCCTGGTACTCGGCCCAGGAGATACCTTTAATGTCGAGCAGATCAGCCACGGTGAAGACGTTTTCGGGGACTCGGAAAAAGTCATCGTTGTTGATTCCAAAGTAGTCTCCTCCAACAGCAGCAACGTAGTTGGGCTCGGAGGGGTGGGTCAGAGACCAGTAGTTGGTTAGAGTGATACCCTGGGCTCGCAGCCAGGCCATATCCTCCTGCTCAAATGCCTTCTCGTAGTCCGTGTTCTCCAGCCAGATCTGGTAGTACTTGTCGAACACACATCCAGGAACAATGGGGGCAGAGTACTGGTTGGACACAGCGGTAGCCTGAGACGCAGCAATCTCCACCAGGTTGGGGGAGATGGTGGTCATGGCAGGCTGGTGCTTGTTCTTGGCCTCAGCCGAGGAGAAGAGGGCTGCAGCCACGAAGACGGTCAAGGCAGAAAACTTCATGAGGGAAAACGAGCGGGAGGATGGATGAAGTTCAGATTAGGGGGTCCATTTCGGTTATAAATAATCTCTGGATAGATATTTTTTTCGTTAGTTGAAATGCGTATGCAGTCTCAGTCATTGGTCACTAGTCATTTAGACACCACCACGTGCAATGTACGCGGCTTAAACTAACATTTATAGGTTTGAAAAAAATCCCCGGAGATCTGCAGGGGGATATACACGAGATGGACATTTGATGATCCGATTACGAGCAATTGGTCACGGTTTGAACGTTCTGGAGGGATACAATTGCGGTCGTAGAGCCGGTTTTTTTTTCACAAGCTAAGCAATGCAGCCCAGACTTGTCAGGAACCAAGAAGTCATCGCCAAGACCGTTGCCAATTGGCGTGACCACGTGTGTAAGGCGGCACCATTCCAAAGTCGGCTTTTAGTCAATCGTACAGATTAATACGATATTCAACCTTCAAGTATCTTTCTACAGTGCCTATTAAAATGAGAATTAGACCACGAGGTTGGAAAGACAAGAACGCTCTTGTATCGTACTCGTACCATCTGTAGAGTACTTATAGTCGGGCTGGAGCTCTGAGGGATTTTTTTATTATTCAAGACATTCGACTAACAGCTTAGCACTTAGACTACCCCTGTAACATGACTGCTTATTCGACACTCTATCGACATGTGTGAATCTAGTCCGTTCGTCTCAGGGGCACGTGTTTCACTAGTCTCACACGGCACCTAGACGCGTGTCTCGGGGCGCACGTGTACTTTTAGTGCCGTGCAACGGCTTTCAGAGCTACAAGAATAATTGTTTCAAATATATCAGGGGGGTAGATTTATACAGCAGAGAAGAGGAAGCAAAGGAAGAAGAGCACGGTATCGTGCGAAATCCATCTTGCAAGATCCATCTCGTATAGTCGAGGATACCCACGACGCTAGCGCGAAAAAAAAACGTTACTTGTTGCGGAGGAATAAGTTGGAGCCAACAAAAAAGTTTCTCCTATAATATTGGACGGAAAAAGATGGGCCCAACCGGGAATTGAACCCGGGACCTCTCGCAAATTGCTCAGGAACACCCTAAGCGAGAATTATACCACTAAACCATCGGGCCAACCGATATAATTTCAGCTCTGTAGGAGAGTGTTAACGAGGGGTCTGCTTAGTCATCCTCAAATTTCAAGCACTCTTGAATGAGAGATTTGGAGGATTGAGATTCGGAGGAACGTAGGAATTGTGCTATCCTCGATCTTTATCTTGATATTCAGTACTTGCATGGTTGCTCAACAATCAGTTTCATGCTTTTCCCCTATTATAATAGAACTAAACAAATTACCTCTTCTAGAAAGTTGCAAAAAATAACTGGAGAATGGAGAAATTGAGGATTTCGTCTCAGTACCTTGTACTTGTATTAGATAGAATTATTTTCTGATCGATTACATGGGTTCCGAATCAGGCGACTGTGAGATGCTGGTTTACTACACTATGATCCTTGAAGGAAGACGAAAAACTGCAAAATGAGTTGATACGGGAAAGGTAACTCCATATAAGTATGTCATGGTGCCATGAAATAGAAATTCTCTGACGTAATATATATAACCGTTCATTTGCCTTGGGTAAAATGATTCTTCATCGAAATAGCATATTCCTTGATCAATGAAAAAATCCAAAGATCTTTGGAAAGGAGGCTGACAAAAATAGGAGTTTCGAAACACTCTAACACTTTGACAAGAACAGTTTAGACACCATTATGCACCCCTACGGTTTCGTTTGTTTTTTTTCGTATTTGCATAGAGAAGTTGTTGCAAACGAGACCAGAGAAGCCAATATTTGGAACGACTAAAATCAAGGACACTCGAAAGTCTGAAATCTACCAGAGATCGCACCTGCTAATATCGGCGTCGCTCTTACATATTCTTTTGATAAGCTGTTAGCTAGACTTATTGAGTTGAAAAAAGCAAATGGAAGCAAATATTCAGGAGGTAGATTGGTAGAGATTAGGAGTTGGGAAGAGGCTTGCCATCGAGGTAGACCGGGGCCTCGGCTATTGTCAGTATTATTTGCCTCCAAACTCCAAATTATAGGCGACAACTTATCGCTTACATGCATCCTTGCATGGAGTTAATTTCTCATGCAGTACAATCAAGGTTCACTTATCTGGTCTTCAGATCACGTATTTGGAGTATTTAGAAGAGAGGTATACAGAATTTTACTGGATAATTGAGAACTTTCATGGAATATCGATATATTTCACACAATTTAACGCAACAAAACTAATTCTAGAAGGTCCTAAACGACAAACTCGCCTAAGCAAGGCACAACATGATGCGCATGCAGATGATAACTCTAAAAAGTGCTTGTTTGGAGAAGCCTTTATTTCCCATCATGGACACACGACCTAGAGGTGATACCTCCTCGAAAAGTCTTGTGCGGCAGCTCTGAGGGCCATTTTGCAATCCAATTAGTTCCATGTGAGACAGGCAAGTCGGCTTTCCTTCTGCTGGATGGCTGCTTCTGATAATGCAGCTCGTGAACCAAAATTGAGATTCTGAAGAGATGAGGATTTCGACAGGAAGAAGAAAAGTTGCAATGGGGAGTGAGATGATGCCTGTCCGAGTCCTGGTCATTGTGTGAACATAAGTCTCAAGTAAGAACCCACTAAACGGCACTCTTCTATCTTCCGGCAATAGCCTCCCATCCCGTGGAGCAGCTCTCTTTGAGCAAAAGTTATCGCAAAACAAAAGTCAATCCGAAATTAACAATGGGGCAATCACGTTCTGGGATGATAACGAGTCTCATTTAATACTCTTGTCCACCCTATTGCCATTTCCTGTACACACCATGGTGCGATTACAACGACTACTTGCGACGTTGGGAATCGTCATCCTAGCAGTTGCAGTCATCTCAATCTCCATCTACTCGCTATATGGAGATTCAAGTCGTATCCTGCAGTTTACTGGAACCAACTTGGTCTCGACTCCACTCAAGTCGACTCCACTGGTAACCGAAGTCGAGCAGCCTGCAACCGAACGACCCAAACCTGCTGCTCCCTCAGGAATCAGCTTTGAGATGCATCCCAACGCGTTCCATGCTGGGGCTGACTCTAACCGACATATGGGCCACGATGTGTGGCGACCCCAGGGATACGTGCCCACATATCCTCTGGGAGAGGTTCACAGAGCCCCCGGAATCGATCCTCTGCAGGTTGGCTCCTCTGGCGAGTATCTGCAACAGAAGCTGGTGGCTGACTTTGCGGAGGGATCCGACCGACTATTTCTGATGCTCAAGACGGGGGCCACGACTTTCTGGAATCGAATGCCCATTCACGTATACACGACTCTCACCCGAGTGCCTCACTTTGCCATCTACTCGGACCACCCCGATACCATTGCTGGATATGAAGTCATTGATATCCTTGCAAACACCTCTCCAAAGTACATGGACAACGATGACTTCCGACTCTACCGACAGCAGCAAAAGCTGCGAGAACTCCACAACCAGGAGGACTTTGGATCAATGAAGCTGGAAGGAGGATGGACTCTGGACAAGTACAAGAACATCCCCATGCTGCAACATGCCTGGAACACGGACTCGTCCAAGGACTGGTATGTGTTCATTGATGACGATACATATGTCTTTTTCGATACAATGTTGGCGTGGCTCAAGGAGTTGGACCCTACAAAGCCTCTGTACTTGGGCTCTCCATCCAATATCAACTCAGTTCCATTTGCACACGGTGGGTCCGGTGTTGTGCTTTCTCGTGGTGCTATGAAGGCCTTGTTTGAGGATGCCGAGGTCGCTGAGGGGTCCGACTCTCTGCAGCACGAGTACGAGGAGCACACGGCCTCCGTCTGCTGTGGTGATTACATGGTTGCCAAGGTTCTTCTTGACAAGACCAAGGTCCAGCTGTCAACCTCGTCTGTCGACGAGTACCCTTATATTGGTCGAAAGATCCAGGGAGAGCCCATCACCACTCTGAAATTCTTCCGGGACAACTGGTGTCAGACCATCACCACCTTCCACCACTTGACCAGCAGAGACATTGAGCTCATGTGGCAGTATGAGAGAAGCAAGGGTCCCCGGTTCCGAAAACACATCACCTACCAGGATCTCTACCATGACTTTGTTAAGCCTTACATTTCCAACGATATTCGTGAGGACTGGACCATTGAACGAGAAGATACCGATGATGATGGCCTGGAGAGCTCTATCAAGAAGGAGGAGGAGGACTGGAAGGAAAAACATACAAAGGATAAGGATGACAATGAACAGGGTTCTCAAGAAATTCCTCCCTTTGAGCCGAGGGAGGACGCTCCTCGACAGTCCGTCGAAAAGTGCAAAGAATGGTGCCAGTCCAACGATTGGTGCTACCAGTATGTGTTCACTGGCAATGACGGCGACAACGATGCTGTTTGCAAGATCAAAAAGTATCTCAGTCTGGGTCGGGCTGTAATTGAGGGCAAGAGGAAGCGCGTTGGATGGAACGTGGAGCACATTCGAATGCATCTTCGATGGACGTCTGATTGCGATGAGACTGGTAGACTTCTTGAGGAAGAAGTCAATGCTCGTGATCCCGATGAGGGGTGGTGGATATTGCGGAATTTGGCTGAAAAGGAGGAGGTAAAGAATCAGGCCATTAAGGAGGCAGAGAAGCAAGACCTGGCCAAGGAGGCCAAAGCCAAGGAGGCCAAGGAGGCCCAGACTCAAGACGAGGCCAAGGAGCAGGCCCCTAAAGAAGAATCCAAGGATTCCTAGGAGGACAAGAAGCAGGAGGACAGAAGGAGACGTTTCTAGGACGTGTTGAAGACACATGAGTACTTGTAGATTAATTGGAAACTTTTTGGATACTTGTATTAGATACAGTGACAACACGTTAAGAATGGCTGTAGTACTGGTAGACCTTGACTTGTCATCTCCCAGTCGGCGGCGTTGAGGTCGGTTACAGAAAACGGATCAGAGTGAACGAGTCTAGTGGTACTTTAGAGACCTTCTGGATTCTTCAGGAACGTTCCAGGTCATGTTTTATTGGCCCAGATCTGGTGGATATTCCATAAACTTAAGTCACATCTCGTTGCAAGTGATGGAAGACCTTTGTTGAAAACCACATGTATATGAGTATCAGTATCTAGTTAATGTAACGACTTACAACCCACTCGGCAGGGACACCTCGTTCCGATAGTAGTGCACACCCGGAAGGTGTGCACTGGATCATTCACCAGAAAAGAGCTTCTAGACCAGCAGATAACTCCTATCTACAGGACAGACATCAGTCACCCTCTGGCAAGCATTTTATTCACAAGTGCTACACCACACATCCGTGTGGTGATAAACGCCAAGTTAATTTCCTACCGGAAATTATCTTCAACAACCTTGGTGACGTTGTTTTATGAATTGCAGGAGATAATATTGATCACTCAATTAGTGGTCTTCTTCCTAATAGACGAGACAGGCGATATGTCATCAGACCCGAATGCAGTTGGATACCAGATTCACACTCAGGTCAAAAGTGAACCCTTTGAGTCAGGAAGATTTGGGAAGGGTTAACGGCGTGGATTCTGGTGAATTAACAGACCTGGATCTGATGGACTGCTAATAGTGGATGTCTTCAACTTACATTAGTCATTAATGACTGCTTTGACAGAATGACTGTTCATGTAGTTCATAACTCTTTTGCTCAGCTTCTCTCTCAATTGAGATAGATTGAGATGTACACTATGCCATTGAATGACAGATTCGTGTTCCCGTATCAGTAGAATATCTGCAACTTCCAGGAAGTTATTTTTTTTCCTACTATTCACATTATTCTGCCTACTTATTGACTGTAAGACGACAAGTAAAACTAAAGATCTAATCAGAGAAACAGATAAAAAAGGGCTCCAGAGATACACTAATATTGAAACAGAAGTCGCAAATTACGAGTTGCTCACTAACTCCTGAATTCTTTATATATTTTTTCGATTTTCGAGTTTTTTTTTTTTTATTCTAGGGAAATACATTAAGCTATATATTACGCGAGTATGTATCCCAGACTCGAGTTTTCGTCGGGTTGCGGTTTCGAACCTACGACCTCCTGCTTTATTTTTCGATTTATTTTTTTCGGTTAAATTTCCAACCACTACAATATCCACAGGCCCAAATCCCACAGCGGATTTAGCTCAGTTGGGAGAGCGCCAGACTGAAGTAATATCTCAGTCGAGTAATCTGGAGGTCCTGTGTTCGATCCACAGAATTCGCAGCACTACAGCCAGTCTGTAGATATTTTTTTTTCTGTTTTTTTCCGACTTTTTTCGCGTTCACAGTTTAGTCTCCCACCATACTGCAGCACCCAAACTCAAGTTCAACATATCCATTAGTCATTTAGTATATACAATTTTTTTGGTGGGAGCGATTTCAATCACGTGACATACGCGAGTGTCACGTGATGGACAAGGCTGGCACTACTGTTCCAGATTTTGTCAATACCAGAGCACATCAACAAGACCTGAACCCGTTCATAGTCTCTATCACGATCTACTGCATAAAATTATACAGAAGACGCTCGAATCTGACGGGTAGCTTGTTGCTCTTTTCAACTCCCTCGCTCAGCCATACTCCAGTGCCTCCAATCTGGTTGGCCATAACTACATCAGTCAACAAACGATCTCCCACCACTGCCACCTCAGAGGGCCGATCAATGACCTTGTTTTTCTGCAGATAAGCCACAATGTCCTCGTGACATCCCGGCTTCTTGACGGCGTGTCTGTACACCTCGATTCCGGTATTGTGTTCCACTCTTTTGGCGTCCTTGAAATCAATATCGTCATTGGTACCTGCTGAGTTGGACACAATCAGAAGCTGCAGTTTGCCCGGATACTGTTTTTTGAGCTCGGCCATCTTGTCATGGTACTGTTCAAATACGTGATCGGCTCCATCGACTGCAAAACAGTTGTCCTTGTCGAGAATGACGGCCTTGATCTGTGCTCCATTTTGGCCCGGAATGGGCACGGGCAGCTGGCCAAAGTTGCTGACGGTCACGTGAGGCTTGATCAGCGACAGGTTGAGCAGCAGTTTGAACGTGTTGAGCGTCGCAGACAGATTCAGGCCGTTTACCATGGTGGATGAGAGATGCAGGGTTGGAAGATGTTGAAACCTAGATCTGGGGGTTTTGCTAAAGGAGTGAAGAGTGGTAATAATGAAGGAGGAATTTTTTTGCAAAAACAAAAAAGATAACAATCAATTATGACGTTTGTCGTTAGTTTCTGTGTTTTAAAAAATCGGACTGGTTTCTGATGCAAAAAAATCGTCACGGACAGGATTCGAACCTGCGCGGGCAAAACCCACTGCCTGACAGCTAACAGATTAGCAGGGCAACGCCTTAACCACTCGGCCACCGGGACAACCGATGGTCCAACAGATTCGTTGAGAGTATAGAAGCTGTTGTGAAGCTGACTAATCCCTAGAATCAATAAATTGAAGCAGCCAAAAAGACTGTTAAAAGGGGAAGAGGGCAATAATAATTTGCATATGATACGAGAGTGGAATGGTGAGAATCTTTAAATGCCAACAATCAACTTGGTATATATAAATACCACTTGAATGAGATTTAGATAAAGCAAGTAATGAAACAGAAAAGCACCAAATTGCGTCTCAAAAAAATGGGGATGTGGACCCATTTGTGAGTAATACTTAGTTCAATTCATTCCCATGGATAAAATCAAGTGAAATCGACTTATAGCCCGGTGTGTCTGCTGTGGTAGTCGTACGAGTGAGAGAGAGGTTGTGGTCAAGTTCCCGTAGTGAGCTTCTTAATTTTTGAATCTGGGGAAATTGCCTACTTGTAATTGGAAGCGGATAAGCTTCTACTACTCAGTAGTACCAGTAGGACTGTGACATCCGAGAGATTCGAACCCTCGCCTCCAGGGAGAGCAGGCTGAAGCGCTGAGACAGCAACAAAGGCTACTGGTACAAATACTGGTACTGGTAGTTTACGCGATAGGAGGCTTGCAGCCGAAAGAAACAGTAGCTGCGCCGGGGGAATTGAAGGCCAGAACCAGCGCGTAAATGGAGGAGTAAATGCCGAGTATGGCGGTGACCAGGCACGCCAGAAACAGGACAAAGTTGGCCAGAACCCACCAGGGTCGAGACGGGACACCTCGCTTCCATCGGGCCAGACTTTTCCACGAGTCGTACTTTATCACTGTTCGGGTTTCATAGTCCACAACGTCCAGCTTACTTGCCTCCTCTCGAATCGTCAGGCCGATGTACATGAGAGGAGGGAAGGTGTAGGAGAACTGAAGAATACACGCGGCTCCAACCAGAGAGGTCAGATAGGAAAATTGGGGGATGGCCGAAGCAATGACAAAGGAGACAGCCCAAAAGATGAAGACCATGAAAGCCCATGCAATTCGGCCCCGGATTCCATCGTCAAGTTGGGGAAGAGCAGGAATGGCTCGTCGAATCATAGTAATGTACACCACCTTGACTCCGACGTTAGCATATAGACCAGCAGCAATCAGAGAGGAGACCGTACTGATAACGTTAACAGTAATCTGCCAGTTAGGCGAGCCCAGACCCTGGCTGGCAGGGTTGACGGTGTATTGACCCTGGTAAGCGTAGACCAAAAGTCCGAAGAGCAGGTAACAGACAGAAATTACACCCTGAGCAGAAAGCATACCCTTGAGGAACTCTCGCGGCTGTCGCATCTCAGACAGAAACTCGATAAACACCATGGCTCCTCCATACGCGTAGATAATGTTCATGGCAGCACCAAGCTGGATCTGGAAGGGCCTGGACTCGATGCCCCTTGTTCTCACAGGATCAGTGGTGTTGGGCAGGTTGTTCAGCTGAGCTCCACCGACATAGTTGGGAGGCTTGGTGGCAGCAATTCCCATGGTAACGAAGACGACGAAGAGGTTCATCCAGATGGCAGCGTTGGCAATGTAGGAAAAGTTGGAAAGTCGCTTAATCTGACCCAGCAGAATACCGACAATCATGAAAATGACACACCAGACAGAGAAACACAGAGGGGTGTAAATCTGGGACAGACCCTGACCGCTTCCGAGAATAATGATCGCCACGTTACACAGCAGCTGCACACTCTGAAGAATGTCGACTCCCCATCGGAAACCCTTTCCGAAGATTCGCAGAGCCAGGTCTCCAAAGGTCTTCAAGGGGAACTCGGGAGAATCGAGTTTCAGGAACATCTTGTTGAGTAACCATCCATTGTAGACGGCCCCAACTGCAAAAACAATATAGAGCAGAACACCTGGGAACCAGCCCAGCTGCGAAATGGCCCAGGGCGCAGCAGAGGGTCCGAGAATGTCGGTTGTGATCAGAAAGAAGACAGATATCCAAGTAGCTGTTCGAGCAGACATGTTCGCAATGATTAGCTCCTGGCTGGCCCCTGGAATCTGGCAGATGATTCCTCCGGAAGGGGCGTTCTTTTCACGATCAACATCACTGACTCCAGCGCTTTCGTCTGAGGGAGAATCGAAACCAGGGTAGGCCACTGCTGCCGACTTGCCAGACTTTCTGTACTTGTCGAACATTGATCTGTATCTCGATCGAGGAAGGGCGTCTTCTCGAGCTCGCTGAAGAGCGGCAAAGTGGTAGTAGATCTGGAAGGGTTCTGTCGAGTCCAATTCCTCGTTGGCTGAAGGAATATGGAGTTCAGGAACACCACCCTGCATGTCTTCAACCTGACCATGGAACTCCTCCACCTCAGGGCTGTTTTCGACAGCTTTCTCAGACATTTTGATTCAGGGGTTCTGTGTCCGATATACAACTCATTTCAGCTTCAGCATACCTCCATATATAATCCAACCCCAGATCAGTCGCTACCGTTATCTGAAACAATAGAGTTTGATAAGGGCATCTTGCAGGAGCTTGTCAGGTTTGTTCTGCCAATGCTCGGCACTTAATTCCAACAGTCCTTGTATCCGATTCATTGGTAAAAAAACATGACTGACATGTTCTGAAGTTCTCGTACCTGGAGACATAATCGAAGAGTTGGTAATGGTGTGTGAATGGGTAGCCACAAGGCAGTTGCGATCTCCTTCTGGTTTTATGAGGGGTTTTGACATTTTTATTTGATTTATTTGATTTATTCATTTTATTCACTCTTATTCACTCTTAAATAAGTATCCATGGCCAGAAGAAAAGACGTCAACTTGACAAAGAGACGCTCCAGATACAATCGACCAATTGATACCGTCATAATCCCTTTGGTCATGATAACACCTCCATCTATCATAATCCGTGGAATTTTTAAGAATTTCTTTTTCCGCCAAGACAGCGGCTAAGAAATGTCTCCAGAATCACCACGGAGGTGAAAGTGAGACGAAAAGTGGCTGTTCTATGGTCTGTACTCTAGATCTATCTTCATTTGGAGATAAGTGTTTTTTGTGTTGGAGTTCTTGCCCTTGGGCGGTCGGAAGGGTAGGTGTCGCGGAGGCGTCGGCAACGAGTCCATGGCGTCAGAGTGGATCTTGGAAGTACTACGTTTTTGCAATTCCTGCTGTATCTTCGGACACCAAAATAGGGACACTTGAAACCACTATCTATACTGAATACAATTGGATAATATTAACTGAAGACATAAAATAACACAATTGTCCTTTGCTATTGAAATTGCTATTAAATCATCCCTCAACAAGCTAATCTATGCGAGATGCTACTTTATGCAATCAATCCAGACATTAAATCAGCTAGTATATGGCCAATCTTGCAGTGCGGGATAGATTGTTATTGTTCTTACCACCGTACGACTTGTACATGGTCAGAACAAGGTGATTGAGAAGGAGTGAGATCACCAACATGAGTATATATACAACCATCCAGAGTCCGGTAAAGTCTCCACCAACCACCTCCATCTCATCCGCCATGCTTTTCAAGAACTTTGCCCTTTTGTCTTTCGCCGTCCTTGTTGCTGCCAACCAGGCTGCTCCTGTTGCCGAGGCTCCCCAGGACATCACCAAGCTCAAGCCCAAGTGCCCCCAGTACAAGTGCGCCAAGCCCAAGGTGCACAAGCTGACCAAGAACATCACCAAGACGGTGATTGAGACCGTGACCAAGTCTGCCAACAAGTGCAAGCCCACCAACTAAGTTTAGGGATCGGAATTTATCACAATAATATCAATAAATTATTGGTACCTAATTTACCACTAGTCTTGTAGATAACCGTTGAGTAGCCCAGTCAAGCCACCGGCGGAGATGGCGGACATGATAAGACATACGGAGTTATAATGCTGAGACATGAATGACGTTGGAGACTGAAAGAAGGCTGAAAATCACTCATAAGTGAAAGAGAAACCACCACCCTCTCCACAGAACTAGTCCAACTACCCCATTCTCAAGAGGCCGTACAAGAGACGAAGGCGTGCTTTATCCAAGCACCGCACAAAATGCGACCTAACATAACTCTGCGTGTTGCAGAGAAATAAATCGCGCGCTACTGTAGTCAAGCCACAGTGACGGATGACGTGAAGGAGTTTGTCAGTCGGTATACGCATTTTTTATCGTGAGATTATTTTAGAAAAAATATTTTTTGCGCCTAGAAAATAGCCTTGTCAGATTTTCCAACTATTCTTTGTTCAACCGAAATTAAACACTATTGTCTCGCCATCCCTGAATCAAGCCACAGGTACAAGGTTTGGGGGCAGTTTGGATTCGGGTAGACTAGTGGACCACGTGTCAGTGACTCATTTGTGGTCGGCTGATGGTGGAAAAATGTCCATTATTGTGTACAGATGTCGTTAGACGTGTCTGATTTTAATTTGATTTTTCCGCATTTTTCCCAGACCATTTGAACACACACATTCCAAATCTCATTCTCCAGATTTCAAACTCTAGCCCTGACTTGAAAACGGCATCTCTGAAGTTTCAGAAAACTAAAATTTCCGTGGAACATGACTGTGGCGTCATATTGATCTAATCGACCCTATCTTGGTATAAAGACATGGACTCGGGGCGAGCTAGAGCCCAGTCTCAGCTACAATGTCCACCGGTTCAGGGAAAAGCTCGTATGATATCGACTCTTCGGAGGTTCGAGTACATGCTGTTACAAACCTCGAAAAGGACCTGTCGTTATGGGAGACGATGAAAATCTACAGATGGGCCACCTTTTGGAGTTTTGTCATGTGTTGCACCATCATCATGGACGGCTACGACGGAAACATGGTGCCTTCGTTCTATGCTCTTCCCGTGTTTCAGAAAAAGTATGGAGTTCAGCTTCCTAGTGGAGACTGGACCATCGAGGCTAAATGGCAGACGGCGTTTCTGGTCGGTGTGCCAATTGGACGAATAATCGGTGGATTGGGTGTCGCATTGCTGGCTGACAAGTTTGGACGAAAAAAAGTCACCATTGGATCGCTGGCCTGCATGATTGGAATCACCTTTCTGGTCTTCTTTGCAACCGGAAAAGAAATGTTATGCGCAGGCTGGGTCATCAGTGGAGTCATTTGGGGTGTTTTCAACACAATGGCACCCACGTATGTCTCTGAAGTGTGTCCTATCAAGCTACGAAGTCTTTTGGTCGCTATCATCAACCTCTCTTGGGTCGCTGGACAGTTCATTTCCACAGGAGTGGTCACAGGCACGTCTACACGTACAGACGATTGGGCCTATCGAGTGCCTCTTGCTGTTCAATGGGCCTTTCCTGTGATTCTCATTCCTCTACTCTGCTTCGCTCCAGAATCTCCTTGGTGGCATGTGAGACGAGGAGATATTGAAAAGGCTCGAAATGCGCTCTCCAGACTCGCAGACGGCTCCAAAATCGACCTGGACGCCCATATCCAACACATGATCCAGACCGACAACGAGGAGGACAAATCGGGGACTTTTGCCGAGATCTTCAAGGGCTCGGATCTGCACAGAACCGAAATCTGCGCAATGGCATACGCAATCCAGCCTCTTTCAGGAGCCAACATCATCAACTTTTTCGCCTTCTTTTTCCAACTCACGGGAATCCCACAAGATATCATTTTCAAGCTCACTCTGGGTCTCACGGGTCTCGGATTCCTGGCCACTCTTCTCTCATCCATTCCTCTGGCTCGATTAGGAAGACGAACTGTCATGCTCTCAGGACTCTTTGTCTTGACTGTGACTCTTTTCGCCATGGGTATTTTGGGCTGTTTCTCTTCCAAGGGCACCAATTGGGCTACAGCCATCTTGCTGTTTGTTTGGACAGGCACCTACGACTTGTCTGTCGGTCCAGTGGCCTTTGTCATCTACGCAGAATCCTCGTCCGTGCGTCTGAGATCCAAATCCATTGCATTTGCCTCGGTAATCTCGAATCTCGTTTCTCTCATCTTCAACATTGCCGTTCCCTACATGCTCAACGAGGGAGAAGCCAACATGCGGGGACTTGTGGGATTCGTCTACGGCCCTATTTGTGTCCTGTGTTTCATCTGGGTCTGGTTCCGTCTTCCCGAACTCAAGGGACTTAGTTATATGGAGGCAGATCGGCTGTTTCAGGGCGAGAAGCCTGAAAAGTTGGGAGAGCATTCCCAGGACTACGGTCCAGTTTGAGTGAAAAAAAAGTAATAAAATGACTGTAATAAAATGACTGTTTTAACCAGGGTGTAGTTGCAAAATTGAAAACGATTCAAGCAGTTGTTTCATAATGACTACACTGACAAAATTACCATGCTCTCAGACGGATTAACACCGTGAAATGTGGTCAAGGTAGAATCTTCTTCAAAGGCTGTCTCACTCGAGGAGAACAATTGTACATAGTTGGGCATGATTATTCTATACAACGACGACTTTTGTCTCCTCTGACCTGACAATATCACCATCAGGGTACCTGGTAGATTTTATCTGATTGAATATTCAGAAATCTACACATATAAATGTATTAAATACAACATATGGTTGGTCTCCCATAAGAGTAGGAGTTACTACTCATTATTGTGAGAAGATGAAAGTTGCAGCCTGAACCACGGGTTAGATGGTAGCGTTGGATCAGTGTGCGTAGAAATTGTCAAACTTCTGGTGAGGGTTGACCAGTAAATATAGAGCACCTCAGATTCACGGAAACGACTTTTAAAGAAGAATTAAATCAATCAGTATTTCAATGCAACATTTCCAAACTGTAGGAGAACAAGTAATTTCTTGCACTGTAGGATATGAAGATTGACTTACCTTCAATATTAAATACTTATTAATTAATGTCATCAATTGATATATACAACATTGGGGGACTTTATTATCGTCCGTAGGGTGTCCCTGGGACTTATTTGCCTGTAATTGAAGTCCTCAAGACGATGGGAAGACATATACCAGTGTAGACAGGGTATCTAAACCTGCACATTGGTAGTCTGTGGTGATAAATAAGAACATGGAACTGGCGCAGGCCAATGGGGATCTTGATTCTCCTCCGGTCGTATATTTTTGTTGATTCGTGGTAATTTTTTCGATTTTTTTTCGAATTTATATTTTTTAAATATTTTTCCCTATTTTTCGCATTTTTCCACCTCAAAATGCCCCTTCCAACCTCGGAAACGCAAGATTGGTTTCTTGGTCTAGTTGGTCATGGCATCTGCTTAACACGCAGAACGTCGGCAGTTCGATCCTGCCAGAAATCACTTTTTGCTTCTCAGATTTTTCGGCATATATTTTTCCTTCCCATGTCGCTTTCGGAGGCTGTCTTGTGGTTCAGCACTGTTTTCGATATAGCTCTGGAGCTAAGGCTAAGGATAATTAATGGCTAGACATATTCTACCCAACGTAGTTGAAAATGCTTTGAATAGTATTCTGTGCGAGTAGACGCAAGTACTGGCACGATACTATGGATGCCACATATTTTTTTTTTCGTCAAGCTATGTACTTGTAGTTTTTTTTTTCTTTTTTTTTTTGAATATGATACACAATCATTTTTGTTCTGGCAACTACATAGTTGAGGATACCATCTAAGTTAGTTAGACATCAGCATTAAACAGAGACGTAATTATCCACTACAATCCAACTCAACTGGAACATTGACAATATTAAATGACTTACCAAGAACGGAATCGAGGGATTATTCTTCATTTATTGCTTATTTACATACTAGTTTTTAGATTTTTTTAATATGTTGATGCCCAATAATACTGGAGTAATGTTCCCTTTAAAATTGTTAAGTTCTACCTCACCTGCTGACGACTTCTTCCAAGTTCGTGATGATATGATATCTCAGAATCAGGGACGGATTTAACGAAGAAATACGAAGAATACATCGCTACTGGTGGCCTGGACATTATTGCATTATTTTTTCAGATGTGATCCACTCATTCTCTGTTTATTATCCACCATCTAGTCCTTGTTCTTCACCAGGTCTAGACAGACCTATGATGCGAGACTAGCACTAGACTGGTACGTGGACTAGACCGGTATGTGGACGGTGGCGAATCACTACGAGGGACTTGCGTGGTCTCCTCCAACACATCTCCAACCACGCCCCATGATTGCCGAGATGACTGCTTTGACCAAAAGTATCAAAGATCTCAAGATTGGAGGGAGAAGCACAGTTTGCACCCAAGGGGAGTTTGACAAACAAATCAAGGGTAAGGTGGCAGCCCAGACCACGCTGAAAGGTGTGGGGACCTTTTATTTCGTCTTTGAAACCAAATCTCACCACAACAATTACCACAACAATGTCAACACTCCAGAATTTGAAATCTTCCTCAAGTTTTACAGTGTGGAGGAGAGCAAGGTGTACACGTCACAATGTGCCCTTTTTTCGTCAAAAAAAACAGACAGGATCCAATGCAGGGCAATTGATCAAAACAACTTTGCATGCAATACTTCTCTGCTATCGATGAACCAAACATGGAGCGAGTGCAAGATGATCCCAGGCTCTGGTTCAGTTATTGAAGCCCTTGTTAAGCAGACTTCTATCCACTCAACTGGACTGTCGAGAATCAGAGCGACTGCTAAACCCGATTTCACTCTGGAAAGTGAAGACGAACAAACGGTAGCGGTTCACAAAACTGTCATGGAGGGACTGTGGCCGTTTTTCAAGTCCTTGGTTGAATCCAATATGGAGGAGATATCCAATATGCGAGTCAAGTTGGCTATGCCCAAAAGCACTTTGGATGTTGTGGTTCGGTACCTTTACGGAGACGAACACCATCTCCAGATCCAGGACGCGGCAAATCTCATTGTGGCTGCCCAGATGTACCTTCTGCCCGAACTTTTGGATATCGCCATTGACCGAGTTGAAGAGATGACTCTTAGCATCCAGGACGCCATTTATCTCTGGCGGAAGGCCTTCATTGCAAAGAATGACCGAGTTCGAGCATATTCTGCAAAAACCATCGAAGGCTTGATGCCCGAGACAGAAGAATTTCACGAGCAACTCGAAGATCTCGATAGAGATGAAATGATGGGATTGCTGTCGGATGTCGCTACAGCCATGGCCAAGTCGAGGTGACTTGGGCTGAGCTGACGGTGTGAGAAATTTACTATATATTTTAAGAGAAATAAGAGAGAAAAAGAAAATGCAAGATAAAATAACAAAAATGATACAACAATGAGAATAAATGGACTGAAATATCGGGGTTGTCGACTGTCAAATATGCACCCAGAGGAGTATCTCATTCTCAAGAGTCAAGTGACTTGGATAAAAATCGAAAATATAACAAAATGATTACCAGAAAAAACAGAGAAAAACGAGAAAATAGAGGAAAAAAGAGAACAAAAAAACAAAACATTGATAAAAATACTGGCGAAAATATCTGGGTTCTATGCATTTAATGGAGTTTTTTGTTTCTCAAAGTCTAGGTTTTCTCGGAAAAAAAGGGAAAAAAGAGAAGAAAATTTCCAGAAAGATTCCGGAAATATGTATCCGGAAATACATGTGAGAATTCAATAATCGAAAACAATTTTGTACAAATAACGAGAAAGTAAAGGGATTTGAAAAATTACAGGGAGAGAGGGGTCCTCCTCCTATTGATTGAGATTTATTGTGTTTCACCTAATAAAGAAATACTTAATCTGTCATTTAGATCCTCAAAAAATAATAATAATAATAATAATAATAATAATAATAATAATAATAATAATAATAATAATAATAATAATAATAATAATAATAGTACCAGGTAATAATAATAATAATAAATAACTTAAATGTATTTGAATCAGAACATAATTAAAACAATAATATGAGACGGATGGCGGAGCTACCGTCATCCGTGTGGTTCTTTTATCATTTCCCAGCCAGATAGAACTGTGAATTTCGACAGAATATCTCACAATGGCGGCTAGAACCATAGGTACAAGTGCTCCTACTCTCACTAAAATTTATTCAATTACAAAGACACACACACTCTTACAACTTCAAACACTCTCTTACAACTCTTCTCCGCCCTTGCTCTGGTTCACAAGCGAGTAGAAGAAGGAGTTCTGCTTCTTTAGCAGATTCTCGGGTGTATCAAACTCAACCACCTGTCCGGCATCCAGAACCATGATTCGGTCACTGTCCATGACAGTGTTGAGTCGATGAGCAATGGTCAGAATAGTTCGATCCTTGAACTCGCGTCGGATCGTCTCCTGAATCAACTTGTCGGTCTCGTAATCCACAGCGGCAGTCGCCTCATCCAGAATAAGGATGGGCGAGGGGTTCAGAAGAGCTCGTCCAAGGCACATGAGCTGCTTCTGGCCTAGTGAGAGGTTGCTTCCTCCGTCGGTGAGCTTGGTATCCAGTCCTTCATGCTCGTCCACGAAGGTTTTCAGAGACGAGTGTTCCAGGACCTCCAGCAGCTGTTCGTCGGTGAACTTCCCGACAGGATCCAGGTTGTCCCTAATGGTTCCCTCAAACATTTGGGCGTCCTGGGGAATGATGGAGAGACGGGACCGGAGATCCTCTAGACCTAGCTTGGAAATGTCTTCGTCATCGATGATAATGGCTCCGGCAGTGGCCTCTATGATTCGGAATAGAGCCATAGTAAGGGTGGACTTACCAGCACCGGTTCGGCCAACGACACCAACCTTTTCTCGGGGGTGGATGGTGATGGAAATGTCCTTTAGCACGGGATCGAGGTTGGCCCGGTACTTTGTGGAGAAGTTGGAGAAGGTAATCTTACCTTCGTTTGGCCAGTGTGCAGCAGGTTCCTTGGCCTTTAGAGGAGCCTCGGGTTCGATGTCACAGTACTCGTTGATTCGCTCGAGCACCACAGACTGCTGCTCCATGTCAATGGCCCTTCCAACAAGTTCACCAAGACTCAGGGAGAACGAGGAGGCGTAATTCATGGCTAGTCCAACGACTCCAGCCGACAGATGTTTCCAGTGGAGAGTGCCAACCAGAGTAAGGCCAGAGGCAAGGAAGATGGCTACTCCAATTGCCGTGAGACGTAAAGATAGCCACTGCTGAAGAGAGGACATTAGGAACCGAGCCTTGGTTCGCGCATCAATTCGAGCAGTACTTTTGGTAGTGAAGTAGCGGGGCTTTCCAAAGGCTCGAACAGTCGTCAGACCGGTAAGAGTCTCCTGGAAATGTGAAATTACAGGAGACATGGCTGCAGCAGACAAACGTTGAGCTTCTCGAGACGTGGCAAGATAATACTGCTGGGTGATTCTGTACACGTGCAAAGCGGGTAAGATGACAACAAGAGTAGAGGGGGAAGTGAAAACAATAACGCAAAGAATGTTCAATGACCGGATCAGATAGAATGACACAACGGTCCAGTTCATCGACCAGTCAATCGTACCAATGTCCTGCGAGAATCTGGAAGTAAGACGACCCAAAGGCGTCGACTCGAAAAATGACATTGGAGCTCGAGTCACACCCTTCAGCATCTTCTCATGGAGAACTCTCGCGACTCTGATGGCTCCAAAACTGTCCCAAGAAATGTTACCAATAACTTCAAGCAGGGAGGAAGCAAGGCCAATGACCAGGTAACCAAGCACAAGCTGCATGTCGTCCAGGTCAACATTGTCACTTCCCCACATGGCCACCCAGTAGGTGCTAACAACGCTCATTCCAGAACCGAGCAAGCTGAAAGTCAGGAACAGAACTATGTTGTGCCATCCTGCAGCAGTAAAGTAGCCCTTGTAGAGCTGGATAAGCTTAGTAGCTCCGCTGGTGTTTACCTCGCCCTCCACACGAGTTCGTCTTTCGTCATTATCACCAAGTGTGACAACGCTGAAATTCGAAACTGAAGAGGCTCGTCTGACGGAAGACAAGGACTGCGTGTTGATGAGGTCGACGGTAAGCTCTTCAATCTCTTCGTCAGCTTCTGTCTCACCGCCAGTAGCAGTCTGGAATTCGTCAACCAGCTTCTTCACCTTACCGTTCTCTTGAGACATGAGCTCGGCAAACTCGCCTGACTCAACAAACGTCTTGTTTTCAATCAGATGGATGGTGGACGCGTGTCGGAGCAGGTTGACGGTGTTGGTAGCCACAATAACCGTCTTGGTCTTGAGCAAGCCGTTGGGTCCAAACACATGCTTTATCAGATGTGCCTGGACATGCTCATCCACAGCAGAAAGAGGATCGTCGAATAGAATAACACTGGCCCGGGAGTAGACAGCTCGAGCAATGGCAACACGAGCCTTCTGGCCTCCAGAGAGAGAAATGCCCTTCTCTCCAACCTCGGTCATATCACCATCTGCGAGAGCCTCCAGGTCTCGAGTAAGAGCACATGCCTCAATAACCAGATTGTAAAACACAGCGTCTTCTCGATGTCCAAACAGAATATTGTCCTTGACAGTGGCATTGAGAATCCAGGGGACTTGAGAATAGTACGCAACCGAGCCAGTGGTACAGGAAGAGCCCTCCTTAGTAAACACCTCTCCAAGGGTAGCCAGTAGCGTGGCTGTCTTGCCAGTACCAACCTTTCCAATAATGCATACCATGCCACCCTTTTGAGCAGAATAAGAAATGTTCTGCAGAGCGATATTCTCAAAATTGGGATCCCAGCAGAAAGTTCCATGGACATTAACGGGAGTAGAATCAGAAGAATCGTTAGCCCGAGCCTCAGCCTCTTGCTGGATATTGAATTTCTCCACCTCAGTGAGACCCAAGAACCGGTGAATCTTGCTCAGAGCAATCCAGCTCTGAAAGATGGACTGGACGGTTTGAGGAATGTCCATGAAGGGATCGATAAGTTGTCCAAACAGGTTGAGAGCGGGAATTGCATCGGCGGCATAAAGGGGAATGTTCTGGAAGAGAACAATGAAGGCAAAGGCGGCACTAGCCGCAATGTAACAGGAACTTCTGAACAAAAAGACGTCGACAGCACTGAGATAGGACACGCGGCGCTTTGCTCGCAGCTCTTCCTCGTTTCGAACCTTTCCAACTTTCTTCAAAAAGGTGCTTTCCCAACCATACAGCTTGACAGACTTAATGTTAGTCAAGAGTTCGTTGGTGAGGGTGTATCGAGACTCGCTGAAGTCGTTCAGCTTCGAATAGAGAGTCATCATCATCTTCGAAATGATTGTAGTGATGGGGATCATAAGCAGTATGACTGCCATTGCAACCCACATGGCATTACCAATCATGCTGTACATGGTGGTCCAACAAATGACAATCTGGAGAGGCACAGACCAAACAGAGTAGATGTCATCGACACAGTTAGAAAGAAGACCCACGTTGTTGGAAAGAATGTTAACTAACTCACCAATGGAAGTCTCTGCGACCGCGAAAGGAGCCAATCTCAGGGCCTTCTGGTGCACAGCCTGGCTCAGAGAGGTCTGGATCCGCAGCTTGAGGTTCAGAATCATCAAAGACTTTCTGTTGACAATTACAGGTCGTAGAATCATGGCGGTGGCAGCCACAATGACGATGGACAGTCCCTGAGAAAGAGGAGCGTTGCCATTATTGTATCTGCCAACAAAGAGAATGAGCTGCTTCAGAAGCAGGGGCTGCACGAAAGGAGCTGCGGTACTAAAGACCTCGAGACAAGCAATTTTGAGATAGTCAAGGCCGTAAATTCCTCCCAGGGTCAAGAGTACAGAAGGAAGCTTGTCCTTCTTCTTCTGCTTATGAGCATGGACCTTTCCGTCCCAGACGTTGGAGAATTCGTTGTAAATGTTTTCCGTGAGCAGTTCACTGGGAGGTTTAGGGATGTGTCCCAGCTTCAGAGGCATCCTGCTTCCACGATCGAGCAGGGGACCCACGTAACTGTAGGTGAGTTTTGACAGGATGTTGGAGTCGTCGTAGTAAGCTGGTTCCGAAGAGGGAAAATATCTGGCCTCCAGAATAAAGTTGAACAAGCCGAGGAAGCCGATACCCACCACAGTGAAGATGTAAGGGGATCTCTCGACTCCTCGTACAACGCTTCCATAAATGACTAGAGAGGCTTCGAGGAGCTCAAGTCCCCAAAAGGTCAGAACGGCAGTGCTAGCAACCTGTCGTTTCTCAAACTCGAGCTTCTGAATGAACAGAACGATGGTGGTTCCAAGAGCAAGGGCTAGAGGCGACCAGAACCGCAGGTCGTCCTGGCCAAACTGACCAAGCAGAGGAATGGACAGCGCAAAAGCAATCTGAACAATGGTAACGATCTGTGTTAGCACAAACTCACTACTCCCGGGCTGTAGTACTCACCTGCTTGAGGGTGTAGTCCCATAGAGCTGGTCGTTTGCCTTCCAGAGTTGAGAGGTGGTAGAGACCAGGAGCTCCGAACAAAATCGCAATTGTGCCAGGTACAATGAAGAGGCCATTTTGAGACACACAGGGCGAGAGATCGTAGTACCGCGTGAGCAGTTGCCATCCTTCAGAGTCTGTACAATACGACATTGCGTGCTGCGGTCTGACGCCTCAGATTGGAGCTGGGGCGTGTTTATATATCGGAGTCTGCTGCAAGTATGACAGTCCTTCTGTAACTTAGGAATTAAGGTTTTTGGTGTCGTATTTGTGTACGGGAATCTAGGAGTGAATAAATTGATTGTAGGAGGTGCTAAGGGTAGGTATTTTTGAGTCTAAAATGTCTTTGTGTAGATTGTTTGTTCTATGGACATATACTCACGTGTTTCTCTGATATCTCGTATCATACACGGTCTCCACTGACAAAGAAACCTAATCATGCATCTCGTACAGATATAAACCTAATAATGCATACAAAGAAACCCAATCACACAAACAAAGAAACCTAATCGTGCACTGGTCGTCATGACCATTGACGAGTGTGGAATGGAACAGAGAGTGCGGATATGTGAGAAGAGTGGTGGATATGTGAGAAGAGTGGTGGATATGCTGGACTTTTGTGGTCTGGATTTGGGTTATGGTCTAAAGCCGGTTTGGGACAATTGCTTTTTCGAGTCACCCTTCGAAGTCGATTTTTCAACAGTATAAGTGAGACAATGAGCCACGCTAAAACTGCAAGGGGTGGGTCTCCGAGTACGATACGTGCTTCTGTTCCGTGTACAGTGGAGCGACTGGAGCGAATGAAAAGTGAATATCCCGAATGAATTGGCGTACTGGAAGATATTTAATCGTCTGGGAAGAAGGAGTTATTCAGCCTGAAATCTCTTTCCACGCTCTATGGGTTATCAGTCATTGTAAATGATCATGTGCCGTATCGCCTTGCATAGATAAATGTACGCCACTCCGTTTTACCCTGCAGAGATAGCTGAGGTTTTTTTTCTTCCTCGTTTTATACTCTCTAGTTCTTCGTTCTTTCACCGACACACATTTCGACAAAACAAAAGAACAGCATTATTGTGCAGTGGATTCGGCTGACTACGACTGAGAGATGAGACAATGGATGGACACGTGATCTCAGACCTCATCCATGGACGACATCTAATCAGACACTATCTCCACCCAACTTATGATACCCAAGCGGCTACGTTGGAGTACAAAAACAGAGATTGCTTTTTTGGTTAATTACCCAGCAAGACTCTTGATTCGCAGAGCTCTGATTCGCAGAGATCCACTGTTATCCACGTTAGTGCAAATATCTGTGCAATGTGATATCTGTCATTGGGGAGAGATAAGCATTTGTGTCGACAAGGAACAGAGCCACGTGGAGGAGTTGTACGAGTACGTACTCCACTTGTTCTCTGCCCACCCATTTACCGCGGTGAGTTACGTGTACTCCTGGATGAACACAAACAGAGACCAATACCACATGGACAGCAACAAAGACGGAACAAAACAGGAGATACCGACAACCCAGTCCCCAGATCAATGTCAAGATAGCGATGGTGGTTCCCAGAGCTAGCCTGCATGCGATTCTAGAGGGCAGCACCATTGAGGGCATTACGCCAGAGATGGGCAGATATTGAAGACTGGTGAACAGGGGTGACACGTGAAAGATGTCAAAGCACAGCTAGATCAGGACCAACCAGATCCCCAGAAGTACCTAAGGAACCATGGACCACATGGCAATGGACTTCTTTTCGGTGGGACAGCCAACGAATACCAACAAGAACGCCTAGGTCGTTGTAGACTTGTTCTCGGAGATGAAGATCTATAGAGCAGTCGCGGAGACGCTGAAGCACAAAATGGTTCATGGAACTCTTGGACCCACTATTTCAGAAAAAGAAAAGTGACAATGGGAACAAAGACAGGGGTCAGATTGTCGACAGCTCGACAGCTCAACAGCTCGACAGCTCGACAGCTCGACCAACATTGACCATCTGGTCCAGAGAGATCCAGAGCCATCGTTGGCAACAAGAGTATTGCACATGTTGGATATGGCAGCTCCAGTCCACGTGTGCTCCAAGAGAAGCTCATGGTGATCTTTGGTACTACCTCCTAGTGGTAAATTACGTCGAAAAGTACGTCGCAGAAGGAGGAAAAAAAACCCATCATAATGAGCTAAGCTCTGATATCTGCTAATTCAGGCGTCAATCACTTCCCTCTGACACTCAATGCCTGAGTCTTGGTGTCAGCAGGTCTTGCCTAGAGAGTCAAGATTTCATGATAACATGAAATCAAGGTGAAACTAGGAAACTGATATTCTCGTTTCTTCAGCTTGTCTGTCATCCGAGTCAATTGGTGGGGATAACGACTCTTGAGGCTACAAATTCTGGCTAAGATGGTAGAACATTTTGGTCAGGTAAGACTGTAGCTAACCAGCCCTAGCTGTCTCTACAGTCAAGACACGGCAAAAGTGGACTTTGGGCCAAATCCCAGTCGATATTTTTGCACCGGAGCCAGTTGGAGGTGTAAAATGGGTGATATATTGGTCAGTATCTCACAATCATTTGATTTCATCACGTTCATTGAAAAAGTCGTCTATTGAGGTTGAACAACATCAGAGATCATAATCTCTCATCACGTGATCCGGTACATCGACTGGTACCAATTTAGTCTCTCCAAGTTTTCTTTCAGGCGTTCTGACGAGTTGTTCAGAGATGACATTCTAATTAACCCGATAATTAGCGGCAAAAAGAAGAACAAAACAGAGACAAAAAAGCAACAACAACCTCTCACCACACTAACCACACTCACACCCTCTCTGGGCTGAAATCACCTCCAAACTCCGATCTGCCAATATCGAGTATCACGTCCCCACTTTGCATTTTGTTTAGGATAAACTAAAGTTAGTTGGCCAGCGCTAGCACTCCACTACCGTTGTTAACAGAAGAATAACTGTCCAGGGAGCGTCTCCCCAAGCAGAAGAAAATCTGGGATTATATATTCAGAGCAGCCGAAATCACATGGATTGTTACTGTTGATACCTTCCAACTCTGATCACCATACTTCAGAGCACACCCGGGTATCTATAACGGAGGCGACCAATATTGGAGAGTGATCATCTCCGGTAGTTCGATGAGTTACTATACAGGTTCCCAACTATCACCAGGAGTTTGTCTCTGGTTCTATAACGTGTAGCAGACAACTTTTGATTTGAAGGAAATGGTATAGCCATAATCTCCTGGTTAACTACGTCGAAAGATCGTCCTTGCCATATATTTTAGTTCATTCTAGGTGGATCTAGACTTACAAGGCTTGCCCTGTCCGGGTCACAGGACATCTACAACATTGTACTTAGATTGACAATTGTTATTCTTACAAATATCCATGACTAGCGTCAAACCTTTACAGACCAACTCCATTGTAGGCGACGGCGTTGGGGGAGCCCTTGAGGTTGGAGGTGAGAACGCCCGTGTTGGACTTGATGTTGTTCTCGATCTGGGCGGGAGTCAGAAGGGTGTCGGAGATGGAATGGTAGTAGGAGGCAAGTCCGGCCACGTGGGGACAGGCCATGGAGGTACCGGACATGACCAGAGTGCCCGTGTCGGACTGGTAGGAGGCCGAGATGATGCTGGAACCAGGAGCAAACACGTCTACGCAGGCTCCGTAGTTGGAGCCCTGTCCTCCAGACCACACCGAGAGCAGATCAGAAGAGTCGATGGATCCCACGGTGAGGATACCGTCGATTGAGCCTCCAATGTTACCGGGGGAGTCTCCACAGGCGTCGACGGCGGCGTTACCGGCAGCAATGGCAACAACGAGACCCTCCTGGGTGGATCGAGACCAAAGGGCGTCCTGGGAAGCAGACTTGGGTCCTCCTCCGGAAAAGTTGAGAACTCCACGGGGAAGAGTGTTTCTGTTGGAGATGAAGTCATTGAGGGCCCAGGTGAAACCCTGGTTGATGACGGAGAGCGAGGAGGTTCTTCCGGCAAAGACCTTGACTGCCACGACCTTTGCGTTGGCGTCCACTCCGTACGTCTTTCCAGCGACGGTTCCAGCCACGTGGGTGCCGTGACCAACGAGATCCTGGTTGGTGGAGTCGGCAAAGTTGGCTCCCCATACTGCTCGACCTCCAAACTCGACGTGGGTGGTTCGCACTCCGGTGTCGACCACGTAGGCCACGGTGGGGTACTTGGCCACGGTCTCTCGCACGTAGACGTAGTTTCCAGTCTGTCGCTGTTTGTGGGAGATTCGAGACAGACCCCACTGGGTGACGGGAGTGGACACGATGGACCGCTTGTCGTTGGAGGGCTCGGGAATGTCGGGAAGAGACACAATCACGTCGGGCTCAATGGTCAGAAGAGACGACTCCTGCAGAGCGTCGACAATGGTGGAGTTGAACTTTCCAACGAATCCGAGAAAACCAGATCCGTCCGTGTACACGGGCAGATCCAGGGCCGAGGTGATTCCGTTGGACGAGTCCTCGTCGATCAGAGAGTCCAGCTTGGTGATCTCAGAGGCAATCTGGTCAACAGAAGCGCCAGAATCAAAGACAACAATAAACTGGTCAGGCTCAACAAGATCTCGCTTGTGGTGCTTGAACTTGCTGGACTGTTTGGCCACCACAGACAGAATGGACGAGTAGGCAGCAGTGGCCGGTTCAACAGAGTCAGAGACAGCTTCAGGAACAGCCAGAGGAGCCGCCAGAACGGCAGACAGAAGATAAAAGGCAGTAGCGAGTTTCATGTTTGAGGAGATGATTGGAGCCCGTTGACCTTCCCACGACCCGCTTTATATCGTGTTCATGACCCCAAAACTCCTGATATTGCGTCACACAAGACGGCTCTAGCCAAGACCTGCCAAGACCATGACCGCAAGACTTGGTGTTATCTGGGTGGAGTGGGTGCACTAGTTGGTGCCGTGTCTTCGCCGGGTCACGGGGTTGCCACGGATGGACGCGATATGCGTCAAATCATTGCTTGTATCGTACATACATCAATCCACATGTTCGTTTGTGCGTTTTGACACATGACACAATGGCCAACGTCGCGCTGTCTCATCACCTGTCTCATCACTAACGTCTGTCTCATCAATAGGTCGCCGTTAGAACCCCAACCCGGATCCCTGGCGTCTAAATTAAACAAAGAAGACAAATTGCCCACCCCACCTTGGTGATGCCAGAAATACCGTGGAGATTGCACAGGGAGAGATAAGAAGGGCTTTGTATGCATCCAAGTTTGCATAACTCTGGAGATAACGGCGGGGTGTGGCTGAGACAAGTACGGTAACATCGGCAGGGACAAGACGGGTCTCGAGGACCGTACGGCACTTGTGAGACATTCCAATCGTACCCGGAGCCGAGACATTCTCGACCCAGGGTGATAGGAGGATCCACTTCACGAGATAAGTCTGGAGAGGGGAGGATTCGGCACGGAGGATGATTCCAATGAAGGACTATCAAGTTGGTCGATTGAATCTGACAGGAGGAGTATGCTCAGTTCTTTTGCTAGGAAGGCACATCCTACTAAAGTAAGGTGTAATCTCAGAATACTATCACAGGGGAGGGTTGTTGATGGCCAGCACCTTGTGGCACGTGATTTTTCAGACCCCCGCTTTTTCAGTCACGTGATTTCATGTGATGAGTTGACTTGCATTCACGTGCATCGGCTGGGTTAGGGTTGGCAGAGGTCGACATAACGGTACTCAGACGATAGACAATGCTTTGGTGATCCAAATTTCTGCCCTATCAACTGTCGATGTAGGATTGGGGCCTACTCGTACTTGTACGAGTACCATGGTAACGACGGGTACGATGGATCAGGGTCTATTCCGGAGAGGGTCTGAGAGACGGCAGGCGCAGATTACCCAATCCTGACAGGGAGGTGGTGACAATGTACTCGTAGGGTGCGATACTAGTGCGATTGCTAACATATATTCCAGTCAAGGGCATTTCTGTAGTATCAGTATCCTCGAAAATACAGTTCAAGAACCCATACCCTGGCGATGCATAAATGGAAAATAGAGTTTAGAGACTGCATATATTTCTCGGTTAAAGTCTTGACCTGCAGAACAAAGGTGTCAATTGTGCAGGACTTGGGGAGGTGGGAGAGATTTGGTGGATTTGGGTAAGGGGGAGAGTGGTGGTCTAGGGATGCACTCAGATGATGCTGGAGATGGGATTTGGACCACCTATATAACCATGGTCTGTTTGGTCAAGGGCATGACTCAGTCTAATGTGACTCTGTCTAATGTGACTCTGTCGGAAGATTTCACCCGGGTACTTTAACTCATCAGGGTATTCTTTAGAGTGAGTTTTGACTCGAAAAGATATCCAACTATCAGATCCTTGGACCATGGGATGATCTATTCAAGCATACAGCTACGTTCAGTGAACCCTACCAGTTGTCACCTGTCCTCTGAAGCCTCTATACAGATTAAGACCCTCTCCAATGGTCGAAATCTGGATTTTGGGTCTTAGCGTGGCCTCGATGGACGGTCAGAGATGTACATCAAAGATCTGACGCCTGTAGATACGGCTCGTGGAAGACTCAGGTCTGTAGATATTAATCTCTATAGAGCTTGCCGATACAACGTTGACAAGTGAAGACTCAAGTGAGTTTACCGGTCCCTGATTTTGCTCCAATAACGAGGTCGATAGGGTTGTCGATGTCTTGAAGTTACATTCTGATGTTGATATTGGTAGGTACAACTGGTAGATGAGTCAATAGAGGTGTATAGTCGCTCTGTGGTATGCTGTCACGTGATCACAGACATTTTGGACATATGAATCCTCCCAGAGATATTTCTCAATCGATCAGACCAATCCAGCCGGTGGATGCAAAAGTCACAGATCAATAACATTCAACAGGGCATTGCACTACGACGTTGAAAGTTCAAGTGGAGGGAGTGGGGTGAGGGAGTGGGGTGAGTGGAGGGAGTGGTTGGACTTCTATTTGACGTCTGTTTGCCCTTACGCAAGTTATATTGACCAACATTACCAATCACCAAATCACCCACTCACAACTATACAAACAATCTATAGACAATCTATGGTTTCCCGTTCAAAGATAAAGTCTATCCATGATTGAGCTGTTCGATCCAGCTTCTTTTTTTGGCTCCATTCTTATCTACAATGGTACTAGTAAATCGTGGTAGTCTACGATTTGAACTGTTCACTACAGAAGGAATTGCATGGTAAAATCTCTCGATAAGGGCTGAACACAACCCCTCGAAACCCATCATTACTGTCCACATACCCGCACAAATGTGGACGACCAATTTATGCGGATACATGCAGATCCCCACGCCGACCCTGGTTGCTGAGGTATATTTTTATCACGCGACGTTTGAGTCGACTGTGAACGATACAGACTAGGTAGACGTTCAGGAAGTTGATCATTGTATTCCTTGAATGAGTGCGAATCCACTAAAACCAAAAAATTACCCATTCGAAACACTTCTACCCCCACACGACCCCTACACTCTCCTCCTGAGTTTGAACTCTATCAAGACCCGTGTCGAGCTCAAAAACATATATAAACCCGTCTGGATCCTCCACAACTCTCCACAGACCCTCCAATGATCTTCTCCAACCTCTTGCTTGCTTCTGTGGCTTCAGCTGCGGTTATTGGAGTGCCTCTTCAGGCTCGTCGCGTCGAGGACGCCTCGCCCGAGATTCTGGCCCATCTGCATGCCCGAGAGACCCCGTCCGTCCACTCGGGCTCCATGGTCAAGTCCGGCCTCTACTACATCACCGATCTGGAGATTGGCACGCCTGCGCAGAACGTGTCTGTGCTGTTTGACACTGGATCGCCTCTGCTGTGGGTGCCTGGAGCCAACTCCACCGGCTGTCTCACTGACCATTGTCTGTCTGGTTTCAACCAGTCCCAGTCGTCCACCTGGAAGTACACCGGACCCGGCGCCAACTGGGGAGGTCACGGATACTGGGGTATCGATACCGTGTCGTACTCTGGAGTCACTCTTCAAGACTTCAACACGTACGTCAGCAACGATACCATGGCTAAGGATGGATTCAGTATCGGAATCTGGGGAATGTCTCCTAACAAGAACCCTAAGGGAAGCTTTGTCCAGGGAATGGCTGCCGGGGGATACATTACACGACCCGTTTACTCCGTCAATTCCGATTATTACATCAACTACGCAGATGCTGCTACCGAAGGAACCGTTTCCCACGTCTACTTTGGAGGATTTGATCAGAAAAAGTACCAGGGACCTCTCACCACCTTCAACACCTCTGGCTACGGAGCTTATGGTATTCCCATGACTGTACTTATCAACGGAGAAAAGGTCCCTGGAGAAAGAGATCATCACGCTGTTCTGGATACTGGAGGAGTCACCTTTGACATCACAAACAACACCCTCGGAGCCGTTGCTCGTGCTAACGGAGGAGGATGGGGTCCTAGAGGATGGTACATCAAATGTGGATCTAAACCCACCCTCACCTACCAATTTGGATACACCACTATTGATCTTGATCTGACCCCTTACACGTACCCCAACCCCAACGACCATACTTGTCTCTTCCGAAATCTCCGTTTCAAGCCAGATAACCAGGACACTCTTCTGATGGGCCCTCCTCTCGTTTCTCGAGCTCTCGTCATCTACGATAACGACCGAAGCCAAATCACCATTGGACGAGCTCGATATACCACCGAGTCGGACGTGATTGAACTCACAGGTGATGTCTCTGGAGCTGTGCCCTACCAGGACTTTCTAGATGGAAAGCCTCTTCCCTGAATTGTTTCTTCCAAGGCCACTTCCGCTACTCCCCCCAAGATCACCAGCTCTCTAGTGATCTCCACCACTTCAACTCACGCTACAACCACCACCTCCACGGCCCAGCTTTTTCGGTATCTGTTTCGGTAACTGATCCACTCTTGAGTTTCAATATATTTCATGACATTACCTTGCTTCACACATGCACATCAATGTAACCTCGCTGCATATGCAATGCGATGCGCATGCATCATGCATGAACGAAAATATCACCTTTGCATGTTGCTGTGCCATTGCTGTAACCTCAAGAGTTGTGGAGAGTGTTCAGTTCCGATTTTCAATTCGTTTCGCCTTCCTACTTTACAAATGCTCAGGCTCAAGCTCTCTCACAAACTTGTTTTGAGGGAAATACATTTTTGGCTAAATTAATAGTTACTCACACGGGTGATTTACAATCAGACTCAAAATTAAATTGGTATATACTGTATATTTTATTAAAAATTATGGCTATTTTATTATCGTTTTTTGATTTTTTTCGCTAAGTTTTTTTTTGATTCTACCTGGTAGGGAAATGCTAATTTTCATTCCACCTTTTTCGAACCGAAAACCAAAATTTCGACAAGAAAAAATCTATACCGAGCGGCATGGCGCAGCGGAAGCGCGCAGGGCTCATAACCCTGATGTCCCTGGATCGAAACCAGGTGCCGCTATTCTTTTTGCAATTTGGCAGATTTATTTGTCCATTTTTTTATTTTTTAACTGTCTTTTCGCAAAATATATTTTAAGTTTTACCTTTTTTTTTTGATTCTAGGGAAATTCCGCGGATGACTAAGCAAACTGCTTAGTAAGACAGACAGGGTCAAAAAAAATTCACAAAATTAGGGCGTCTGGTGTAGTTGGTTATCACATGCGCTTAGCATGCGCGAGGTCCCCGGTTCGATTCCGGTGTCGTCCATTTTTCCACCAAGGTGGAAGTGTTTTTTATAAATAAATCGTTTGTAACGTGCAAGCACTGTTACAAACACCGGTGCTTTTACTTGAACCCAAGACCCGTTTAATTAAAAAGATTATCATTCTTATAAATAGCCAAAAGGCGTGAAAGTCGAATAAATAGTAGCGTTAGACGCTGTTAGTAGCTGGAGAGAGGAAGAATGTCCATGTATCGTACCTGGTAGTGCTTTGGTACCTCATAACCTATCCTGTTGTGCTTTTGACACCCTCAAAGACCCTTGTTGGTCACTAGCAACATGATGTTGATGGTGAGAATGGCGACTGCCGAGAGCCAGACGAGCAGGGTGGAAAAGGCACCACTGACGACGCGGCTCTTTTGTTTGGCGTAGCCCACGACTGTGTGAATGTAAGTTCTTGCAGCTCCGAGAATGCAGAAAAACGTGAGGGAGATGAAAATGTAGCCAAAGACAAGGGTTGCGTTGCGTTCAAAGTCGTTTGAGGAGCTCACGACACCCAGCCGTTCGTACGTGACAAAGGTGGGCGTCACATGTTGGTCTACCAGGCCGCTGGAGTTGCCTGGAGTAGGAGCCGGAGTCTGGACTTTTGAGACGTGCACAAAGCGGAAGTTGAGAAGCATGGTTGCTGAGGCGGATCCCATGGCGATGGCGAGTTTGATCCACGCCAGATAGGTTCGTTCGTTGGCACAGAGGTCTCTGACTTCGGATGTTTGGTTGGCCAGTAGGATGGGTTTGTGCCATGGATGACGCAGAAAAAAGTACCATCCCGGGACCTTGTGCAGGTCGAGTTTTTGAGCCGGTGTTTCTGTGCTTGTAGTTACAGATCTCATGTGTTGAAAAGTGGAGTGTAAGAAGTCAAGTGTGATAAGTTGAAAAGTAGACTATTTAGTTGGCTGCAAAGCCACAGTTTTTAGTCTTGTTTAGAAAGGCGGTTAGGGGAGATGTGGAGATTTGGAGTGGATGAGTGAGATGAGGAGAGTCACGTGAGTCGATTAATGGCGATTTCACGGATATTTATCGATTTTTGGCTGTTTTAAATGTGTTTTTGTTTTCCTGACGTCATCCTTACTTATCTTGGCATGTTGGGATGAGTGAAATTTGATGATTAAAATGAATAATTTTATAAAAAATGAAAAAATGAAAAATAAAATAAAATAAAATAAAATAAAGTAAAGTAAAATAAAATAAAATAAAATAAAATAAAATAAAATAAAATAAAATAAAAGGAGTCAAGGAAGATATTAAGACGGAAATTGACAGGCAACTCGGTTCATCCAGGAACAGATTTTCGCTATCTACAGCTCTCAAATAGGACCTCACATTGCAGCTATCCCAGCGTAATCTGTAGTTACTTTCAGAGCCCTAATCCACGTTACGAGATCCTCGAACAGAGCCATTAGAACAAATACAGCTCTCTGTATGTTGGCAGTTGTTTAATACAATGATACCTGACGTGTTCCTAGCACCAGTATGGTCAATTGTATTACACCTGTTGAGTTATATACCATTGTACTGTCGTCATATCGATAATGTAAGAGCTCTTCTAATGAACATATCTTTTGTAGAAAAAAATTAGTGCACCACGGCTGAGGGAAGATGAACGTGCATTTAGCATTTTCAATCGAAAACACGGTCCAGTATGTGTTGCTATATCTCAATAGACCATTAGCAAGGTGAAGTGGTTTTGGGCTCTGAGAGTAACTTTCCATTGGAGACTCAGTCTCAGGTTCGTTGAATATGGCATTTTTTGGAATGAATCGGTTTGGAATCGCTCATTAAAGACGGTGAACGTGGTTGGGGGTGTTTATATCACGTGGCCACACATATAGGGATCTCTAGTGTGTTCATATCGTACTTATACAGCGATTCAGACAGATTGGGCGCACTAAATAGCGATTAAAGAGAATATTTGGAGATGATACGAATTAAAATGTATCTCAGAGGTGAATTTCCATCTCTTGACAGTTACTAGAGCGAGACTATCCAGATATCTAATCATTGCTTTCGGAGCACCAATTGAACACTCTATATTGAACGTACCGGTGAAATTATGAAGAAGTATTTGATCTAAGGTGTAAAAGGTACTCTTTGAGTCCTTATTGTGTACATGACTATTCTCCAAGAAGATATCTGACCATGTTTGATATCTCTTACTGGTAGTTGGGTTTAAGTATTGTCCCGTTTAAACTCCCAACTAAAGGGCAGATATTGTAGATGTACTCAGAGGGAGTTCAAATACAGTAGATGGAGTTTAGTTCCGTGATTGACCACCATCTGAATCATTCCCATTCTTCTCTCCAGTTGTATAGATCCAGATCACTGCCATTCTGCACGTGACAGCAGTATCTTCGTCTTCAGGTCTACTACAGGACTGTGAGTGGATGTAGAGGGATAACAAGTAGATGCTTAGTAATGTATTAAATGAATTGTACAATGGTACCGGTACTTGTACTCGTACTTGAACTGACCCAGTAGAGAAGACGAATCTCATGTCACACAGGGCTGTATGAGGAAGTAGACACCCTGATTGAACCCTGAGACTCTCAGATTGCTAGCAGATTGGATCCAAGTGAATCGGAGGGGGGGTTTCTTGTCACGTGATCAGTCACGTGAGCTACCGGATGGGTGTATCGTCTGTTTGTACCTGGTGGGACTCAACCAACAGCTGAGACAGGAAATCCCCTAAACTATGGAAGAGGTTTTTGTTAAACGTCTACTAAATTAGTGACTCGTAGTTGAACCTTCTGTACTGCAAGATGAAGAGTGATATCTGTCATTTGAGGAGCATACAAGGTCTAATTTTCTCGTAGGATGGTCAGAAAGAGCCGGAGATTCCAATGGGGTAATAATATATGAGTGGTTTCATACAAAATAGTCCCTTAAAACAGTGTCTTCTCCAGAAAGATAACCTCCACTTATCTTGGGTAGTTGATGTGTGAGAGATATGAGCTTTTTCCAGATGGATATTCTCACCAAGCTGAATCGATCCATGCAAAAATCTCACACAGCTGCCATACATTTTTGTGTAGTTCTTCGTTGTCACAAAAAAATTCACTTCAAAAATTCACCTCCTAATTCACTCCCAAATTCTCCTCCCAACTCCTAAATAAATCTCAACTAACTTTCTGTCTGATCTCAACCTCTTCCTCACCTCCTCCACCACCACCACCACAATGCTACGAATAGGACGACAAGTGAGATACAACTCCACGGTCGCCAACGTGCGTCAAAAATGTCTCGATGAGCTCCAGAAACACGACAAATCGTCGTACATTCTGCAATCATACGTACAAAACGAATCCGCAAGAGACGCCTTCATCGCCATCCGATCTTTGTGTCTGGACCTCTCAAAACTCAACGCCGGCGCCACAGGATCCCGGAGATCCGGATCCGACGTGTCGGAACCGTCACAAATCAAACTGGGCTTCTGGAGAGAAGGAATCCAACGAGTATTCCAACGATCCGACGACAAATCAGGAGCCCTCAACCACCCCACCCTGGCCCTCCTGGACTCGGCCCTGGACAACGTGGACCTCTCAAAACGCTACCTCATCACCCTCATCCAGTCACGTGAGGCCTACATGGGCAACCGGCCCTTCCACGACGTTGACTCAATGGCCGTCTACGGAGAAGGTCTGTTTTCGCAGCCCAATTATCTCTTTCTGGAAGCCACCGTGGGAACCTCCAAAAACACAAGCGAGTTTCTCAAACTCAACCCAGAGGTACATTCAGAGCTCCACACCATAATCGCCCACATTGGCCAGGGATCAGGTATCGCAGCACTCCTAAAGGCACTGCCCTACTACATCAGCCAACGAAACTACGTGCCCCTGCCAATCCAAGGACTCGTGTCACATGACCTGTCCGAAGAAGAAATCCTCAGAGGAACCTTTGACAAGGACAAATTGTCGTCTCTCATTTTCGAAGTTGCAACCAGAGCCAATGATCATCTGATTTCAGCAAACACTCTGCTCGAACAACTCAAACACAACCTCAGCTCCGTTCCAGACGCTCCAAAGGGAGGATACTTTACCTCGTCAATGTTCCTGCCCATGATGTCGTATATTCCCACCAAGATTTTTCTGGAAAAGCTCGAGACGGCAGATTTCGACATTTTCTCAAACAAACTGCAGACAAAGGACAATATCGCCTTGCCCTACAAGACCTGGAGAGCCAGTCAGACAAAGTCTTTGCCTGAGTAATTCTAGGCGAACTGGATGTCAAACAGACGTCTAAACATTGACAAATTGTAGATATGTACATAGTGTGATTTAATATACGTCATGGACCAAAGGTGTGATCCACCGGTCCAGTTTTCAAATTTATTGTTATTTTATTGGAGTTTTTGTCATTTTTTTAAAAAAGATCAGTAATTTTCAAAAAATCTGACTAATCAAGGAAAATATCAAGAACTCATCCAACTATCGCAAAGGTGTCATAGAGACCTCCAATTCGCATGTAAATGTATTTTCCAATTTATATGTATTTTTTTACGATTTTATCAATTCAATTCACGTCAAAAGTTATCTAAAATTATCAGAAATCATTAGTAAGCAGATAATGGAATAAGATACACGTTATGCAGTTGCTGATGTCTCAAATATATCTGAACTCCACTCATCCAATTTATCTCTAATTTATTTGAATTTTCTAATTTGTCAATTAATGCGTTGAAATTACAAAAAAATCAAAAAAAAACTTTAAATACTCCAAAATCTCATTCCGATCGTTGAAAAGGTTCCTAATTCGTCTCCAGTCCACTCACCTAATTCATCTCCAATTTTTAGAATTTTTCCAATTTTCTTCTGCAAAAATCTGACTAAGCAACAAAGACAAATACCCCAAAACTCCGCCAAAAAGATACTCCGCAACGGAGAATTGAACTCCGGTCCCCCGCGTGCTGAACAGATGCTCTGACAGGCGGAAATTCTAGCCACTAAACTATTGCGGACTGTGGTGGGATCCGGGGCTGGTTGGAGGGATTTGAGGAGCAAAAAAGTTGGTTAAAATGAGTCATGTGACCTCAAGAGTGGTATGGTTCGAATCTCTGACGTCTGTTTATTCCAATGATATAGTTTATGAGCTCGTAGGAGCAATATTACGCGAGCTGGATGTGATGTTCAGAATCCAAAATTACAAGGGGTATTTCATCCTTAAGTAAAAGTTTAAGTAAGGCTTAAGTAATATAGTTAAACATCAACTTCCATTTTATGAGAATTAAATGTGGTATATATTATTATTTAAATATTAATATTAATATTATTTAAGAAATAGAATAATGTACAAATACTTGTCTGCAATAAGTGAGATGATTTATTCAGTTATTCGATGATTTATTCAGTTATTCAATGAACATGAAATCCAAATGTGAAGATTGTAAGATTATATGATACCGGAAGGCGTCCGGATTTTGGTGTCTAATCTGTCCTCCGTGGAGACGGTCCCTTTTCCCTAAAAGTAGTAAGTGTCTAGTCTACTTTCTGTCAATGATTCTGCCGAGGTTTCCAAAACAAATGGCGCCACAAAAGAGATTACTGGCGAGCCAGACGAGTCCTGCCCATTCTCCGAGCGCCACGGGAATGATTCCAATGGCAGACATGAGGGCAGCTCCAATCAGAGACGAAACTGCCGCCAGTCCAAACCCGTTGCTCGTGGTATCAAGTAGGTACCACAGGAAGGGGTTCAGCAGCGCCCAGACCACGGCGACCTCGGTGGTGGAGTGCCAATTGAGGTTTTTGACGCCGTAGACCACGCCCAGAAACGCCCCCACGGTCCGCACCAGCGAGCCCCACTTTTTGTTGGCGCTCGCTCGGATCCGCTGCAGCCCCTTGGTCGGCGAGCTTGTGCCGGGCTTGTGTTTGTCCAGAAGCGGCAGTCCAAGTCCCACAACCACGCAGTGCACGCCCCACATGGGCAGAGTGACACTGTCCGTGTCTCTTCGGCTGCCCATTTGCTTTTTGTACAAAAACTGGACGATGCAGCCGTACCCGCAGCCCAGAACAAACAGCAGGGCCGTTTTGAGCCACAAAGACTCGCCGACGGAGAACCCTGCCGGTTTGGACGGTTTCTGGACGGGTTTCGAGTCCCGCAAAGGAGGGGCCCGCTTGGTGTACGAAAACGAGGATCGTCGACGATGTTTGGGCGGTCCCTCGGCGTCTCTTCGGAGCGCTGCAAACTCTGGGCCGTCGAGTTTGTCCAGTTCCACGGTTTCGGGGTCTTCGCCATTGAGCTCGGACAAATTGGTCTGGGATCCAAACACCCCAAACAGGGTGGATGTCGTCAAGTTCAGAAACGACTTGGAGTGGTCATTTGATTGCATTGTGTGAGAGACTTGTCTGTGGAGGTTTTGACCTTGTCTGTGTCGTGGAGTGACCTTGTCTATGTCGTTATGTCGTGGGTATGACCTCGTCTATGTCGTTATGTCCTGTATGGTGTCACTATCAGGATATGGATGCGTAATATATGCAGAGAAAACGGGTCTTGTGCTGACGTGGCTGGTGTATGCAACTGTGGGTCGAAACGTGGATCCTCAGTCGTTTGTGTCGCTTAGGAAAATGAATCCGATTTCAAAAATGGTGCTCTGGTCAAGTCTGCTTTTTTCGTTATCAAAGTAACCCCACATTCAACCTCACACCCAACCTTATTTTTTTGAGAGTTTTAAATAATGAAATTGTGAATAATTCAAGAAATTCAAAATAATTCAAATAAAATAGAAACCGAACATCTCACCTCACACACCGCCTCAAACCCTGCACTACAACCTTCCTGAACCCCTTGACAACACCCTGCACGCCGTTTAATACCTCTTACATGCTAAACGTACAGTTTGTCGCATCCCTCGTATATCTCGTATAACCTCATCGTACGATACTACTGACTAAACAACTAAACGACGTATCGAACCCGTACCATTTCGTTTGTGTATCGTTGAACTAACGATATCACGTGGCATGTTTCACTTTGAAAAATACATCCGGCAGGGGTCCGTCGCCATGGCAACCGCACCAAAACAACGCACGACAAGAGGTGGTCAAACAAAGGAATAAGGGGCCAGGAGATGTTTGAACCTTGCCAGGTTGTGTTCCATTCGAACTTGCAGCCGGATTCGGGGGCTGTGGGCGGGTGATTATGTAACCAAAAGTTGTGATTATGTAAGCGTTGATTACGTGATCAAGTTGTATTACGTAATCGTACAATTACGTAATCCAGATGGCTTATGTAAGCGATTTTTGTCTCACATTCGAATCCAAGACATTGTTACATTTTGAACATGTGGTTAATGGGGAGTAGGGGCAGTGCATGGTAAGGGGTTTATGAGATTTCTGAATTTTCGGGTATTTTATGGAAAATGATTTTTGAATTAATTTGGAAAAATCAGGGAAAATTAAATAATTTGGAAATGACGATATAGGGGTATCAGGGAAATAGATACAGTTCTGGGAGATGGAGTATATCATATAAATGATCTTTTTCGGGTTAATTTAAATAATTCAGAAGTATTGCAATATTATCAGATTAAAAACAGCAATAATGTATAAAATATGAAATAATTCAGAAATGAAATACCTGGCAAGTGGAAATAATGGGATAATTTAATGATGTGGAAATTGAGAGATTGGTTGCAATGTGAAATTTGATTCAATTCAGACGGAATGAATTAATTCAGTAATATTGAAAAAATCGAAAAAATCGAAAATCGAATTAATCCAGAAAATCGGAAAAAAATCGGAAACAAATATATATCGATTTGAGAAAACATTCATCACGTTTAATCCTCCAAAATCATCTAGATCTCAGATCACAATCCCTCAAACAATGATGGATGCTACGATATCACAAATACAAGCACCGTACCGGTACTTGTACTTGTACTTGTTCTTGTTTTATTAAAAATTAATTATCATGTATGCAGTTAACGGTCTTTGGACTCTCCCTTTGTAAAGTCTTCCTTTGAAATGCTCTTGATGGCGACGAGCCATTTGGTGAGTTCTGGTTCCGAGTCGAGCGAGAATCGGATCCGTTTTGCAGGAGTAATTAGCTGCATGCAAAAGGGTTTTGATTTGGACAATGGGTCGAGTTCCACCACGTCCAGTAGTTGGTCCACGGCGATTGTTTTGATGGGCTTTTTGTGTTGGTTAGCGGAGGACTGTGACTTGTAAAAGGTCAGAGAGTCGACTGTGAGCACGGCGTACTGTCTCTGCCACTGGTTGTATCGTTTTTTGAGACGTAGGAGGGGTCCTTCTGCTATGAGTTTGCTTCTGGAGGGGCTTGGGGGTGTTGGGGAGGTTGGAGAGGGACCTGAGGAGTGTGGGGGGCTATTAGTTGAGATTTTGGGCGGTTTGATTTTGCCGAAGGATTCGGGAAATTGTGGGAACTCGCCAATTGGGCTTCGGTCGTCGTCCCATTCGCTCTGTGATGAGAACACGTCTTCACCACTGTATTCTGTGTGCGAATGAGCAGCGTCCAGATGGGGACTACGGGGATGGTTTGAGTAAGAGTGGAGCTGGGAATGTGGTGAGGAGACCGAGTCGACGACGATGGGGATGTCGACGTGTCCTTTTTCGTTTTTTTCGATTTTTTCGCGTTTTTGAGCGTCCACCACGTTTTCCGCAGCCCTCTTACCAACCTCTTTGAGCTGAACAACCCATCGAGCAGAATCGGCTCTCGATTCACTCCGAAAATGATGATTAATGGACGAGGTGAAAATGGCAAAGTTCAGGTCGTCCAATAGAGCCACAGACATGATTTCCTCGGCCGCAATGACCCTCACGGGCTCATACTCGCGCTCATCCTTGTAAACAGAAAGACCCTGTTGACGCAAAACCACCCACTGCTTTTTCCAGCTCTGAGTCAGAAACGATTGCTGTGACCACGCCGACGCCACCCCGACCTTGCGTTTGTTGCGTACATGTAACCAGCCACTAGTGTCCATGGTGATGTGGAGAGCTGAGAAGGACCGGAGAGATCATGTGCTAGAGTTCAAAGTGTATTTGAGGGGAGAACAATGAGAGGAGAAGACTTGTTGTATTTGGTGTATTTGGAGCTATTTGTATGATGTGAGATATGTTTTGTGGTCGGAAGCACCTACTGAACAACCTCATATTTTTTATATATTTTTTATATTTTCCTAATCATTTATTTTCATTATTCTTTTCCCCCCCCCAACTTTCACTTTTTCGGACTTGGTCAATACAACTACTTGTACAGATACCTCCATAATGCATTGTTGAGAAGCATACAAGCAACCCTCTTGCATCAGACGTGAACAGATGCTCAACAGGTTAGCTGGTGTTCTAGTGACTGTACCGAAAGAGGTATTGTTCCACTGTAGTTATAAAACGAGCCCCAAGTCAGAGTATGGAAGTACGATTCTGGTACTTGTACACAGTCTGGCATAACCCGGACTTGTAATCACGTGACCTACACGTGACCTCCACGTACTTCACGTGACACACGTACTCCACGTGACACACGTACTCCACGTGACCCACTCCCCGCACTCGTACACCTCGTAACTCTCTGACAAGTCATCTTGCCAAGAATGTCAAGTTGAAAAAGAGTTGCGACAAGTCCTCGGAAAAGATGAGTCATGAAACCACACGAGAGAGAGGGAGGGTAACTGAGTTGGATGGAGTTTGGTGGTGGCAGGGTTAGGTAAGCATCTTACACTTGTCCGTTGTTTTGTTCGGTGATACTTGTTGGCTTGTACATATGCGATATAAGCGAAGTAAGCGATATAAACGAATTAAACGAATTAAACGAATTAAACGAAATAAAGAAATGAAAATGTGAAAAAATTGAGGAAAAATTCAGACTTGTCAAATGTCAAATGTCAGTGTGGTAAGTTAGCTGGTAGAACTAATACTTGTACTCGTTACCTGGTGTACAGTCATACTCCTCTCACTGTTGTCAAAAGACATGTTTGTAGTTCAATTCCCATCTGAGAGGCTTGTATTGAGGGTTTTGCCAGTGTATTTATATCCATTTTGATCGATGATCTGTCCAGGTCCTGTTCCATACTTGGGTTTGTATATCCGTACATCCGAACATCCAAAATGGGGTGGTTTTAGGAAAAAGAAATCACCAAAAGAAATTAAAAGAAATCAAAAGAAATCAAAAGTAATCAACAGTAATCACCGAAAGACAAAGGAAAAAGGAATCATGGGTTAGATGCCGAGAAATGTTGATTATTTGGAATAAATTCTGATTATTCGGATTAAATGTTGACAATTTGGATTAAATTCTGATAATTTGGAATAAATGTTGATTATTTGGAATAAATGTCGATGGTTTGGAATAAATGTCGATGGTTTGGAATAAATGTCGATAATTTGGAATAAATGTTGATAATTTGGAATAAATGTCGATGGTTTGGAATACATGTCGATGGTTTGGAATAAATGTCGATAATTTGGAATAAATGTTGATAATTTGGAATAAATGTCGATGGTTTGGAATAAATTTCGATTATTCTGATTAAATGTCGATTATTCGGAATAAATGTCGAAAACTTGGAATAAATGCTAATATTTCAGAATAAATGGAAATAAATCGGATTAAATTTCGATAATCGATAATTCTGATTTAATGTCAATAATTCCGATTAAATGCCATTAAATCGGATTAAAAATGTCAATAATTCCAATTAAATGTCGATAATTCGAATTAAATATCGACATTTCAGAATCAATGCCAATACTTCGGATTAAATGTCAATAATTCGAAGTTAATGCCTATTATTCGGAATAAATACCAATTATTCGGAATAAATGCCTTAATTCAGAATAAGTGCCTCTAATTCACAATAAAATAATCCTAATAAATGCCAATAATCCTGAATATTTGCAAAAAAAGACAATGTAAATGTCAACAATCATGAATAGAATGAATGAATCAGATTATTCAGATAATTCAGAATAGATGACTCATTCAAAGTACCCTTGCACCAGTAGGTGCCTTTTCAGAATATTTATCAATAATTCTGAAAAATTCAAAAAATTCAGAAAAATTCAAAAAATTCAGAAAAATTCAGAAAATTCAGAAAAATTCAAAAAATTCAGAATCAATTCCAATAACTCAGAAAAAAATCAGAAAAATTCAGAAAAATTCAGGAAACACCCATACCTTCACAACCACTATCTACAGTTCGTTAGTGTTGCCAATAACTTGGATTATAATCAACATTTGAGATCTGGAGAATCTTGTACTCTTTCACCCCTCTCCATGCCAACCCTGACTAACCCCAACATTACAGCTCCATATAAAGCCCATATTAAACGAATTAAACCAATATAACCCCAATTACCACCGCTTACTAATCATCCTGACATTCCCCACCCCCCTGGACTTTCCATTTCAGTGTAATAACCCTTTCTTTTCCACATTCGGTAGCTTGAGAGAGGTCACGTGATGTACAACAAGTGTTGCGAGACTTGACTCAGTTGATCACGTGACAAATCGGTTATGGGTCACGTGACTTCCCCCAACCACCCGGTCACATGACATCGCCACCCGATCACGTGCCCCCACCTCTTTCACTCTCACCACGTGCTCAATTCACCAATCATATCTTGTTCAACTTTATTTCCCCAGTTGATTTTTAGGATGTATTATTTCGTCGTCTATGAGTCCAATTGGAAATCTGAAAAGTGCATTTTGTTCTTCTCGTTCTTGTCTCCATTTTGGTACCATTTTCATCCCCCTCAGACTTACCAACAGCCCAATAAATTCCTCCTCTCCCCAACATCCACGTGCAGTGACGTGCATGTGAAACGCTCAAAGCCACTGACTGACATGCATCTTGTCATTCTCACGACATCTTTTCTGACTTGAGCTCTGTCATCATGAAGTTTTACTACCACGACAACGACGCCACTGTGGACCAGCGGACTGCCCACGACTCGGGCGAGGAGGTGACGGTCGAGCAGCTGGAGAAAATCGGAGTTCTGGCGTTCCATTACCCGGATGTCGAAGACGTGAACAAACTGGCTCTGGAGCGAAAGTACACAAACAGAGACGAGGTGATCATCACGCCAGAGGCAATGGGTGGTCAGGAGACGTACGAGAAGAAGCTGAAAATCTTCTACGAGGAACATCTCCATGAGGACGAGGAGATTCGGTACATTTTGGGCGGAGAAGGATACTTTGATGTCCGAGATAAGGAGGATCGATGGATTCGGGCCAAGCTCACTACCGGTGATCTGCTTATTCTGCCCAGCGGAATCTACCATCGATTTACCCTGTCGGAAGAGAACTACGTCCATTCCATGAGACTGTTCCAGGCCGAACCAAAGTGGATTGCTCTTCCTAGACCCGTCGATGATAACCATTATCGACAGGAATATGTCAAGGCCATTTCCGCGTGACCGACATTGTGAAACCAAGCCTTTGTCCATGTGGTGGTAGTTGTGTTTCGAGCTCGGTGACAATCACGCAAACAGTGACTGGAGTTGTGAATGGTATCTTGACTTGAGTACCAATCTCGGAGTGGTGTTATTAATCGAATCTTTTAATCGAAATTGTTGATAAATGTATCTTTCAATAGTCTGCCAAAATTCAATCGGACTGATCTGGATACTCGTATGTTTGCTGACTAATCAGGTTCAGTTACTGGATGAGGAATCAGTAAAAAGTTGTGTTAACTAACTTTAGTTGGGAATTGTTAAAGAAAAAGTCTGCTGGGGGTACCTATATCGGTGTTGCAGAGGTGGTACAGTGAAAATGAGTATATGGCTGTGTAGAGAGAGTCCATGTTCTAAACAAATTTTTGTTGTGGAGCATTTATTGGTTGTTTTCGAGTATTTCAAGTATTGTTTTCGGTGACATTTTGGAATGTTCTAGTTGGGAGTTATTTAGAGGTTTGTTTAAGTCATGTATTACGCTAAACGAAGTTACTCTCAGACCTCGATATCCACTTCAAAAGATCTTCTGAGACCAAAAATCTCTCAGAACCACAATTAACTCTCTCTTTTATCACTCGGAACACAGCTACAATCTCTGTCTTATAATAATGACCAGAGATTTTGATTTTAATGGCTGATCGGATCCGTCTTCAATCAGTAGACATCTGGCTCTTGTACTTGAATCCATAGTTAACTATGAAGTAGCAATAAGACGTTCAAATCAGACAAAAGACATGATCACGTGACTGTCAAGGGTTATCAGTAAACGTCACTCTGTTCTCTATCGAACTGGTCTAACTTTCAATTGATAAGGAGCATTACTATGCGATAGAATCAAGTAATTACTTCAAGGTCTTGTAATCATTTACTTAGACAAGAACAGCTATGAATGATCTGTGAAGAGACAGTCAAGCAAAAGAGAATCTCGATTGATAGACCTTGATATACCTTCACGAGTCGATATACGATCACCAAGAATACAAGTACAGTACCAGCTATTCACTCAATCAAATCGCATTATCTACTCGATTTACTTGTTGAAGAGAAAGTCGTCCTACAATTATAGTACTGGTATGAAACTCGTTTATTGACTCCCTAGACTGATGGAACCCTTCAGACTACGATACCAAGGATGAGTTTCACAGCTCCATGTCGTTGTTTCTTCGTTTTGATATTTGTTAGACTTGTCAAGTGAAACACCTTGTACTGTTAGACTATCATCGACTATCAAGTAATAAGCTTATAAGTAGACTGATACATTAACAAATACCAACTAAACACGAACGAACCATCGTGTAACGATAACTGCCGACAGAACCATGTCACGTGGTACAATATTAGTCATCAACAACTCTACTGTCTAAATACAACTACCATCTGTAATTTTACTCTTAAAACACACCTATTGACGCCAATTGATTCGGTACAACTCCTGGTTCACTGTCGTAGTGGAACAAGAGTAACTCCTACCATGGTACCAGTACTACAGAGACAAAGTCTGATCACGTGACGAAACCTAGCATCTCAGACATGGTCAATATTGTGTCTCTTCGACTGGCGCTAGTAGCCGCAGTCAGACAGTCCAATTTGTACAATTGTAGTTACTCTCAGAGCCCTGAACCACTATGCTGTATTCGACTGACTCTGCCATGAAAGCCGATCCAGCCATGCAACTCTGTCATGTTGACCTACAGTGAACATCCATCATTAACAGCTATATTATTTTCCACCAATTGGTGAAACAGGATAGGTCCGTAAGTGCATTCAGGTCTGAGAGTAACTATGACAATCATGCGCATTCAGTCTGAGAGTAACTATGACAATCATGCGCATTCAGTCTGAGAGTAACTATGACGATGATACGGGCATTCAGGTCTGAGAGTAACTATCACTGGTACACTCGATTAGAAGGCCCCTTGAACTATGCCCCCCATTACTAGACTTCAACAAACTTCTTAACTATTTAGTTACCTCGCTCGTCCTCTTTCAATCAAACTGAAACACATCTACAAGTAAAATTAATACTTTGATGGATCTACAAATAACCAATGAGATTCGATTCACGTGATTTCTTTCTTTATTTAGTACGTACTTTCCCTGTAACTGCTCTCATACTCTTCTTGAATCTGGCATCACATAGCAGATCTCCCAGACCCAAAATCCACTCCGAACTCTCTCCGTACATGACACATGCACTCCAACCCCACACATCATATTCGTACTCATCCTCTTACACATCACTTGTCACTACTCCCTCGTAATGACAACCTTTCCAGACCCGTGCGTGCCGCCACGTGACGGAGTACCACGTGACCCGCTGCTGTGGATGGTGTTTGGAGCACGTGACGAGATAACACCGCATCTGGTGAGCACGTGCCTGGCCAACGGTGACAGAGTCTTTGTGGTGGATTGGTCTGAAAGTGGCGAATCCAGACCCGAAATTGCAATCTCCACAGTCACCTTCAACGGGTTACCCGGCCCCGTGATTGAGGCCCGGGCGTCGATTCCAGCAGCCACGTTTCCGGGAGCAGGCGAATCCATCGTCTCCGAGCTGCTCTCCCGATGCGTCGCCATTTTCGGACTGCTTCCACAGGTGGTCGTCAACCTGGAAGAGCGGGGACTTGTGGCTCCGGGTGAGACGCAACACGAACACGAACTAAGGTCCACAATGTCGCACAATTTCGGCCGAGTCTTCACAGTCTGCAAGACCGTTCTGGCAGCGTGGAAATCCAGAAATTGCTCGGAAAAACGAGTCCTCATCAACAAAACAGGGCCCCTAGGTATCCTCGGAGCCCCAGGTCTCGGAGCCCTCTGTGCATCGCAGTTTGCAATCGACGGCTTTTCAGAAACCCTGGCCCTCGAAAACGAAGGACTGGTCAATGTGGTCATTCTGGAATCGTCAATGCTCCATGAACGAGGAGGTAACCCCGTTGCAGCGCTGGTGGAGTCGGAAATGGGCAGTCCAATGAGCCACTCGAGCCCCATGAGCCACTCGTCGCTGTTTGGAAGTCCGCTGAGTCAGCATACTCCGCTTAGTCAGCATTCCCTCCATTCGCAGTCTCCGAGTCTGCTGACGTCGCTGGTGCTGCCCCCATTACCTGCTGTTGAGGAACGACAGCTTCCTGCAACGTATGCTGACTCAGCAGCGATCTACGGCGTGCTTGTGGCCCAGCAACTGCGTGAGAAGCTACCCGTTCCGGCCCATGCTTGTGTTCCGTGCACAAAACCGCGTGTTGAAGACGACCCTGTGGTTTCCAAGAAGCGCAAGGTCGAGGAAGTTCTTCCTGCTGTTTCCAAGGCCAGTTCTGAGGTCACGTTTGTCGATCTCGTGGCGTCCGCCGTCTGGGAAGCTGCTCATTGTGCTCGTCCTCCTCTTCGACTGAGTCTAGGGCGACAAGCAGTCAAGTTGCACAAGGAGAAGCTGCGACTTGCCGTGGAGGAGATTGAAGACTGGAAGTATTTGTATCAACTTTGGGAGGATTAAAAGTTGTTTGTATATAGTATTTATTGGGCGGGGGTATGGTTGTCGGGGCTGAAATCTCGACTGGAGTATCTATCTTAGATGTTAGAATGGTCTGGATAATTGGACGATGTAGGAGGTCACGTCTTGACTTGTATAGTGCCATGAGAATGATCTGGACAACTTTTAGATGAAGTTTGAAGGTCAAATACTGGCTTGGTTGGGTGTTATATTGAGAATTGACACCTTTTGAATTTTAGATGCATTTTTACGATTTATTTTGATATACTGTAAAGTATACGATTTAAATCGCTCTAAAATATATATCCAAAGACTGTATTTAATGAGTATACCGTATGTACCAGTATACTGTAGTTAAATCATTCAACTAGAACACTAGGCACTAGTTGATTTCCTGTAGAATTTCAAGTATGGTAAACAAAAGGTACTATTCTACCAACTAGTGTACTTGAGCGATAGTTACAACTTGTCATGTCAGGTTATGACCTTTCAAAGACTGTCAGAGACCTATACTTGAAACTATAGCTTCAATTACAAGTAGTACGTATTCTAGTCATACTCAGACAGAACCAACCTCATTGATTCTTGTAGTTCCTGTGAGAGCTCTAAACCATGGGGAGCATGATTCTTCAGAAGGCTCTCTCAACACCATATTACATAGATTAAAACATCTGGCGAATTGTCATCTCTATCACTGGTCCAACTCTGGAGATATCTTTTCTCCACGGTACTAGTAGCCAGGGTCCACTTGGATCACTCATCAAAAATGAATGAAGCGATTCCAGACCGATCGTTTTAAAACAATGATATTCATTGGACTAGGGTGTCTTGGCTCGTATTATTGTCTGAGTTCCAACCCTTGATAACCAGATTGAAGCGTAAAACTAGTGATCTCGAGGTCTGAATATAACTACAAGGGGGAGTGGCGTCCGGCTCTGAAAGTAACTACGCTATTTGGTCCCACCTCGACCCCTATCCAATGTCACCCTATCCAACCCTCTTACCTCATCACTATCCATGGACCCTATTCCATTGTCAACCCTCACCCTCACATCACCACCTCCGGGTTAGGGTAGAAAAAGTGGCGTTTCAAGCTCTACAGGAGACTCTCGGCAATCATGTGGCACCTTACTGCCATTGGCTGGACATTATCTCCCATCTGGTTTAGGCGTTCACTTTAGACTCGGCGTATACAAAACCCTACCCCTTGACCCAAACCCCCAACGTGAGAACCATATTAAACGTCAGCCCGACATGGAGTAGCCGCTCCCAAACTCTATATTGCGAGCCTATTTTGATAAAAAACAAGCTATTTCAGACGACAAAACTCTAAATAAGGTTGTGCGCCTGTATGTTCCCCCCCCTCTCTTGGGTGTCCACCCCGTCCCCCCCCCCAACTTGGGTGTTCGACGATGGAGCAAATAAGCTCGGCCCTAACCCATGCGGAGGCCCAACGGGGCATGACAGCCATCTTTTAGAATTACCCGAACTTGCACTAGAGGTTTGGAGCTTGTTTCTCTCACAACACAGCACGACTCATTTTCAACGCTGCAGGTATATCATCGACAATTGGCAATTGTGCTTGAGCCATCAACGAGTTGTACCATAGGATAAGGTGAGTACCAGATGGAAAGCACGCGAGGACGTGTGTGATTGAGGACACAAACCGCTCTTGGACACAGAACGCGGCCACAGACAAAAAAAACGGCTCATGACTATGACACGGCAAGGTACATGACACCGAAAAAACCAGACGGGAGCCGAACATGACGACACAAAGAGAAGGCCACGTGGATGGATGGCAAAGATGGTGGTTGACGATGGGTGTTTGTGGATGGACGTTTGATAGCTCTCTGGGATGCGCGTTTGTGATGGCTGATGATGATGGAGGTGGATGGTGTGGTGGTCAATAAGGTGAGGGCAGACCAGCACTAAATAGAGGTATCCATCACATGTGGGTGGTTGTGACGCGTCATCATCGATCCACGCAGAGAGAATTGGCTGACACGTGTCCGGAGTAACACTCTCGGATGGCTGGTGTCTCGTTGCTCTGTCGTCTGGAGCCATCCACTACATTGGTTGTGTCGTGGACACGCCAACATATCCTCCTCTCCTGCACTACTAACACAGATGAGCTTCCCCCAACAAGCGCCGGGCCAACGGCTCAATGAGCTGCTGGAGGCCATCAAGCAGGAGTTTGACTCCGTGACCAACGAGGCGTCCGTCTACCGACTGCACAAGGACGAGTTTGACGTCAAGGTGAACCAGCAGACGTCGGATCTGGGACAGATTCGACAGTCGGTGTACGAGCTGGAAATGGCGCACCGAAAGATGAAGGAACGATACGAGGAGGAAATCATGCGCCTCAAGAGCGAGCTGGAGGCCCGGGGCGGCCCCGCTGCCAACCCCGCACATTCCCAGCAACAGCAGCAGCAGCAGCAGCAGCAGAACCAGCAGGCCCAGGACCAGCAGGCACGGGCTGCCCAGCACCAGGCTGCCCAACAACAGGCCCTGGCTCAGCAGCAGGCCGCCCAGCAGCAGGCTCTGGCCCAACAGCAAGCCCAGGCCCAACAGCAGGCCCAAGCCCAGGCCCACCACATGGGAGGTGTGCCCCCCTCGCAGGGCCAGCCCCCCTCGCTGCTGCGACCATCTTCCAACGTGTTCAGCGGTATCATGTCCGGCCAGCCCGGCACCACCTCTCTGGCTCCTCCCCAGGGACAGCCTGGCCAGCCCCAGCCTGGTCAGCCCGGACAGCCCCAGCCCTACCCCGGCTACGTGGGCGCCAACGGATACACGTCGTCGCCACACAATGGGCCTCCGGTGAATAACGCCATAGCCTCGCCCAACAGCAAGAAGCGGCAGGTGTCGACCCCCGTGCCCGGCAAGGTGTCCCCCCAGGTCGCGCCGCAGGAGATGCAGCAGCAGCAGCAACAGCAGCAGCAACAACAGCAGCAACAGCAACAGCAGCAGCAGCTCCAGCAGCAGCAGAGCCCCGAAGAGATGGGCAACTATCTGGGCGACATGGACATTGAGCGTGTGCCTCCGGAGCTGAAAAAACAAAAGGCGGACTGGTTTGTCGTGTACAACCAGCGTGCGCCGCGGCTGCTGGACGTGGACATTGTTCAGTCGCTGGACCACAACTCGGTGGTGTGCTGCGTGCGGTTCTCGGCCGACGGCAAGTACATTGCCACGGGCTGCAACCGGTCTGCGCAGATTTTCGACGTGCAGACGGGCCAGCTCATCTGCCGGCTGCAGGACGACTCTGTTGACCGGGAGGGCGACCTGTACATCCGGTCCGTGTGTTTCTCGCCGGACGGCAAGTACCTGGCCACTGGCGCCGAGGACAAGCAGATCCGAGTGTGGGACATCAAGTCGCAGAGCATACGGCACGTGTTCACCGGCCACGAGCAGGACATTTACTCGCTGGACTTTTCGCGAAACGGGCGGCACATTGCGTCTGGCTCGGGCGACCGCACTGTCCGCATGTGGGACATTGAGAGCGGCCAGTGTACCCTGACCCTGTCGATCGAGGACGGCGTCACCACGGTGGCCATCTCGCCCGACGGCAAGTTTGTGGCTGCAGGCAGCTTGGACAAGTCTGTGCGGATCTGGGACACGTCCACGGGGTTCCTGGTTGAGCGGCTCGAGGCACCCGACGGCCACAAGGACTCCGTGTACAGTGTGGCCTTCACGCCCAACGGTATGGACCTTGTGTCCGGCTCTCTGGACAAGACCATCAAGCTGTGGGAGCTGCAGGCTCCCCGAGGCATCCAGGCCAACCAGCGGGGCGGCGTGTGCGTCAAGACGCTGTGTGGACACAAGGACTTTGTTCTGAGTGTGGCCAGCACGCTGGACGGCCAGTGGATTCTGTCTGGTTCCAAGGATCGGGGCGTGCAGTTCTGGGACCCCCGAACCGGCCAGGTGCAGCTCATGCTGCAGGGCCATCGAAACTCCGTCATCAGCGTGGCTCCCAGTCCCATGGGTGGTCTTTTTGCCACTGGTAGTGGAGATTGCAAGGCCCGAATCTGGCGATACTTTCCCGTCAACAGATAAGCTCCGGGGCCAAAACAGCCGGACGGGGTCTGGCGGATAACAATGACTATCATGTCTGGGTGAAGCCTGCGCTAGAGGGACAAGACGAGGCTATGTAGTGTATAAAATTTAGTGGTATTATTATTAGAACACTGCTTGTAGCGATGCAAGATGAGATGGGAGATACGAGGTGCGAATACGAAGTGCGAGATACGAGATGCGAATACGAGATGCGAGGAGTGAGATACGAGATGCGACTGATGTTAGGTGTTGAATACTTGTGACATGTACCAGTAGTTGTTTGTTGGTTTGATTGTTGTTCTAGTTGTATTTTTGTTTTAATTTATTTCAATTTTATTTTATTTTTTAATCGTGTTTATTCAATTTTATTGTTTCCAAGGTCTCATCTAGAATCCGCAATATTGGTCATACAGACATAAGGATACATCTGGGCGAAAGCTGAGTTCCAGAGGATCAATATGATCCATCTTTTATCTGGTATTATCATGTTATAAGTGTGTTTGGAAGTCACTTTGGATATCTGACAAGAGTAGGGGCTTTGGAGATGTAAAGATGATGTAGAAGTGTCAGTGGTGTAATCAAGAGTTGAATAACAAGTGAATCCTCGTCAATTGATTCAAAATGATTCGTTTAATGGTTATTTAATCGATTTTTGAATTCACCTTTGTAAAAGTACTCGTACTGTAGTGATGTTATGTCCTCTGAATTGTATGAGTATAGTACTAAGAATATGAGAACCTTCAATTTTCGTTCAAAACGCACGGATGAACTTTTAAAAGACTTGAAACGTGCATTATTCGTCTTTCACTCACATCCAGACACTTTACTGTCATCTTTAGACCTACAATTGGACATTTCATCCTTCATGACTTCATTCAAACATTCTGAAACAGCATCCTGATGATATCACAATCAATATGATCACTCAATACACCAATTGAACTGAATGAAACCAAAGATATCACACCTACAAGCATTACGTGGTCATAATAAACGGTAGTTGCTCTCAGACCAAAAAACAACTATTTTTTTTGTAGTTTCCCTCAGACCATAAAACCACACATACCTCCATAGTTGCCAATCATAATACTTCTTCAAAAGCTCCAACATAGCTCCAAAGTCCAAATGGTACTCTACCTGTAGCATCATTCTAATCACTCGAGATGTCTATATCTCTGAAAAGCAAATATTCTAGTAACTACAGCCGTGGTATATCTGAAGAAGTATTTAAGTAACTCTCCACTAAATTTAGTTCGAATTAGTGCAATCCAATACCATACAATGAACATCACTTTCTCAACAAATTGGACATCTTTTCACCAAATACGTCACATGGCAATCATCACTAGGCTGTATCTAACATGACACTCTGATCATGTCTGTCAGTGGTCATTTGATTCTTACACCATATCTTCCGCGCATTATCACCACCCCACGGAGTCGCTCATACCCTTACCCTACACTACACTGCCCTTCTCCGTCCCCTAACCCTTACCCCTCACCGCGAAGGTTAAGCTTTTGAATTCGGCGCGAAAAATACAGTTCACTTACCCGGTCGAAACAATAACTTTAAGTGATTAGTCATCAGAATGATTTTCAGAAAACTTTAAATGCGTAGTCATCAGAGTGCCGTTTCGGTTTCGGCGTGCGCCACTTTTTGAAATAAAGTTTCTCTTCCAACTTTAGCTTCCTGGAATGGGGCAACTTCCACAACCTTCTCACGTAACCCTAGCCCACAGGGTTTGGGAGAAAGGGCGTCCATCACACGAGGTCCAAAAAACGAGTGTTTGGAGGAAGAAAAAAAAAGCAGAACTTGACGGCACATGTTGTGGATGAGACAGTGATTGGAAGAAAAGCAGAAAGCGACAAACAAAAGGACTCACCCAACACAAACACGACGCATCCAACACAAACACGACGCATCCGACACAAAAACACAAACTCCAACATGGCTAGTAGAAGATCGAGATCTCATGCGGTTTCTTCCGCGGAACCCGATTCCAAGCCGACGTCGCCACCACCGACAGACGCGTTGTTGCTGAAACGGCTGCAAAACGCGCTGACGTTACCCAACTCGTTTCTCAAGACGAACGGGATCGATCTGAATGAGGAGGCCAGGGTTTCTGTGAACGGGCTTGTGGAGCTTCAGAATGAGTTGCGACAGATTCGACAACGGACACGTGGCGTTTTGGAGAACCACAAGGCGGTGATTAGGGCGATTGACGAGACGGTGGGCAGCAGGGTTCGAAAGGGAGGCAAGAGTGGAGGTAAGGGTGTGGGAAAGGGCAAGGGCAAGGGTCCCAAGCAGAGCTCTTCCACGGGCCCAGGTTCAGGTTCAGCTTCTGGAGGAGCAGCAGGCTCTTCTGTGACGGAAGATAAGGATATCAAAATGGAGGATTTGGAGGAGGAGGTTGAAGAGAAGAAGATTGAGCCGGTCAAACTTAACATTGATAGTGATTTGACCACGATTCAATCTTCGTCTCCTGGAGATGGGTCTCCCAAGGAGTATGAGAAGAATCCCAAATCCGAGTTTGTGGATTCTCAGACTCTTCCTTTGTCTGTTCTCAATCTCTACGATGAGAAAACCATTCCTTATACTGGTGAGGATGCTCTCAAGCTCAAGTATGGAGTTGCTTCTTATCCTACTACTGATTTGAGAGACCAGTTGGCGGGTCCGATTCCTGATCAGGACTATACACGTGCTAAACCGCCCAATCAGGTTCAATTTTCGACTTTTGCGACTGCCATTGAGCCGTATTTCAGGCCCTTTTCCGAGGAAGACGTTTCCGTGCTTCTCCAGCAGTCCATTCCTCTTGGAGCCACCGGAGCTCCTCTGTATGCTACTGGAAAGGATGCAGAGATCTCTCCGTATCTAGTTCCTCCTCTTGGACCTCCGTATACGGATGCCTGGGCTGCTGAGGATGTGGAGGCAGGAATTGCAGCTGGAAACGCGGCTTCAGCGTCCCGGTTCTCTCCGCCGTCCAAAACGGAGCTTACAGATATCGAACCCAAGGGCAAGAGCGAGGATATTGTGGACGAGGTGCTGGAGAACTCTGACATTAGTTGTGGCCCTCTGGCGTCTCGTCTTTTGTCTGCTCTTCTTCCGGACCCCAACAAGAAGGAGATCAAGGAGGAGCCCAAGGAGGAGGAGAATGGAAGTGCGACTCCAGCAGCGACAGTTTCGTCTTCTCCGCCTCCCAGTCCGCTCATCAACCCCAGTTGGAAGGTTGCCACGGCCAAGGGCGACTATCTGACTCTGGAGCAGCGTCTCAAGCGCGAGTTCACGTACGTGGGCATCATGGACGTGAACAAGAAGAAGCCCGGAAAGCGGTTTTCCAAGCGCGAGGACGAGATGGATCTGATGGACGATCTGGACGACGACGAGACCAACGAGGACTTGGAGATTGACTGGGTGCATGGGCGAGAGGACGACGAAATCTGCCAGCAGATGCGTGTTCTGCAGAAAAAACTGCGCCAGGTGCACAAGACCAACCAGGCACGCAAACGCATCCTGTTGCCCATTGTCAAGGAGCAGATGGCGTACCAGGAGTTTCGGCAGATTCTTGAGGATCTGGACAAGCAGGTGGACCAGGCGTATCTCAAGCGGATCCGTAACCCCAAGTCGAAAAAGAAGAAGCAGCAGGCCAGCAATGGAACGGCTGTGCCGCAGGAACGGCCGGGGCTCAGAGTGCTGCTGGACAAACGAAACCGCTGGATCGACAAGATTGGGCCTGTGTTTTCGTCCTCTCCACACGACATGAAACGAGTGCCGTCCGTGTCCGTGTTCAAGGATATCGAGGGCAGTGATGATGACAGTGATGGAGGCGACTTTGACGACTCCATGTTTGTTCAGTAGCTTGTATATTAGAATGAATGGGATTATTGATTACCAGGAGTATAATGACGTAGTTTGGAGGTGTGAGGATTCAGTTACTCGTCTAGAGGAGGTATTGATTTCATCAATAAATGATCTAGGGCTCGATTTGTAACTGTTACAAAATGGTGTTGTAGACTATCTCAAAACCGGTCTCGGGCTCGATTTATAACTGTTACAAAATGGTTATGTAGAGACTATCTCAAAAACGGTCTTGGGCTCGTTCTATAACTTTTCATACTGAACAGAAACATTGGTAATGTAAACAATTTGTAGAATGGGTCAAGCACGAGAGAGAAGTAATCTAATAGATGTTGTTGTTCTTCTCGCCAGACGACCTACAAGTACAAGTAGGAGTTTTATATCGTACAAGTATTGCAATGGCACTTGTATCTTGCTTGATCCGTCTTGGAATCATAAGGCATTCTCGTCAAAGCATTCTAAAGAGTCCACTGCTGATCTGACAGCCCTCTGGTACCAGTAGTTCACATAATACACAACAAGACCCAAGTCGATTCTTCGTCATGTGATACGTATTATAAATGTGGTAGGACGTATCCATTGTGTTGACACTGTTCAAAGGCACATTTCTTGCTCTGACAAAGTGAAAGATGGTATCATTCTTAGGCATTCACTTGACTACAGTTTAAACAGTATTAGAGAGAAGAAAATGAAAACGGAAATGAAAATGAAAATGAAAATGAAAAGAAAATGAAATTAAATATGGCCAAATACAACACTAGAACCAAAGAAAACATACAACGTCCAAAGAAATCTATCCAATTCACAGTGACTGAGTACTCTTACCATGCTCCAGACCACCAAACAATCCTACAACTTCTCATGATGGAAGTACTGTCTGAATCGGAAGCTCACCAGATTTCGAACCATCAAAAGACTTACTCCTATTCTCTCAACTACAAGATACAGGAAATCGGTTCATTCGGTCTGTTGAACCAACCTCTACAAGTCGATTCTCACGTGACTGTCACGTGACCACTAACCCAACTACGTCACGTGGCCCTCGCTACTTGCATGCCCACCCTCTCTCCTCCTCCACCTCTCATGCAGTTCTACTCCTCACATTACAGCTGCATCTAATGCAACCTGTGGAGGTCATCTCAAGCACAGGATGCGTGCAACTACGCAGAGCACACAGAGTGCAGATTGATCATCTTTTTTTATATACAGGCCATTTCGATGGCTGGGAGAGGGAGGTGACTGAGGGGATGATGGTAGAGTGGTGGAGTGAACAAGTGGTTGAGTGGTAGACATGAGAGAAGTCAAAGATCAAGACTGTTCTAGCAAGTCAGTCTACTCAGTCAGATCAATCACAATCAAGTTCTCACTCTCAAGTCTTCCCAATCCAATATTACCCAATCTTATCAAATCCTTCACTCTTCTCAAGTCTCAAGTCCTGCTCAAGTCCTTCTGCTGACTAGATTCGTTTCACTCATCTAGTTGCGCAATCTCAAATCCTAGACTCACTAGATGAGCACTAGATTCGCTTCGCTCAATCCTCTCAACACTAGATTCGCTTCGCTCACCTAGTGTAGTGTCACGAATCGCGCTTCTTCTCATCTCCCACCCTCTGACGAGGACAGTACGGACACAGACCATGAGTGCATCGTTTGCAATCGTACCGGGTGGGCGGCTTGCCATGGTACTCGCCACACTGGCAGCAGTACCACTCTGTGATTGTGTTGGGGTCCGAGGGGTCCACCATGACGACCAATGGTTTCATTTTCGTGACGTGGGTTATGTGGTGGGGTGTGGTGGGTGGTGGGTCTGTTGGGAGTTGGACGGGTATATAAGTACTCGTGGCGCCCCTGGATAGTCTGTTTGGAGATTGGACTTGGGCTTTGGGCTTTGCACTTTGCACTTTGGGGCTTTGGGCTTGGCTGACCAGTCGAGGTGGATTTGGGGCAGCAAGCAGGTGGTGGGTTGGTGAGTTGGAGATCTGAACGGTTGTGGGCGTTGTTGACGTTGAAGTTCGCGGTTGTGACGGCTGTTGACTCGGGTGTGGGTTGTCTCGGGCGGTTTGTGTCTGACCTGGTCTCAATACGGGTTCAGACGTGAGGAGCTAAAGACGGTCTGATCTCAAGTCTGGCCAAAGGGTGGGCTCAAATAAGCTCTCGTGGAGTCGCATCTTTGGGGCCAACTCTCTCCCAATACAGACTTTGCTCAGCTGCACCCGATGCTTTAGGCTCCATTGTTTGACTTGCCGAAACGCAATCGCAGGGAGGTGAAGGAGGCAGTATGAAAGAAACAGCAGGAAAGGAGAGATAAGGAGCACGTGATAAAGACTACAACGGATATATCCTATCTGTGTCAGTCACGCGACTCCTGCTGCCAACCTTTTGATTTTGGGAACCACCTCCTCCTAATTCTCTCTGCTTTGGATGCTGCTTCTCTCCCAAAACAGCTTGTCCCAATCCGGGCGAGCTAATGGCGTGGATAATGGATAATGGGGCTTGTATCCAAACCGGCCTCGGGACCTGTGCAGGCATCTGCAACCGCTGCGAGCAGCACAGCCCTGCAGTCGTCGAAACCCGGCGTATTTGCGTCGTTTCGGATGTCGCTCGTTTTTAGACCCTTGTCAGACGAATCTGCAGTGTCGATCAGCATCTGAAGGAGGACGATTCTTGGTACAAGTTGGTACGAGAGTGTGCTCGTATCGTACCATGGTGCTCGTATCTGGAAACCCCACCAGATACTGCCAGTGCTACAGGTAGCGCTTAGCCGCTTGAGATGGCTCATGGTCAGCTCCAGTTGGGCCACTATCGTCCTGGCAGCTGTTCTAGAGCGTCGGAACGTGCTTAGCTCGTATTTCAACAAAGAGGCCAATGCGGACATGGACTAGAATCTGCCGTCAGCTGTCCATATTAAATTATCGCTTAGCCAGGAACCCGTTGAAATTCGGACAGTGCGTTATTATGTGGCACAGTAATATGTTGATTATTACTTGCGGAGTTGGATTCAGACTGGACATGTTCAGAACACACGGTCGGCCGGTTTTTGGAAGATGACGTTTCGGAATCCGTCAAACGTGGTTTTTTGTTCTGGGAATGCTGCGCCAAGAAAAGTACCGTACCCTGGCCGTACCCTGGTGCGTACAAGTACTTGTACAAGTGCAGCATTGTTCCCTAAACAATAAACTGTGGCTGACAGGTGGGTCCTGGTCGTATTCTACCGTTAAGTGTGGAAGAACGATATTCAGGGCAGGTGGGCGATAGTTAGGGATGCACTAAGATAATGGTCAGTGGTCTGAGTGGGGCCAAAGTTCGATAGTGAGGAGTTGCTGATTGGAGAATTCATTCGATCGTCTGTTGAAGTCCTAGTCGGAGAAAATGAGATACAACCAGAGGGTTGCTTCAATTGCTCATATACGACGAATATCTGAAAACAGCAGTGTTGAAAATATATACGGCTCGTGTTTCAGATGCTGTGCAGTCTGAAGGTGTGGATCAACAAGCCAACAAAGAGATATCAAAACTGATAAACAAATCAGTGAAGATAAAAAGGGAGGCTGTATATGTGTGTTTCTCCCGATGTGTAAAACGAAGCCTTAGGACTGGAATCGTGTATCGATGGAACAAGATATCAACTCAGCTGCAGGGAGTAACTGTTTGATGTGCGTCTTGGAGTATTTTGAGTCCAGAAGATACTTGCCAGTTGACGTGGTCAGGAGTTTTTTTATTATTCAATGATTATACGATGTTCTCAGGGAGATGTAATGTCCACAAGTGTTCCGATAAATGTCATCTCGGAAAAGTATTTCATCCATTCGATCAAGAATCTCTAGCCGTGTTTTGCTAAGTAAGTTAAACTATATTTCCAACAAAGTATAGTTAATCATTGCTAGTCATTCGCTGATATCTTTCAATTTTTATATGTCAAATGGTAATGATGTTTGTATATTTGTTAGAAACTTGTATACCGCCTTGGATTTGAATATTTGATCACTCCATTTGCATGTCTCTAACCTCGAATTTGCACCCCCAGCAGGACTTTCTTTCCAACTATTCTCAAGTAAACCTCAACTAAACTCTCGGAGATTGATTCCAACTCCTACCACAAGAATACTCGTCAAAGGCATACAAGAGTGACCAGATTAGTCGTCAAATCATAGACAACACGACTATTAGTTTGTCTGAGCAACTGACATTCTTCCAGGTTCAGTTCGGAAGACACAATTGCGTGTCGAGATGGAGCCACCGACCCGAGATAGAACACGGCTAGAGATGAAATAAAAGCAGATTTGGAATCAGCGGAGAGAGGCGAATCGAATGGTAGACTCTGTATCTCTCTCCAATTGCTGTATCCCAAGTTGACCGAGTTCTCTGAACATGTGGGTATTGTGGTTTTGGTGTATGGGTCGATTTGAAAGGAAAAGAGATCCAGTGGTCATCCAAGCCTTCTAGTCATTCTACCATTCTAGACCTCTGATTATGGATGTGGAGAGTTAACACATACTCTGAACCCACCAACTCTCAGTTACCCATCTACAGGCTGACTTCCATCTGAGTGTCTTTAGTACAGCACACTACGTACAATCAACCCGTTCAATCTGATAGCTTCGACAATCGTCACGTCCTTGACATTCCAAGGGCTCAAGTGAGAAGTTCTGGTTCACTGATATATAATCTTCCAGGGACAATTTCTCAAGACATTCAACAGACATTCGACAGACTAACGTCGCTTACCATACTGCTGTGGGACCAACTGATCTCTAGTGAAAGATCTAGCCACCCTGAACGTGATTAAAGACCTGATCGAAATGAAAGATCTGAAAGACCAGATTATAGACCTCAGCGAAAGACACACCACTCCGTCTTCTAACCTGGATCGCACTCTTCCAACGAAGAGAATAGGCCACAGCTAATATTCACACCAGAACACAACTACAATGTTCAACTACTTGTACCTCAGTTCTCGAACCCCCCTGACAATCATCCGTCAACCCCGCCAACCATCACGTGACCACTACTCCAAAGCTCAACTCCTCACACCAGGAGAGAGATGGAATACGCTCTCTCGGTCTGAGCACAAACACCTCCCCATCTCAGACACGTGAGCCGCATGCGGCTACAATCAACTTTCAACTTTCAACTGCCGTACCCTCGAGTCGTACATATCGGTGCATGAGATCTGTGGAACAATCAAGTGGTCAGATTGCCAAGAAAGGGTATCAGGTGGTACCACTCTGTACAGGGGACGAATTATTCACGTGACAAAGATAATACACTATGAGAGGAGAAAACCAGCTCTTCTAGCACCTTCCCCCGCATTCCGTGCAAATCTTGTTGCTCGTCACAGGACCGGTTTAGCGTATTTAATTTGGCAAGGGACCACATTTTACGGTTTGAGATTATGCATTCTGCAAGGAGACGGGCTTGGCGGGAGGTGTTATTTGAGGATTGGGGAGAGGTATTTGAAATCTGAAAAGTGCATTTTGACGGGGGAATGTGAAATACCCAACTGACGAACTTCCATACCTCTACCACTCCACACCACCAACATACAACAACTCCAAAACATAGCCTAAACCACCCCACAAAGCTTGGTATGCATAGAGTCATACGACTCAGAACAAACAAAAAAAAACATGGACAGGAAAAATATCTGAGGTGGCGTTACAGAGAGAGGGGTAGTGGTCAGATGCCGTACAAGTATATATAGGACATGAATTTGCCATATCCACACATCCACTACAACTTCTTCACATTCAATCTCACAATGCAACCCACACTTTCACCCGCACTTTCTCCTTCGCAACAGCAAGCTAGTAAGCCCACTCTTTACACACACCCAAACTACGATTTCGACGCTGACAAGCCTCGGCTCAATTGGTCCTTGACTCAGACCATTCTCGAGTACATTTCTCTGCCCTTTAAGCGACAGAAGTAGATTATTAATGTGATATTATGACTAATGACGATGATGACTAATGGCTGTTTGTAGAGTCTCTGAGGAACATTTCATGGTCCTTTAGTGACCTAGAATCATTCAGTATCGTAGTTATGTTCAGACCGATAATTCAGTAGTAAAACGTAGTTACATTCAGACCCCTAGATCAAAGATGATTAATGTAGGATGGCATTACGCAAACTGAGCTAGAAGTGTTTCATACAACATTCCAGATGGGTTGTATCTAGTCACATGAGCAACACGTGATTTCAAAAACTAATCATCTCACCAGATGTCCTTCATTCAGAGCAGCACAGTCTTAGAATGACTATCAGTGGCCGTCTTAGTCATAAGACTGAAAAGTACAGAAAAGGAACCCAGATAGATCATTTGAACTAATTGATATTCTCTCCCGTGATTTGACACTGTGGCGAGTTGCTTACTATCCACAGGCTTACTAATCTCAGGCTTACTCATCACACGATTACTCAGCAGCGATTAGTCAGCAAACTATAAAGTGAGGTCAAAACTCTAACACGAACCTAAAAGTGGGTCTCATTTCAAGAAAGTGGCACCCAAACTGACATGAATTAATTGCCAGCTTTGATGAGTTTATCGATCTCAAGGTTTAAGAACAAAGGAAATGATTAGTCAGCATTTATCCTAATCCGAAAGTGGGTGTCCCAATTCAAAAGTGGCACCCCAGTACTGACATGAATTAATTGCCACTTTATATGAGCTTATCGATGTTAGAGTTTGACCAGTGTTGATTAGTCAGCAAGTAGTCGGTAGGCCACAATCAGACCAGGGTAGGCGTTGAGTTGAAGGGGAGAGTCATCAGGGTAATCATTGGCCTCTGAACTAATTAGTGATGACAAAAAATTTGGCGGAAGATCACGTGAATGTGTAGGGAGGACAAAAGTAAAGTCCTTCGTGGTGCCATGACCACTGAGTGGAGTTTCACATCTATCAAGTTGATTTGGATGGCTCTAATGTTTCAGGACTTGTTTGTTTTTGTAATCTTTTGTTTTTTAATCTAGATAATGTCACTTGTATTGACTCTCTCGAGATATCCATTCGTCTAACATCAGGAAAATGATGCAAGGCACAACTGTCTCTCTAGATGTTAAAGGAGAGACTTTCTGGCTCAATTGAGTCATATAATCAACATCATTAGTGCTTTTGGTGGGGTAACTATTCTCAGATGGGAAATAGTCGTGGTGTAGTCAGTAGTTACTTTCAGACCCCAAAATCAACTCTACTGCAAGTCATAAGATGTGTTAGAAGTGCAACTGAAGTGTTGAAGTTGTTTATGGAGAGTTGTAACGACCTAAATCGTGTATGGATGTATTACACATGCGGATCCAGTACCCAGTTGTCTCATAATAATGTCTTTTCTAATTCAGAGTACAGTATGGTGTATGACAGTTTCCATAATGAGTAAGTTGATAGATGAAGATTAGATTTTTTGACCAATTGATTGAGATAGTCGACATGTCCAAATTTCACTTTCAAATATCCACATCGGTTGAATATACAGCAATCTGTGGTGTTCTGATTGAAAGACCATTCGCACTTGGTGGTTTTGGGGTCTCACAGCAACTATCATGGAAGTCTGGATTTTGGAAAGACGTCGGATGAGGTTATTTGTTAAGGTTAATAAAATGATAACAAAGTGTCAAAGTATAAGAACGTCAATATTCATAAATAATGAGAGAGTAGTTTGCTTGATGACTGACTAAATGATCCAATATTAAAATATTGTTTAGAACATGAAAGTTTGGAAGATATGAGGGCAATGTTTCGCTGATTTCCCCTTTTGGAACATTGAAATAGGTACCCCTAGGATGAATCATCATTTAACAATTACCAACAAAACTTACTAGTAAATAGCTACAAGGCAAATGGCTGTAAGAGAACGTGTACGAGTACCGTACATACGAGTTGCTGCTGATTATTACCGTACTAGTCGCTACGTACTACACTCAAAAACTACAGTACAACCGCAACTACGAGTACCGTAGGAAATTTTTATAGCTCTTTCGTCAGAACGACTACAACTCTTGTAATCAGATAAACTTTAGTTGAAACTTTACTTAGGTTTTGTTACGTCAAGGTCAGTATAATCTGTCATGATGAAACCAAATACAGACCATATATCCTAACAATTGCTTAGTAACAACGATATATACACTCCAAGCTATCAAATTCCCTCCTTGAATTATTTTTGTCCAATTTTCTTCCATTTTTTTCCATTTATTTGTCATGCACTCTCCTGTCACTTTTCTTAGCGACATGTGTAACTGGTCTAACACTGCAGTAGCAATGCTTTAGTGCGATGAGAGACTAGATTGAGGCGAGATGGGTTGCCATAGTCACGTGATTGGCACGTGATTACGACTTAATTGCTTACAACTACAATTAATCGAAATTTATGTCGGTTTTTTTTTTCTCTCAAATTTCAAATTTCAAATTTCAAATTCCAAGACTCTATTTTATGCAGAAAAGTGGGGTCCAAATTTCAGGAGACAGGTCTGCAGAATGAGATAAGACGACCTTGATTATTAATACGAATCGGTGCAGGTATGTCACATGACCAAATCACGTGATCCACAAATGGTACCCTAACCTATTTGCACCTTCCTTTGGAGCCTGTCAAAAGTCCTGTCTCATTCGTATGTTGAGCTTATCGTCGAGGAAAGATTGGAGTACTATTGTATGGAATACAGTCACGTGAGAGTGGAAGGAGGGTAAGATGGCTATCACGTGACCACCTTAGTAATCATTATTCCACTATTATTTATTTATATTTATTTTTCATGATTTTATTGATTTTTTCAAAATTCATTTCTCCCCAGAGCAACCTCGCTGCACGGCTAACAAGGTTCTTATGCATCAAGATCTTGGACATCAAAACAAGTTGATTTCTTGCACATTTTTTTCCCCAGCCGCTCGAAAAATTGAAAATGACGAACAAAAGGGGTGGTGGTCACGTGACATCCGACCGCCGCGACGATACCCTTGAAACCTCTTCTCCAGACTCGTTTCATGACTCGTTTCATGATTCTCAAGAACCTCAGCCCTTTTATTCTGACATTGTTGAGGAAGATGAGTATTTGAGGGATCAAGAGGATGAGGAGGAAGTGAAACGTGTTCAAACCAATGGGACGACAACAAGCATGAAATCGATACGTCGAACGGGGACTCTTTTGGGCAATAATATTCCGTATCATCGGGCTATTGCCAATCGTCCTGCTGGTCGTCAACGTCAGAATTTCGTGCAGTATTTTTTGAGGCCAGCGTGGCTTTTTGATCATGCTGACGTGGCCAGTTTGAAAACGGTGGTTCGGTCATGGCTTGGCATTTCCATTGGATTCATGCTCATGATGTTCCCCGAGTTTGTCAAATGGTGCGGGTCTGCCCCTTACCTCATGCCTGTGGTGGCCGTGATTGTTCCCTCGGGCTCCCAGCCAATCACCGTCAGTCTCATTGTCAACACCATCATGTGTCTTTTCACCTGTTTGGGCTTTGCTGTCATGGTCATTGCCATGCGAATCAACAACACTTGGTTCCATAACCACATTACTTCTGCTGATATGGCCAAACAGCTCATTCAGGAGGGTCTTTGTGCTCCTCCCAATCCAAACGACCCCTCCTCAGCCGCATTGCTCTCTAAATGCGTCATGGCCCAGGTTTACACTGGAAAGTATATGACAGCACGAGGATCGGTTGTATACGCTGTTTTGCTGGGATCCTTCATGTTCTTCATGCTCTGGATGAAAAACAAGTCCCGAATCCTCCTCCCCGGATACCTCTGTGGAGTCATTGCTTCTGTGGCTCTAATGACTCTGGCTCACATGTTCCCCATGTTTTCTCCCGTCACGGTCGGTCTGGTGATTGTCAAACCCATGGGACTTCAGTTTGCGCTCAATGTGGCTCTTTCGCTGCTCGTGTTTCCCTTCTCAGCTGGTTTCCAGTTCATAACTACCGCCATTTCCGAACTCAAGGTCCTTCAGGGTCTTCTCAAGTTCCACCTGGACTTTATGACCTCCACTCTTCCGTCAAACGAGTCTGAATGGCTCAATTTCTCGCAGACCGAGGCCGGCATCCAAAAGGCTCGTCAGTTGTACCCTTCTCTCGAGGCTCAGGCTGCTCTGTTGCCCATCGAGGTGACGTATTCACGATTCGCTTTTCCGGACTATACTGCTCTGAAGATCGCTGTTGGACGGGTCATTTCGGGCATGTCCGGTCTCGTTTACTTTTACGACAATATTGAGAACATTCGACGGTCAATTTTGCTGGTTGACCAAGTTGGAGTTGCCGAATCGACTGGAACCGACGCTGGCAAGCTGGAGACTCTGTTGAAACGACGAAAGAAGGAAGACAAGAAACTGGACCCCGTGGGCGTGTTTGAAATCAAATCGGGCATTCTAGGCACCAAGGCTCAGCGTCCAGACTCGCTTACTCTTGCTGATTTGGATGCTTTGATGATCCAGCTTCGAGAAATGTCTCTGCCGTTTATTGAGCAGGTGGGACTCGCTCTCGAGACCATGATCAAGTGGCTGGCTGCTGCCAACGTGTACCGAGTCAACTGCATTTTTTTCTTCTGGCAAAAGACTGGTCATAAGCAGCGTCAGGCCGAGCTTGCTGCAGAGCTGGCAGAACGTCGACTAGCGTTCAAGGAGGCTGCTCACGACTTTCTCAACTCCAAACGGTTCGAGTTGTTCCAATCGCTCGAAAACGACGACGACGAAAAAACCTCCTTTGTCACCTTTTACTTCCAGGGAGCCCTCTATTGCACCTACATGAAGGGACTGGCCGAAACCATCGATCTGCTCTTCACCACACTCTCCAACATGGACGAGACCGAGTCCAAGCCGTCCTGGACACTCGGAAAGGGCGGCTCCAAAAACACAAAGGCCCGATCCTCCGAAGCAGCTCCTGCAGCTGGAGAAACTGGCGCCGGACGAGAATCCTCAGACTCGTCCGATACGGGACTCTGGACGGGTGTTGAACGAGAACTCAAAAGTTACGCTACTGGACACGAAGAACATCTGTGCAACAATGACGATCTCGAAGAATTGTACGCCCAATCCGTCCATGCAATTGGAGGTGATCGAAAACGAAATCCGGACGCCAAACCGCCCACTACAAGTCTGGGAAAACTCGGAGTCAAGCTCAACCGAGTCCTCAAACTCCTGACGTCTCCAGGAATCATAGTTCCTCTCAAAGGAGCCATTTTCACCATTCTATGTGCTCTGCCCTTCTTTTTCAAGTCCACAGCCCCCTGGTGGCGTGATAACAGATTTGTCTGGGCCGTCATCATGACAGGTCTCTCAATCTCGGAAAACATGGCAGACAACCTCTACGGATTTGGATCCAGAATCCTCTACACCTTTTACGCCGGAGTTATTGGAATGGTCGCCTGGTACATTTCAACAGGCAACGGAGACGGAAATCGAGCTGGATTCATGGTCACAACTTGCATCTTGTACTTTGTGCTCATGTACTACCGTGAATTTTCCGTCCACGCTACCCCAATGCCTCAGATTGTGCTGGTAGTCACCTCAGTCGTCATTCTCGGCATCTCCTGGACAGACGGAACGGGTGTGACTACTCCATCCATCGGCGTGGGCTTCACTGTCGCCTGGAAACGGTTTGTCACGGTCGTCATTGGTCTGTCTTACGGCTTTGTCTGCTCCTTCTTACCTCGTCCCGTCACCGGCAAGAAAATCATCCGAACCACCCTCGCAAACATCATCAAGGACACTGGCACTCTGTACTGCCGAATCTCGGACTTTGCAGTCGGAAGACTGGCCCATCCCGACAAGGACGTGGATCTCAACGACGACCCAATCTTCAAATCCATTGTCGGAGCCCAAAACAGAATCGCAGGAGCCCAGTTTCTGGCTGGATTGGTCATGTACGAACCCTCCCTACAGGGTCAATGGCCCGCAGAAGTGTACAGAGAAATCACAACCCTTTCTTCTGAACTCGTCGAACTCCACCATCACTTGTACATTGTTCTCAGACGAATCCAGGACCCCAGATACTGGCTACCTCATCTCTTGGAACTCGTGGGATGGGGAGACCAACCTCTCATGTCCCACTACTTTGCCGTGCTCTACATGGCACAAGGAGCACTCCATGACGGCTCTCCTCTGCCTCAGGTCACTCCTGCAATGCTCCTGGTCGAACACTTGCAACATCTCGAAACAATGTTCAAAACATCTTTCGACGCTGAAGCTAGACACGCAATGGGAGGAGCAGCTTCCGACTTTGAATCGCATCAACAAGGCCAGATTTCCCTAGAGAGACTCAAGACCACCGACGGACTCGTCTTCTCTGCTGCCATTGTGCTCTCAAACTGCATCTTCGACCGAATGGACAGACTCATGTTCCAGGTCAAGACTCTGGTGGGCGAACAGTTTGTCAACTCGGACTATTATCGAGATAGAAGTCGTTTCAAGAACGACAAGCTTGTCTAATGTATTTATTGATAGTGATTGGGATGCGTAGATAGTAATCAAGTGCTTAGTAATGGTGTATGCTTAGTAGTGGTCCATGCTTAGTAATCGTCTCTGCTTAGTCATCGTAAATGTTTAGTAATCGTTTTTGCTTAGTAATCGTTTATTCTTAGTAACCACTTGGGCTTAGAATCGTCTTTGTTAGTAATCCGCACCTCCTCATGTCAAACTCATCACTCATTATCATTATGCTATAAATATCACATATAAATACGTCAAAAGAAAGGAAAAAGCCGTCGGAAAACTCCTACTTGTCGCTGCTCCTGTGCATCCTGCTCAATCTGCTCGTCAATGGCCTGCACATTTCGCTGCACAATCTCGTGTGCCAACGCAGATACCTCTCTGTTCTGGTGCTGCGCCTCTGTCTCGGCTTCCTCCACCTCCCGGATTCCGTCAACTGTTTTTTTCTTTGGCGACACCACCTCCTCGGTCGATGTGCCAGCTTCACCCTGTGCGGGTTCCTCGACCACAATTGTCTGCGGCTGAGGTTCAGCCTGTTCAGACTGTTCCGACTCCTGGGGCTCAATGTCCGAGGGTCTTGAGCGATCCTCCAGCTCAACATCTCCAGGGCCGTGTTCCAGGTTGGGGTTGTTTCGCTCCTGACGTCGTCGATATGCGTCCATAAACCCGTTCAGCGTGAAGTCCATGTGTCCTCCTTCGGCCTCACGTCCCAGACGGATCATACGTTCACGCCGGACAGTCACGTTGGTGATCTTCACGCCCGGAGGAAGATAGCCCTTGGGCAGAATAGACTGCTTGCACAAGGGACAGAGACAAGAGCGGGTGTCGAGAAACGGCCGGATGCAGTCGGGATGGAAAATGTGTCTGCAGGGAAGCTCCAGCACCACCGTTTCGTTCTCCTCGTAGTCGTCAAGACAAATGGGGCAAGATGACTGCGAGTAGCCCTCCAGACTTCGTTCTGGTTTCGCATCGTCTGTTTTTTTGTTCGCCAGACCCAGCCATCTGGCCTTGCGCTGTTTGCTGACCAGATCCTTGTCTGTCCATGTACCTTCTTTTCGGCTCACGTTTTCGTAGTGCGAGTCTCCGGAATGATACACCTTTTCAGGCAGACGAGCAATCACGTCTGTGGGAGCAGAGACTCCGATGAAGCCGAGCTGTTCGAGATTCACCTCTCCAGTTCGTAGACGTGTCCTTAAGGCTCGTCGACGCTTGTACTGCACAAAGTTGAGCACGAAGGAGAGCGTGAGAATGGCCACCAGAATGGACCCCACAATCGCCAGCACCCACACCCACAACTTTGGCATGCTGGAGCCCGACTGGATGGTCATGAACCTGAGCCCCACACGTGATATTGTCGGCTCTCCCTGGTCGTTATTGTGGTAGTAGACTGACGGAGGCACCTCGGCCACGTGCTCGACCCACTGGCTCATCATTTCGGCTGTGGGGTAGTCCACGCCGTAGATGCTGATTCCCAGGCCTGGAGGCAGCAGCTGGGAGATGTTGGCAACCGAGTAGGCCGAATCGACGGGGTTGGCGGCTCCCACGATGATTGCGTTGGCCGACGTGGACGTGATGGACTCGAAAAACGCCTGGTTGCATTCAAACGAGCCGTACGGAATCAGAGCGGCTGAGTCCACAAAACTGATGGGCCCTTGCATCGCTGTCTCGGTGTAGTTGGTGGGCGTGTACCAGTCGGGGTTGCATTCGGGCTTGTCACTGAGAGTGGGAATGTAGAGCATTTGCACTAGAGGCAAGTCTCCCGTGTTGATCACGAGCCCCACGCCCTGGAACTGGGCCGAGTTGATGCCTGGCGCCGTCAGAGTCGGGGTATTTTGACGGGCCGTGCTGTTTGTAGGCACTGAGTACGCCCTGGTATCGATTAGTACTTTGTTAGTAAGGCTAGGAGACTTAATCTGGTGTCACCGAACAGCAACACACCGAACAGCAGGTTCCAAATGACATGTCACAGAATCCAGCGGCATGTCACAGAATCGAGCGACATGCCACAATCCAACAACATGCCCCAATCCAACGACATTACTCGTGTCATGAGCAAACCCACACACCCCAACGACATTTCTCATGTCACATCTGATAACGTCGCAAGTCCAATATCGTCCGTCCAAGTAATACCACCGTCTCTGTCATTACGCAATCTGTGTCATTTCAACATCAACATTCCCTCAATCACTCACCTGATGCCATTTTCAAATGGTGCCCGAAACTGAAGGAGTAAGTAAAAGTGACCGTCTGTTTCATTGCATCATTGTTCTTATACGCATCTTGTAGCTTACCCTAACCTTTTTTGGCGGCATTTAAGTGTCTCAAAAGGACGTGTTTTGAACAGTCTTTTTCAAAAGAACACCTTGAGCTGACTAAACCGTTACTAATCAACACACTACCACCTCTTAATCGCAAATTTATCACTCAAAATACCCCAAATCCATACCCTCATTATCACAGCTGAAATGTAAAGGCCGCACATGATAAGCATGCTAGACAAAAGCTTAAATCTAGTGGGGAAACACTCCTGCTAAAATAGCGCCAAAACTAGTGATCGACCTAAATCATTTATAGACGTCAGATTATTATTATTCGAAGAGTGCGGTGAGGCTGTGGTGGTCACGTGAGAGCTCTCTCGAGATGTCCGCATTCGGACTTATCGGTTTCGTATGCATGGGCCCACTCCTTTGCATGATGATCTGAGTTACTTGTGCTGACTCAGCGTTGTGCTTAGTAAGCGAATTGCAATGCTGACTAATGGTGATAACAGTAGCAGGACGTTTCAAACGCGGCTCAACAGGGTCAAGCGAGTTCATAGAGGAAAATTCAGCGCCCCTACTGTCTCATACTATGAACTACATCTCATTCAGTACTTAGCTAACAGTCCTATTGTCCTCTGGATCCAGTATTGATATTTTCTAAGATTTTTCACTAAAACAAAAATTTAATCGCATCAATATTACTGCGGAATGTCTTAACAGACGGTATCGTACATTTATCTTCTCCACGGACTAATTTAATGCGTATTTGAAACCGGCAAAAAATGATTTCTGGCAGGATCGAACTGCCGACGTTCTGCGTGTTAAGCAGATGCCATGACCAACTAGACCAAGAAACCCGATTTGTTATTGAAAAAAAAATTGGTCCAGGTGGGTTGACATTTGCTTAGTCAGACGTGCTTAGTCAGCGGTATCGGTGGGCAATTATTTCATTAATTTCACACCATAACTACAATAACGACACTCATTGCAAACCGACAAACTCACTACGCAGTTTGGATAGCCTCAGCTAGCTCATCTGCTTACACAAATAGATATATACAATATACGATATACAATACATTAGATAGGACTAAGATTCCCTGAACTTTTTCATTGGGGGCTCAAAGTCCGTGTTTCCCAGCGGGTATTGGTGATGTGGCGGTGGCTGTGGCTGAGGCTGCTGTGGGTATGAATACTGCTGCTCATACTGGGGGTAGGATTGCTGCGCCATCAGTTGAGGTTGCTGAGTCGGCGTCATCTGGTGAGGCATGTGCTGAGTAATCGGGGTCGTATGCTGAGTAATCGACCCCTGCTGACTCATTGGCACCTGCTGACTCATCGATCCCTGCTGACTAATCGGTGCCATCTGCTCAAAGCCAGGCATGGCCTCCTCCGGATCCGGCTCCTCCTCGTGGACCTCGTCACTGGCTTCGGTCTGCAGCATCTGACGAACCTGCTGACAAATGTAGGCGTTTCGTTCAGGGTCTTTGTAATCATAGGAAAAGTCAAGAAAAGTGTCTGAAAAGTCGAGACCTGTAGGAGGAGCTTGGGGAGATCGGATGGCCTGTTTGTTGAGTTCCTTGAGTCCAATCTGGCCTCCTCTAGCAGGAGCGTAGATAGCACATTTTGCGTCTGTCAGAGAGTAAGCCATTTTGATGAATCGTCTCAAGGCAGCCATGAGTTGGACGGTGACAGCAATCTCTGGGTTGGACAGTTCGCCTGATTTGGAGACTGCCGAGTTGAGAGAATGGACAATCATGTGAGCGTCTTCCACGGTGGAGAGTTCGAGAGTAGACAGAGCTCGACATAGGAAAATGACGGTCCACAGTCGGTTGGAGATATCTTGTGGGCTGGTTTGGGTCTCGTCTAGTTCCAGGGCTCGAGTCATGTTGAGAAACAGTTTTCTTCTTGATGATCGAGACGATTTGATCACGTTGAAGAATCGGTCGAGGTATCCTTTTCCTTGGGCGAGTTTTGGACCAATTAGACGTCGCAAGTAATCTGCTGCTGCAGCGATTCCATCCACGTACGTTCCGTCAATCAACGACTCGTGCTTCTCGTGGAACAGTCGATGGATGTTTTGGGCCTTTGAAGCAATCAGAGGAACAGGACTTGCTTCCAGAGCAACAGTAGTTGTCATCAAAAGTCGAGGATTGGCAAATCCTTGCTGAGAGACCTTTTCCAGCAGCAAAATGGCAGTTATGGACCGAGCTCCAGATCCAACAAGGGCAATTTGCAGAATCGAGTTGAGATACCGTTGAACAATGGATGCACAGACTCCATCGTTGACAAACTTGGAGGTTGTTCCATGCAAGACTCCAATATCGACCTGGCCTGAAGCGTCTGTGTTTCCAACACCCTTGAGACCAGCTTTAGTCGCCATCTGCTCCTCGTTCTCCAGAAACGCCGAAAACTGCTTGAGAACGATATTCTGCAGCTCCTCGTCGCCCTGCAGCGCCATATCGAGACACGAAATGACTCCTGGCAACATGAACAGCTGGGGAAAGCCGATACACACGGACAGCAGATTTCGGACTGAAAGACGCACAATTTCCTGAGAAGCGAGATTGGGGTCGCAAAAAAGCAGAAACAGCGCTGCAATCAGTTCCTCGGACTTTTCCGGCTTGCCAATCACGTGAGGACCAACTAGTTTCTGGAAAATGAGCTTGGCGTCCTCAAAATCGCAATATCGACCTAGAGTGCCGACCAGATAGATGAGACGTTTGAATTTTGCGTCTGCAGGAGCTTCGGTGAGCTTTCCGGCCTTGAGATGCTGAACATGCGGTAAGAGAGCCTTGACACACGATAACGTGGCGGTTTCAAGTTTCTTGGTGTCCTTGCGTTTCGAACAGACTGCCCACAGACACGGGACGGCCACAGACAGCTCCTTGACGTTGAACTTGGTCAGTTTCTTGAGCATGGACGTTTCAATTTCTTTGAGAAGATCGTCGGAAAACTCGATTCGAGAAGATACAACTGCGGTCTCAAAGATTTTGAGCACGTGATACGTCGACAGGTCCTTGACGTCCGCAGAAATGTATCCTCTTAGAGACGTGAGTTGGTTCTGCGAAATGAACAAAACGTTTGCCTCAACAAAGTATCCTAGGAGTTCAAGAAACGACTCGGTTTGGGTCCCAGAGTCTCCTCCAATCACGTGTTTGACCAACAGAGAAATGTACTGCGTTCCCACGTGCAGAGTCGGTTCTGGAATGGGATCCTTGTGAAGAGACGGGTTGAAAATTGAATCCAGGAACCGAGCCAGGTATTGGGCCAATTGTTCGCTCTTTTTCAAAGTCGAAACCATACTTGTAGCGTCTTCAAATTTGGCATGAACGAACCACATTTCCTTGAGAGTCGAAGTAGCCAACTCCTGAACAGATTCCTCCTCGTCTTCAGTTCGATAAAGCAGTTTTTCGATAATCTCAAGTTTGACACTGTTTTCAACATCAGTGGCATAGAGGTCTCGAAGAAGACGTAAAACTCGCTTTCGAACACCCAAAGACATGTCTGAGACCCGCTCAAACAAGGACTCAAAGTACTGGGTGGTCTTTGTGGGCTGTAAAAGCACGTATTTGCCGACAATCTCAACTGCAGCATCTCGAACAGAGGCTGAAGCGTCAACCAGACGAGATTTCAACGAATTGGCAACATATGGAAGTCGCATAATCTCGGAATCGTAACTCAACAACGTGGTCAACGACTTGAGAGCCCTGCTGCGGATCTGGATCTTGGATTGCTCCAACGACTGACAAATGGTGGTCAGAATCGTGTTGTACGATTCGGCAAGAGGCATATGAAGGAGAATTCGAGAGATATCATTGGCCGAATCAAGAGCATCACTGGTTCGAGAAGAAGACTCTTCAGTCATACTTTTGGTCATATCCACATTTTCCGAACAAGAAGCTGCCAACCGAAACAGTTTCTTTTGAGCCAACTCAACAACATCCTTGTCGGGATTATCGTGATATCCACCCAAAATGTTGCCCCATTGAGACACAAAGTACTTGCGAACCGTCTCCTGGAACGGATTGGAAGTCTGAACGTCATTCAGAGTCCGAAGAACATAATGAGCAGACATTGCCAAATGTTGAAGATCCTCAACACCTTCCTCACGAGTAATACCGGCCTGCTCAAGACACTTTTTGCGAAATGCAAGCACGTGACACCCAATAGTGCCCAGAATGTCCATACAGAGTGTCAGAACAGCCACGGGAGGCTGCTGTTTTTCTGGAGCAGACAAAAAATCCGAACAAACTCGTACAAACGTGTGCAGAATGAGCTCGCCGGCTATCCAGTCCAGCTGGCCGTAGACATTGATGAAATCCTCCACAAACAGGTCCAGGAGTGCTCGGTAGGGCGACTCGCTTGATTTGGCCGTTTTGGAAGCCTTGTCAATGAGATAATGAACGGCATTGGTAGCTGAAGACCGTGCTTGGGCCGTGGCATGCTCACAGGCCTCCTCAAACTGCTTCACGGCCGGCGAGTCACGTGATAGAGTGGTATTTGCGTCGAACGAAAACTTGTATCCTCCACAGGATCCAATTAGGCGCATTAGGAGTGCTGAGACTGTTTGGATTGACACGTTTCCGACTCGGAACTGTCTGGCGTGTGATTTTGTGGATGGCAGTTTTTGCATGGATGTGAGAATCTCATCTAGAATGAATGCCTGTTGGTCTGGGAAGGATGCAAAAGTCACAGCCAGGACTTCCATTGCTGAGGATCGGAAGGATTCAACTGCGATTGGTGTCAGCATGAGATTGGAGCCCTTTGAAGTGGTTGCGGATTCCATAAAGAGGATTTTGACGGCCATGAAGAGGATTTTGGTGATGATTGACTCGTCCAGAGGTCGTAGGTAGATGGATTTGCAAAAGAGATCCAAAACTCGCATCGTAGTTGCCACGGTGCTTTCCAGATTCTGTCTCCAGCTTGCCAGTTGAGGTCCACATTCGTCCACAGTCTTTCCGACCACTGGAAGAAGCAAATGTTCAGTGATTGTAGATAAATCTTCAGCCACGGACGACAAGAGGTTTTCTGAAAAGAGCTGGTGTTCCTGACGAGGCGAGTTGACGATTCGGACCACCACGTCTGCCGCTCGAAGCGAGTTGGTAGCAGCTTCCAGAAGAGCAGCCATCTCTCGATCGGGTTTGTCTGCCAGAGGTACAGAGAGATCAATTGCGTTCATGTGACTGAGAGAACGTGAGCAGATCCGTTCTAGACGCAGGAGGTCGTCTAGGTCGATTTTGGCAAAGAATTCGCGGTTCACAGACCGTCGGAGCGTGTCCTGGAGTTGCAGGAGGGTTTTTGTGTTGAGAGGCAGCAGCGAGCGTTTGATTGGATGTTGCCAGAGGGATTTATCTGGTAGAGCGTCGAAATCGTAGTCGTATGACTCTGCCGCATCGTCTGCCTCGAAGATTTGGTCCAGCAGGGACGTCATTGATTTCTCCACCATGTCTTGGACTTTTTGGGGTGTTAGGGAGGCCACTGTGTGGGTCGGAGGAGGTTGACGTGGAGGTTGTTGTGCTGGGTGTGAATTCTGAGGTACAGAACTCGACACGACATTCTGTGGTACAGAACTCGACGCTGAAGTCGAAGACACCATCTGCGCCCCATTCTGAACAGAACCCGATGCTTGTGTCTCCCCCTCACCCTCAAGAAACGACTGACTCAGTTTAGACACCCTCGGAGAAGTCACATGCTTCACTGCCTGATGAAGAGGAAGTTTTCCAACGAAAAAGCTGCTGGAAGGACTCAAATTCACAGCCAGGGGAGCTGCAACCCGCTCGGAATCGCCGTCGGATTTGCCGATCCCAAGCACATACTCATCGCCCTTGAATTGCAGATAACTCATGTCCTGTTGGAACAGCGCTGTGGCCGTCTGCATCAACAACCGAGTCGTGAAATCCTCATTGGCTCCGGGCTGGTTCACCGCAGCAGCTATACGCTCAGCTCCATGTGACACGTCAGCAGGATACTCTTCCAACACAACAGGGATCGTGGTGTGGATTCGGGGGGCAGGCACATGTGCTGTGTTAGTTTTGTGACGGTTCCGAGACAGAAAAAAAGACTCACCTTTTCCCACGGGCATGAACGGTATCAGTGGCGTGTATTTGAGCGCGTCCCGTGCCGTTTGAGGCAGCGGTTTGGACGCCCGAGACGAGTTGAGGTCCACCATGGTGAGTAGTAGAGTGGTGAAATGAAGATTGTAAAGTGGTGAACTTTATGCAGAGTCTGGAAAAGGGAGGTGTGTTGTGGTGGGTTTTGGGGGGGGATATTAGGCGGATTGAATATCGTAGATATCGTCAGAAGGCCAGTAACATCATTAGGGTCTTTTTAAAATTCAATTTACTCCTGTCGTTGCGGTTTTAGTAAGACTTCTTTGCCGTGAGAATTACTTGAAAATTGTTTGAAAATCAAACTTTTCGTTGGGATTTAATTAGAGAATGTATTATTGTATTGTGACTCGGATAGAGAGTGTTGAAAAGGGGTGGAGGTGAAAAGAGGCAGGGATCATTGAGATATTTCCATGACAGGGTGAAAATTCACTTCTGTACGTTTCTACATGTCACTCTGAATTAGTTAGAGATTACTTGGGAATAGTTAAAGAAGTAATCCTGCTGGGGTCGCTATTTCCTGATCCAGTAACTCCACAGATGTAAGAAATATCTCGTTGGGTAGCCAATTGTCATATTCTTAACAAATATCTCGTTTTGGAGCCGTTGATCTCATTCTCAGAAACTTTTTCAACTTCTGATGCCAATCACTACCCTTGTACGTGAAAAAGGAACAGATACTTAGGTGGACGAATCTAAATGAACCTCCGTGCCCCCTTCTATGTGGGACATCACATTACCTGCAGTCTCAGCCCTTTTAGAAATTTCTTTTTAATTTTCTCTCTTTTTATCTTTTTATCTGAAATTTCAATCTTAATCAGAGCTAATACCAGTACAATTCAGAACTGTAGATATCATTCGTTATTCGGTCTATCAAGGAAAATACTGTTAGTAGAAAGACATTATCAGAGCCAGAGAACACAATGATACAATAAATCATACTGTCTTACTCATGTGCAGGTCTTCCATAGCCCTCATGTTGTCCAGACCACATAGTATCTCTCATAACGTCATATCTGGCCTGAGAGTGGTATGATTTGCACCAATCTGTTAAGACAATGTATATGTCCATTCTGAAATACAAACTAACCAGAATACGAAGCGTATGAGAGTGTTATTCGACTATACATTATGCTGGTTAATGGGTCTGAGAGTAACTACCATCTATTAGCCGATATTGCTCTCGTAGATATCTCAGACTCTATTACTAGACTAACAGTACTTGATCGACTCCAATAGACTCACGTGATCGGAGATCTGAGAGATAGCTCTCATTGGGTGACTTGTTTTATTGTTCATATCCTCATAATCACTCAATACTGTACTTGACCCGGTCCCAAGTAATCTTAACTAAAATTTACTCAGTGTGTGTGGCTAATCATCTCTGTGGCTCACCCGATACTGCTGATACCGGAAATATTCTGAAATATTTGTTTAGAAACTGCATCTTCTAAAATCTCCCATCCACCCCTCACATCTCCACCTGGTCTGCAACACTGAATTTGCACCCCTAAATGACTTTTTCTTCTAACAAAAGTCCAACAGAGTTACTTAAGAAGAAATGACCAGACCACACTTCCGTATTTAATCAGTACAAGAACAAACCAGAGACACCAGTCCTCCAATTGTACCTATATTTGTACAATTCCCTACTCGTCCATTCACCAACTAATTATTTCCATTTATTTCCATTTTCTCAATTAATTCCCCTAAATCACCAAATAAAGTTAATTACACATCACCCTACACCTTCCCTCTCCACCACCATGACCAGCACCGAAACAGCCGCTTCTCTGGACCATTTGGTTCGTCAGGTGCTCCTTCCAGACAGTGAGCCGTCCAAACGCGTTCTGGACCTCCTTCCAGTGCCCACATCGTGCTCTCAAGACGTCAACACACAATGGTACGCTCTCACAGCGCTCATTTGCAGACACATGGTACAATCGTGGTACTCACGCATTTCGGACGACCCGGGCTTTGTGACGGAGATGGTGCAAGTGCTGGCGAAAATCTCGCTGGACGTGGACTCACGGTTACAAACCATTGACTTTGAAACCGCTCTGTTGGACGGACTTCCATACATTATCGATTCGCATTTTGAGGCTGTGGATCGAGCAAAGGCGTTGCAAGGAACGGCATTTTTGCCCGTGAACACGCTGTCCGAGGGATTGCGCGTTTTTAGACCCCATCGAGCCATTTCAGACTCCTCTGAAGACCACTCTGAACTGGTCTATCAAAAACTACTGGCTCAACAAATCACAACTATTTTGTTGAAACGTCAGAAAATCGATAGCAAGGTGGCCCACGCCTTCATCTCGGCAATTCTGCATGACGTGGTCCTAGCCAATCTCTTTGAACGACTCTCAGAACCCTGGATGCTCTACGAAATGATCATCAAGGTGTGCAGTCTGTTGCCCGACCAGAGTAAAACGCCCGAAAAGAACGATAATGGAGGCAGGGTGCTGGAAACGCTGGGATATCTCGTTTCAAACGGAGTCACAATCGCCACAGAAACCTACAACGCCGCCAAAACATACATTCAGTCGGGATTCGACTTTTACGAAAAACACTCTGTCGATCCGGCCAATAGGTCGAAAACGAGCCCCAAACCAGCCACCTCACGGTACATTTTCCAGCTGCTCGTCAACATGAGCAACATGCGAGCGAAAAAACCGCTTCTTGTGAGCACATTGTCCTATCTGTCTGTGTTTCTCGAAATGCAGCCTCTAGCCGCATCCATTCGAAACGTGGTGGTCAACTCCATGAACAAGCACGTGGTACACGAAAAAGTGGCAGTTTTGATTCTCAAAAACGCTCGAACCACGTTGTTTCCAAACAACGGACCAATGGGAGCTCCCAGAGTGCTTCCTACGGTGCTGGAACAGTACGATATTCGGCAAAACGCGCGAGACGCGCTGTCACGTGTGTTTCCGCCGTTTGTGGGCAACGTATCGTCCGATATCGATCTCTGGCTCGACCATTTGAGCAACAAGGAGGTCAACAAGTTGTTGCTTTATTATCTCTGTGATTACCTCTTGCAGTTGGTTTTCCCTGAGCTGAGCTAGGTTGAGAGAAACCTATTTATTCTACCACTGGTAGACTGACACCCACCAGTACAGTGGCAACTGGTGTCATATTTTGTGTGCTGTGTGGCTTCAGATACCAGTGATTATAGACAATCAAAATGCTAACAATATACACTTCACCGTTCAACTAAAATACTTTAGATAGTAGTGTCTGAAGTGGAGTTTTAACAGATTTGTAAGTGTTGTATCTACAGTACCAGGTACTTATAGACAGAGTCTGATGTAAGAGATGCCTACTTATATCAACTACCATGACTCTGTAGACAGTACATCTGGATCTTCCATATGATACTGAGCTTAAGAACTATGTCAACTAATTACTTGTAGGCTAACTATATAACATTCACTATCTATATCAACTATAGTACTTATGGACAGTAAAATCTGGACAATCTGGAGCCTTCATATAGATATTTACACCTGCCTTCAAAGCCTACTACGCTAGTGACTTCAACTACAGTACAATTATATCGTCTACGAGCTTTCATATAGATGTCTGCCTAACTAACTCAACTGTCTACTTAGTAATCAACTACACTATCTGTTAGGATGAATTGAGTTGTATGGGATACAGCAATATATGATATAAGAGCTGTAACACAGATTAAAACTGTTTCTTGTGGTTCAACTACAGTACTTGTAAGACAGCAATATTTGATGTAAGAGCTTTCATATAGTACAGGACGATGTTCTACTTATAGAGAGTACATCTGTTCTCAATAGGTGTACATCTGCCAAACTAAATCACCTACACTGGTACTTGATACTTCCTAGGCTACTGTTCTACAATGTCTGGTGTGAGAGCTTTTCTCTAGATACTCTTCTTAACTAGATCAACTAATTAAAGTGCTTGAAAGTTAACTATCATCTCCATCTATATCAACTAAAGTACGCACATGGACATAGCTGTTTTTGGACCTTCCAACAGACATCGTTGGCTCTGTCAGAAATACAACTATTCAACTACAGTACATGTAGACATACAATCTGATTTAGATACTTGTGATTGGTAGTATCAGATATTCTCTCAGATACTGTAGTTGTCATCTTCATATAGATACTCTCTACTACTATTCCAGCTAACTATGGTAGACATGGTACAACTACGATATTTGGGGAACGATAATTCACGTATCTGTATCTTCTGGTACATCTGATTGGTTCATCTAAATGGTCATCTTTATTCCCCATAATTCGGCCCACGCGGAATCGAACTCACACCCTGCACAATCACTGTACTTAGGTAACTCTATCACCACTACCAGTATCGAACTCTCCCTCTCTCACCCATGGAAGAACTACGAGCTCTTGTCAACACGCAACCACGGCCGTTATCGGTGCGGATTGTGCACGATCTGATCCAGCAGGCTCTCACGTCTCGTCACGTGTTTTCGTTTGGCGAATTGCTCGATCTGGACGAGATTAGCAACGGGCCCCAAAACGACCCCTGGATCCTCACCCTCCGAATCTTTGCGTACGGAACCTGGACGGATTACGTGACACAAAAGGCCCAGAACAACCTCCCGGAGCTCACAGATAAACAGGCCACAAAACTCAGACAGCTGTCCATCATCTCGCTCATCACAGACGACCCCAACGTGCAGCAGGAGGGCGTTCTCAAGTACCACGACATTCAAAAGGCCGTGGGGTTGAGCGACGAGAGCCAGTTGGAGGATCTCGCCATCGATTGCATCTACCGGGGTCTGTTTCAGGGCAGAATCAACTCGAGGCTGCATCTGGTCGAAGAGTGTCGATTGGGCAACGTGGAGAGAGACGTGTCACCTGAACAGGCGGTGGAGATTGAGGCTGCATTGACCGAGTTGCTCAATCGAAGCCAGAGCGTGTTGGATGAGTTGGAGGCGAGTATCAAGCAGGTGGAGCATGATGCTATTGAGAGGAATGCCGCGGTTCAGAAGTATAACCAGGTTTTGAAGACGAAACAGAAGGCTTAGGCAAGGTAGCGAGGGCCGGAGGTCCGAGCGGACCCAATAGGTTGAGTGAGGCTGTGGTCTGAGCGGGCCTACACATCTGGGTGAGGCTGTTGTCTGAGTGAGACTGTGGTCTGAGCGGGGCCATTGGTCCGAACGAAGTACCCATTATGTTGCTGGTCCTAACGCCAGATTCGTTACTGGTGTTCACCATCTGACTATCGTCCGTAAAAACATATTATTTATCATTGACGAGGCAGTGTATATATTGTATCACGGACTTTTGATTTTTTCAAACCAACATGGTCTCATACGGTAGTTACTTTCAGAGCCTGAAACCACTAGTTACTCTCAGAGCCTGAAATCACACTGAGGACTGACATCTGGCTGGATTCTGTACCAATTGAGTCCTGAGAAGGTCATTTGTATGTTGAAATGTTCATATACACTATCCTAGAATCAAACAGGAGGTTACTGTCCTCGGGGGACTTTATTGAGGGAGATGGTGTAGTATGAGATACTGTTGGTAGAGTACGATATTAGTAGCTATGATTTATAGGACTTTCAAACAGGTGAGTCACGTGTAACTGAAGTATCTCGTACGAGTGTTCAGGAGGCGATTTGTAGGTACTATCGGTAACTTGGATTATACCATTACAACTATGACGAGAGACTGATATCTGTCCTGTAGAGAGCATCTACTGATCTGGGGCTCTTCTGATGACTGTGAAATACCATCTGAATGCTTTGAGTGGTTTTCATGTGATTATTAACTAATATTGATAATCGTATGTGTTTTCATTTTCATTTTTCACTTTCTGATTTACTTTTCTTGATTCACTTTTTCAGTGCATAGATATGTTATTTAGACTGCATAAGGGAGGTGTTAAATGAGAAAATAAAATTCAAATAAAATAAAAAAAATTGGATAATCGATGACGAGAACGATACATTTCTGTTGACAGCTTTTTACCGTCACGTGATTCCATGTATTCCGTCTTGACCTGGTGTTTCGTACACTCAATATTGGAATTGAGCTTATTTATGTGTGAATTGTTTGAGAATATAACAAATTACAAAAATTACAAAAATATTCTTGTAAAATTCTTGTTCTTGACAACTACAACTACAGCCTAGATTGACAGACAGTTTTATTCACATTAGTTAAGCGTTCCAGAGCTTCTTGATGGTGCCGGTGAGTCCGACATCCTCAGTCTCAAGCTTGTAGAGACCGTAGAGGCCGACCACGGTACCGCCGTACAGCAGGTACATGGCATAGTTGTGAACGGAGCCGTAGACCCGCTTGGGAATGTAGTCGACAATGCAAGACTCGAAACCCAGCTGGGAGTGGATCAGAAGAGTGGCGCCCAGAGTGGCGTCCAGCACGGGGGAGAAGGAGCCCGTGGCGAAGGGCAGCACGGTCAGGGGGATCAGACCGGTCACCAGGATTCGCTCAAAGGTCCAGTGGTAGGAGCCGTGGGTGGGGTTGGCGGCGGGCACGGGGGCGGCGTCGTTGACGGTGCCCACAATGCCTCCGGGGGGCTGGGGGATGGTGCCGAACATCTTGTGGCTTCGCATGGCGATGGGGGTTCGCATCATGAGCTGGGGGGTCATGCCGGCCTTGAAGGCGGGGGTGGACAGTCGGAGGGTGGATCTGAGCATCTGTGTTAGTACGAAAAACAAATGAAGTTGATTGACGGCGTGAGTGACGATATGACTTCAGTGCAGTGACAATGTGATGGTGACGATTGGAGACACTGAGATTGTGTGAGATTTCAGTAAACGAATGACGTGACAACTAGGACCTGCTCAACTCCCCAATCACAGCCATCCACGTGAATCGTTCTCCACCCTTGAGTCGCGTAACATGGGAATGTAGACGACTACCCTCTGACTGTGACTTGTGGTGATTTCGCAGATAGATACAAATCCGAGTCGGAGATTAGCGGACTGTCGTCGTTTGCCACTGTCGTCGTTTACCACTGTCGTCATTTACCACGTTTATCTCCGGTTTATCACCACCTTTTATCACTGCCGTTCTGACATGCCGTTTTGTCTGTCTTGGGTATCACATTCACTCTGTTGTGGGGTGGATTTCCGTCCTGGATATATAAAGACGCTCGTCGCTCGTCTAGTCGCCATCCTGTCGCCATCCTGTCGCCATCTTGTCGCCCTTCTCGTTTTCTCCCCTCTAATACTCACTGTGATGTGGTGTGTAATAGACTGACAGAGCTCAAAGGTAGAGTGTTTCCCCGGTCTTTATCGTATAGTTTGCTTAGTCAGCCGGTTTCTTTGGGAGATTTTGCCTCGATGACCCAAACCTTAAATAATGCGTCGTTTCCTATTGGCTGGGAGGGGGTAGGCAAGGGGAGGGTTCCGGTTGGACAAAGCTTGTTTTGGGGAGGGATTTTAAGGGGAGTTCAATTGGGTGGGGGGAGGGGGAATTCTGTCGTTTGAAGTGGAATATTGATGAGAATGACTTGACGATTCTGGCAGTGTTTTCAGAATTCCAATTGGTACATTAGTGTATGTTTTGGAGGAGGTGTGGTTTGGTTGATCTGTTCTTGAGGTTAGGTATAGGATAACCTTACAGTAGGATGGTGATGGGGGTATGGGTCTGTGTAGCGAAAGATGTAAAGACGATAATTTGACAATTGGACAATTGGACCATTGCAATATATATTCAGGACACATATCCTCGTCCTCCCCGAATGGATAGTTGAAAGTCCTCCGCCAATAAGAACCTCCATAAACAAATAGGGTTGGTTGGGAGGAATCTGACCAGTAAGAGGGCTGGAAAAATGTGCATCTAGCATCTAACGTTTCCAAAGTGGCTTCACCTACGCTCTCTCTGTAGCAGTCTCGATCGAACGACGCTTTTCTCCCACCTTCGCACCCTACGGCGTAGCAATTGAAAGACCACCAGATCCCCCTTCGCCATGAACTCTCTTCTGCGACTGCCCGCCCTCAAGCGAGGAGTCCTCACCATGTCCAAGCGAGGGCTTGCGACCACCGTGTCGCCCAAGACTCGAACGTCCAACCTCAAGAACGGCCTGACCATTGCCTCGGAGACCAACCCTCTGGTTCAGACGGCCACGGTGGGCGTGTGGATCGACGCCGGCTCGCGAAACGAAAACGCCTACAACAACGGAACCGCCCACTTTTTCGAGCATCTGGCCTTCAAGGGCACCGACAAGCGAACCCAGCACCAGCTGGAGCTGGACATTGAGAACATGGGCGGCCACCTCAACGCCTACACCTCGCGAGAATCCACCGTGTACTACGCCAAGTCGTTCAAGGACGACGTGCCCAAGTCGGTTGAGATTCTGGCCGACATTCTGCAGCACTCCAAGCTGGCCGAGACGGCTGTTGACCGAGAACGAGAGGTCATCACCCGAGAGCTCGAGGAGGTCAACAAGCAGTACGAGGAGGTTGTCTTTGACCACCTGCACGCCACCGCCTTCCAGAACCAGCCCCTGGGCCGAACCATTCTCGGACCCCGAGAAAACATCCAGTCCATCACCAACACGGAGCTGCGAAAGTTCATCACCGAGAACTACACCGCCGACCGAATGGTGCTTGTTGGAGCCGGAGCCGTCGACCACGACGCTCTCGTCGAGCTCGCCGAGAAGTACTTCTCCCACCTGCCCTCCTCCAAGTCCCCCGTGCCCCTCGGTACCCCCCGATCTTCCGGCGAGGACGCCAACCAGAACCCCATCCCCAACTTTGTGGGATCCGAGGTCCGACTCCGAGACGATACCATGCCCGTGGCCCACATTGCCATTGCCGTGGAGGGAGTCTCCTGGACCTCTGAGGACTACTACACCGCTCTGGTGGCCCAGGCCATCATCGGTAACTACGACCGAGCTGTCGGCACCTCCCGACACCAGGGCTCTCGACTCTCCAACATTGTGTCCGAGAACAACCTGGCCAACTCCTTCCAGTCCTTCTCCACCTCTTACTCCGACACCGGTCTGTGGGGTATCTACCTGACCTCGGAGAACACCACCCAGATTGACGATCTGGTCCACTTTACTCTCAAGGAGTGGAACCGACTGTCCACCTCCGTGTCCAGCCTGCAGGTTGAGCGAGCCAAGGCCCAGCTCAAGGCCGGCCTTCTCCTGTCTCTGGACGGCACCACCTACGTTGCCGAGGACATTGGACGACAGCTCACCACCCTGGGCCGACGAGTCACCCCCGCCGAGGTCGAGGCCAAGCTGGAGGCCGTTACCGAGCACGACGTTCGAGCCTGGGCCCAGAAGACTCTCTACGACAAGGACATTGCTCTGGTCGGCCTGGGTCCTATCGAGGGTCTCTACGATTACAACCGAATCCGAAACGACATGAGCATGATGAGATGGTAATTGTTCCCGTCTTTGCATATAGCCTGGAGGCGTAATAAAATAGCAGAAAGAAAGAGTGTATTTGTAGGGAAGTCGTCTGAGACGAAGCTAAGAAGTTGATCAGTATAGAGAGAAGATCAATTGTGGTTCATTCTCTTGACAGAAGTGGATTAGTAGGTCATATTGGATGTTTCTTGTTTTTTTTTTTTTTTTTTTTTTCAGAAATGATCTCTGTCTATATGACACCAAGATGCAATGATCTTGTCATCTATCAGTCAGATCTGGAGATTGACTGATGTTGAACGTTCTATAAGTGATCAATGACACTGTGGACTGCTTTTGGAGTTGTTATTGAGCCTTGATGGACGGTATGTTTGTGTTTTATTTCTTTAACAAAATGCAACTATAAATACTTAACTATTACTTAACAAGTCGTGGTCATAAGAATGTAGATCAAAACACCAATTGACGCCAGAATGAGACGTTAAAAGAAGTACAAACAAAGATATGTCCACTCTAAATCGTCTATTATCACTTTTTCCATCATTTACTGCTTGTGGATCTCGATCTGAACGACTCATGTTTGCTGTGGGTTGGACGATGAAGTTTGATAAATAAAAATTCGAAAAAAATTCGAAAAAATAAGAAAAAAAAAGAAAAAAAAGAAGAAAAATATACAGCCTCCCCAACACCCTTGACAATTGTGTACAACCTTGAATAACCCTCCAAATCCCGTATAAAACGAATTACATCCTTCCTTTCTGTTCACTCTCTTCCCTCCTTCATTTCTTCTGATGCAAACCTTATACAAGTGACGTCATGAACACAAAGAGACCAAACATGCACTTGTCTGCGGTCCGAGACAATCACGTGACGCATCTCTACGCTGCATCATTGTCTCACCTGCTTAGTCATCACTTTCGCCGTGGAGTTTACCAGATGAGGTAGTAGACGGATGAACGACTGTATTACTGGGGTGCCACCGATGACAGCTTTTTAATGGCTATTTTACTAATATTATTTCCATTATTTCCATTTATTACCAAATAATCCAAACAATTCCACAAACTTCCATCAAACCCTCATTGATGGTGCCTCCAAGACATGTCGATAGGTTATGAGTGATTGGGGATGCACAAAAGACACAAATACACAACCCACAATACTTATCCTTAGTCTTTTCTCTCCTCCCTTCTTCTCTTCTCCCACTCCTTCTCACATCGCCACCTACCCCACAGAACAAGTTTGAAAGTTAGGTTGAACATTTTCGACCGATCTCTGTATTCTTCTCACAACACTCACACAACTCACTAACTAGCTACACATTGCTCGACGGGCTTAAATGACAGGTGAGTACGCGGACGTTGGGGCGCCTGGAACACGTGCTGACTCAGAATGAAAAACCGGCTGTATGGACTAATTGCCCTACTGGGGTGGGGAGCGTCGATGGGCGTCTCAGACACCCCCAACAACAACATGAACAATGTCGGGATCGTGGCCAACGTGGCTCCAAACGTGGCCTACGAGGTGACAGCACACACAGACCCCAGCCACGTGGTCGACCAGAGCACCGACGCAATACACACGGCCCGAGCATTGAAGGAATGGGAACTCAGCGACATCATCCTGGTCGCAACGATAGACGGCGGGTTGTACGCACGTGACCGGGCCACAGGAACCGAGGTGTGGAGCGTCACGGGCAACGGACCGCTGGTCAAGGTGTTTGAGCACCAGGACGAGTACGAGGAGCACGTGACGTGGGTCGTGGAGCCGCTGGGGGAGGGCACTTTGTACTACTTTACACAGGACGACGGTATGCGACAGTTGCCGTTGTCCATTGAGAAGTTGGTTCAGGAGTCGCCCTTTGCGCTGGATGGCAAGGTTTACACTGGTACTCGCAAAACCACCCTGTTTGCCATCGACACGCAAACAGGCGAAATTGTGCAGAGCTTTGGCGGCGATCTTTCGGGGGTGCGCACAGAGCGGGAGGACGAGCCCGAGTACGGCTCCAACGCATCCGGCGTCATCATGATTGGCCGTGTGCAGTACGACCTGTCCATCTACAGGCAGGGCGTGTCTGTGTGGAACGTGAGCTACTCCACGTGGGGCCCCAACAACAGAGACATTGATCTGGCGCGCCAGCACTCCGTGTCCATGGACAATCTCTACGTGACTCCGTTCCACGAAAAGCTGCTGGTTGGCGTCGAAACCACCCTCGGCTACAGACCGCACTGGGAAACGTATATCCCCAGTTGCGTCATCAACGTGTTTGACATTCTCAAGGACAAACGCGGGGAAGGCGACGAGGGCCAAGGACAGGACGTTTCCAACGTTCTGCTGCCACAACCGCGGGTCGAGGCTCCTCAAAACGGCCCCGTTCCGGCTATCTACGTGCACCAGGCCGCAGATGGCGGCTACTTTGCAATCTCCGAGCACTACTTTCCGTACCTGGTCAAGTCGGCGCCGCTCTCAAAGTGGTCCACGGCGTCGTACAGCTCGTATCCCAGAGACAGGTTTGCCCAGAACTTGGCGGATATCATTTGTGGAGTGCACGACTCGTACTACATGGTGCGACGGGTGACTCCCAGCAACGACGAGCTGCTTCTTCTGAACCCAGCTGGCAGCCAGGCGCTGATTGAGGGTCAGCGGTACGATGGGGTTAGAGACGGCATGTCTCCGCGGTACGGCTACGAGGGCCAACTACAGGGCGAGCGGGCTGGCGATGGAGGTGATTCCACAACTGCCGGATTCACTCTATTGACGCTGCTGCTGCCGCTGCTTGAGAGTCCCATCACCGCGCTTCTTCTGCGAATCGTGGAGAACATTCTGACTGTGGTTGTGATTCTTGGCATTGTGTATGCCGCGATCCGGTTCGATTTTGTGCCGCCGCAGGTGAAGGAGATTATGGACGCGATTTCCGCGCTGCGCAAGGGTGTTGAGCGGGAGGTTGAGAGGGAGGGTAAGGAGAGGGAGGAGGGACGAGACAAGGTGGACAAGGAGGGTATAGATGAGGTTGTGGTGGATGTGAAGAAGGAGGAGGTGAAGAAGGTGGAGGAGGAGGTGGAGAAGGAGCTGAAGAAGGAGGAACACGAGGTTGCGAAGAAGGAAGAGGAGTTGGAGAAGAAGGAGGAGGAGGTCGAGAAGAAGGAGGACGAGTTGGAAAAGAAGGAGGCCGAGATCGAGGCAAAGGAAAAGGAGGTCGAAGAGAAGGAGGTCGAGGCCGAGGCCGAGGCCGAAGTGAAGGTTTCAGAGGTCGAGGACAAGGACGACGACAAAACACCTTCTCCTTTCGACGAAACCAAGGTTGTGGCTGAAACCGACGCCACTGACTCACTTGACACCTCCACATCCACCTCAGACAGCCTCTCCGGTCTGTCTACTCCGTCCACCCCCAAGGTCAAGTTCGGAGACGTGCCTGTGGTCGCAGACAAGAACGACAGCGACAGCGAATCCGAAGAATCGCACCTTGCTGAGTCCAAGTCGTCTTCTGCCGTTTCAATCAGCGGCATGACGCCCAAGAAGCGTAAGAGAGGCAGTCGAGGCGGACGACGCAACCAGAAGAACAAGGACGTGGCTTCTACTCCTACCGACGGTGTTCTCACGTCGCCAAACTCGACTCTGGACCTGACACAGATGGCCGCCGAACAGCCCGGGCCGATTGTGATTGACAACTCGATCCAGACGCTGTCACAGCCCGTTGCCGAGCAGACGGACGAGATCCAGTTCCAGAGCTCGGTGCTGGTGGTGTCAAAGGAGATTATTGGCAAGGGCAGCCACGGCACGATTGTGTACAAGGGCACGTTTGAGAACCGGGAGGTTGCGGTCAAGCGGATGCTGGTGGACAACTACGACGTGGCGTCGCACGAGGTATCGCTGCTGCAGGAGTCGGATGACCATCCCAACGTGATCCGGTACTACTGCAAGCAGCAAAATAACCATTTCCTGTACATTGCGCTGGAGTGGTGTCCTGGCACGCTGGAGGATGTGTTTGAGGACTCGAGCGACAAGTTCCCCGGTGTCAAGGAGAACATGAACCACGTGACGGTGCTGGAGCAGATTGCCGAGGGCGTCAAGTACCTGCATTCGCTCAAGATCGTTCACCGGGACATCAAGCCGCAGAACATTCTGGTGGCTCCCGTGAAGAAGCGGCGGGCCAAGAAGGCGAGTCCAGACGACAAGTACGCCGTGCGCATGCTCATTTCTGACTTTGGGCTGTGTAAGCGGTTGGAAAACGACCAGTCCAGTTTCCGGGCGACTACCGCCAACGGAGGAGCAGGAACGTCTGGCTGGCGAGCCCCCGAGGTGCTCAATGATGACTCCAACCGCCGGGCTACGCGGGCGCTGGACATTTTCTCTCTGGGATGTGTCTTTTACTATGTGCTCACGGGCGGTGGTCATCCGTTTGGAGACCGTTATCTCAAGGAGAGCAACATTATCCGGGGCATTTACAATCTGGACGCTCTGGACGAGGCCATTCCGCATCTGGCGGTGGAGTCTCGGGATCTCATCACGCACATGATCTGCCGAGACCCGTCCAAGCGTCCGTCGGCGGAGGAGGTGTGTCGACACCCGCTGTTCTGGAACCACAAGGAGCAGCTGGATTTCCTGCTGGAGGTGTCTGACCGGTTTGAGATTGAGCCGCGGGACCCTCCGTCGCCGCTGCTGATGCAGCTGGAGCGGGATGCGCCTCTGGTGGTAGGCTCCAATTGGCAGGAGCAGCTGGACCCGCTGCTGCTCGACAACCTCGGCAAGTACCGAAAGTACCACGGGGACCGGGTCATGGATCTGCTGCGGGCGTTCCGCAACAAGTACCACCACTTTAACGACATGCCGCCGCAGCTGCAGAAGCTCATGTCGCCCCTGCCCAAGGGGTACATGGAGTACTTTACGGGGCGGTTCCCGCACCTGCTCATGAGCATCTACTACGTTGTCAAGGACAACCTGCGGCACGAGCACGCGTTTGAGCGGTTTTTCGAAGAGCATTAGGGAGATTAGGGAGAGACTAGGGTTATAGCATTTGCGTGGAGGTCCACGCAGTATACAGCATGAAAATAAGTTATATGAGTTACAAGGGTGTAGGAGGGACTGGGTAGAAGAGAGCTTTGCTTGTGAAGTAATGTAGGAGTTATCTGTGCCTTTGGACAGTGGCTGGGGTAATTGGTGGATGTGCTTTTTTGATATTTGAAAAAAAAAATGGAAAAACAAAAAAAATTTAAAAATTTAAAAAACAAAAAAAAACAAAGACAAAACAAAGCAAGAATACCGCACTTAAACTGCTTATTGAATCAAGAGATGAAGATTCAGTATCTCGAATACGAGAAAAGATGTACTCGAGTGATTGAAATTGGAGTAATGAAACGGCAAGACAGCTAACACTACTGGTAGTTCTGTTCTGTTATCTGATCCTCTTATTTGACAGAGGATTTGGAGATTGCATCATATTCAGGTGAGGAGAAGTTGCTACTGGTACGACCATCAATATAGGCTGCTTCAGGCATTGTCTCTTGTTTAAAATGGACTGTATTGCCATGTCTAACAATGTTCAGAGAGGTGGTGAGATGGAGATAATAAATGAGGTAGATTGTTGAGCACAAGAAATCACGTGATCAATCCACCGTTTAACAAACCACGTGACCAACCCACCGTTTATAATATCATATTTGCACCTTCCATAACCGACCAGGCGAGCCAAGGCTTGGAAAAAGTGTAAATAGAGAGAAGATTGAATGTGCAAGATGGAGTATTGGTGAAGGTGATGAGAGTCACGTGTTAGGGTTGGTTGACATCATCATCGAGTTCCTGGAGTTTTGATTTGAGGACGATTTCATATTTGTTTTTCAATTTCCTAAAAATTTCACTAAATTTCTAAAAATTCGAGAGAAATCCCCACTCAATTCCATCTCTCAAAAATCTTCGTCTCTCCACCGCCAAGAAGAATCTTGGCTACAATTACTCAACTGAAAGAGGTTATCAGATGCTAATTTGCTCGGAGAGAACCGTAACCGTTCGAGACATTGAAATTTGGTTCAAATGTTGCTCTCAAAGAGGGATTCTATTATCTGAAAGATCTCCATATACTCTACAGTTATAGCTAAGATGGTAAAAGGGTACCAGGACACCCTTGAACAGCAGAACCAGTGAACGACTTATACTCTCACTGAAGTACACGGCTCTGAGATGCTTCGGATATAAGAGTCCGACAATTCCCCTGGACCTTGGCATGACAAATTTCTTGGCGTATACAGTAAGCAAGGAGGAGGGTGAGGGTGTGAGGAGGGTGGAGTGGGTATGATGTTTATTGGAGGCTCAAAATGTGAAGATCAGGAACACACTGTGATGAGTAGATGTGGACTTCTGGGTATATGATCACCTGGTACGACATGTATATCCCTCCTATCCTCTCCTCTCTCCCCAAAGTGAACTTTTCAACTGGACTTGGCATAAATAGAATTTCATCCGCTTGGACTAACAACAAACGATCAATGCATAGAGTTCATGTGGAGGAACATCTGATAAAAGTAGGGGAGTGGAAATAGCGGGTTTATTGAAAAACAGGGTAATTGTGTGCTGCTGTGAACGCTCTGAACTGTGAAAGATACTACCTTCAATTTCCTCCTCCTCTTCCTCCTAATTGTCTCCTATTTTTTTACTCAACGTCAAACCTCATTGTCTGCATATTTCACCCCGAGAGCTTAACTTTCATTTTTCAATACGATGGACGAGATTGATTAGATGATATGATTGATTAGATGGTTGTGGAGGGGGGGGGGGGGGGGGGGTAATTTGGGGACGATAACCGTGTCACGTGACCTCATTACAACCACTACCACCCTTTAAACCGCCCAAATCAACCAAATATCACCCCCTTAATCTCCCCCTTGTTCCTTCCATGAGCGGCTAAAACAGCTTAACTTTAACATGTCCTTGTCTCTTTGAAAAAAAGATGGATTAGATAAGATATAAGTATGGGTCGTGTGCCGGATTTTTCTTCTTCTCCAGACTCATTTTCTTCACAATGTGGGCACAAATCAAACACGCCTTGTACGCGCCCAAACCCGCGCCTGGAACAAAACCTGCGGTCGTGGACAACCCTACCACCTGGCAAAAGATCTTCAATCCTCCCGTCAAGAAGGAAGAGGCTCCCCTTGACGAAAATGCTGCTCCTAATGGTTCTCAGGAGATGGCCAAAATCACCAGTCTGTGGAACAGAAACGATTTGTGGCTTGCTTGGAGTTCCATGTTGCTGATTTCAGTTGCTCTGGCTCTCCAGGGACGAACCTTCAATGTCTATTCTACTTTTGCTACTTCCGAGTTTGAACAACTTTCTCTTCTGTCATCTCTGGCAGTGACTCAGGCCGTGATCAACGTGGCTGCAACCACTGTGATTGCCAAATTGGCCGATGTTCTGGGCAGATTCGAGTCCTTCCTACTCTCCGTCACCTTCTTCACTATTGGTTTCATCATGCTGGCCGTCTCACCCAACATTGGCACCTACTTTGCCGCCCACATCTTCTACGTGTCCGGATCGCAGGGAATCACCTTTTTGCTGCAAGTTTTCGCTGCTGACACGTCTTCTCTGCGAAACCGACTCTTCTTTGTGGTCCTGCCCAACGTCTGCTACGTCTTTGTACCCTGGTGTGCTGCTCCCATCACAAACGCAATCATCAAACACTCCAGCTGGAGATGGGGCTACGGAATGTGGTGCATCATTGTGCCCGTGGTGTCCATTCCAGTGCTCACCATTCTGTTCCGACTCAAAATGAAGGCAAAGTCGCTCGACATGGCAGGAGCAAAGTCCCTGAGCGTCAAGGACGCCCGAGAAACCCTCAGACAGTTTGATATCATCGGACTGACCCTGCTGACGGCAGGTCTGGCCCTCCTCTTCCTCGCAGTCACCCTCGTCAAAACATCAAAGTCCTGGACTGACACCCACGTGCTCGTCATGGTCATCATGGGCCCCATCCTCCTCGTGCTCTTCCCCATCTGGGAACGGTTCCCCAAATACCCCTTCTTGCCCATGAAGAACCTCAAGAACCGAACGCTCATCACGGGATGTTGCTTTGCCGGAATCCACGCCATGGCTGTCTCTCTCTACAACCCCTACTACATGCCCTGGCTACTGGTATGCAAGGGTCTGTCTGTCACTGCAGCAACCAACGCTTCTGCCACCCTCTCAGTCTCCTACATTGTCACCACCGTCATCGCAGCTGTCATCATCAGATACACCCGACGAGTGAAACCGTGCATTGTAGCAGGTTCGTGCATCTACACCCTCGGTCTGGGCCTCACCTACCACTACCGACAGCCCGACGTGCCTCTGGTCAAGTTCATTGTCACCCAGGCCGTCGAGGGCATTGGTAACGGACTTCTTCAGTCTCCTGCTCTCGTTCTCACCCAGTCCTCAATGCCTAAACATCTGGTCATCTCAGCCACCGCAATCTACTACACCATCAACTCCGTTGGTCGAGTTGTTGGAGACGCAATCTCAGGCTCTCTCTACAGACAGCAGTACCCTCTCAGACTCGCCGAATACGCTCCCTTCATGGACGAAGCTACCGTCCAGCGAATGGTCAACGACGTCAGAGCTCCCCTCAAGTTCGCCTGGGGATCCGAGGAACGAATCGCAGTCATTGGAGCCTTCAACCACGTCTACAGAAAGATGCTCTACGGACCCATGATCATCGCCGCAGTGGGTATCCTCATTGGTCTCACCTTCCCCAACATTAACATGAGCGAGGTGGACAACGGATTCGTCGTCGAGGAGCAGGAAGAAGATGTGCCTGTGACCAACATCAACGAGAAGAGACAGCTCCCCGAGTCCGAATCCGAGACAGAAAAGACCCCCGAGCTTCGTCACTCGGTTTCCTCCGTCGACGAGCACGACCGACGGGTCTAATATGTAGTAATGACCGTACATATACTTTTTAATGAATTATGAATATTGAAGAAAATTTGACGAGGGTTAACTATCTCTGGGTCTTCTCTTAACTAACTGGTTAAGACTGAAATTGACCTTAGATCCGCAAGACTGAGATAATGATAGGAAGAGATGTGGTAGAGAGGGAGATTAAATGAGTTGGATTTTCAGATGAATATTACGTCATCATTTGAGTCCCAGAGGTTCCGAGATCTGGACTACACCATTCAATCAGATATGATACTGAAACACACAACTTTTGCTACAGTGGTCGAATCTGGATAAAACATACACTGTTGGAATCGTCACGACACGGAGATTACAATAGTTGTGACCATTATCATGTACCACTTCGTAGACCCACTTTTACAAACATATTTGTATGTTTTGAAAAGTGGGTCGTAGAGGGTAATATGGTCACGTGAGCAGAAGAGATTGGACTCAGCATATTGATAATAGGCGTTCTGTTCACTTCTTCGTTTCTCAGTATCACCAGTCTTAGATTACAGATAGAACATCTGAGAACAAAGTCTGCCACCAACCCTAGAGGCTCATGACACTGCGATATAATGCCATAATGGTGTCTGGTTTTAGGGTCTATTTTTGTCTAGGATACCATGCTCATCTTGTGACAACTTTAACCTATTTAAGGTTCAATGAACCTCGTCAGAAATGGTCAGTTCAAAATGGGTTGTTTGGGCTTGAAATGGGCTGATAATTCATCAATGGATTTAGAATGATTTGTTAATGATGAATATCAATTCTGGACTCCATTGGGTTAATATTGAGTGAGTTTGAAGGGATAGTTGGACGTCCAAAAGTTGAACTAAATAGTGTATAGTTATTTGGCTATTAGTTGGACACTGTTGGACTTGACAGGATAATTGGAGAAACGAAAAATGAGTAGATAAGAACGAAAATAGATATAGGAGTATAGAAAGGAGTACCAGAGGTGGATAATCATGAGATTTTGGTCAAGCAGATATTTCTCATACAATTGAATTCATTATCGCATTAGCAATACAGGATTTCATCGTCCAACTAATATCCCGAGTTTAGTTCATAGAGGGGGACCAAATTGGAGGTTTCAGAGGTGCAAAAACATCAAATTTTCTTCAAAGGTAGTAATTCCCGCTGGTTATGAACAATTACTGCGTCAGATTATATATTCTCTGGTTCAATGGCTAGTTTGACATTCTGTTGGCGTTCATATCCAGTTGAAGATTAGTTGGGACTTACTTGAAGGATTAACATCTAGTAGAGTGAATTCTGAGATAACGAGGGAAGGAGATTAATGTTGCTGTAATGCGACCGTGCCTTCCTCGACCAACGAAGATTGCACATAGTGTCCTCCTCACTTGCGAGACAGGTGGTACAATGAAATCAGACAAGTCTAGATGCAAGGTTGCTTTCAGACTGGGTCTTAGTATTCTCATAGAACTCATGAACGCAGTACATTTCTATTCTGAGCATCCGAAGGTCTCGATGATGACTCAGACAAACTTCAACCACCTCTAGGAGGGATACATCTCTGGATAGGACTCATAGATCTTGTCTTAAGACCCCTTCGCTTTAAATAACTCCTTCGATTCGTTCTACTAACAGCTTCAGCAACCCTCATCACCACCTCCCTCTATCTCAGGGATCAAAATTCTATGTCCACGGAAACAAACCTCACCCGTGACCTATAAAGAATACGCTTATAGAGGCTATTATAACTTATCACGTGTTATCTGCACGGCTCTTCTCCAGAGTCCTAAACAACAGTATCCACCATTAGCAGCATACCAGACCCAATTAATACCAATGTCGAATTCCATCAATTATCATTTCTCAACATCCAGGAACACAGCTCCGTCAATCCTTCTTTCAGGGATCTACCCTTACCCTTCCTCGTGGAGAGAGGTAGTGCATGAACATGCGATGACGTGCATTGATAACACCCATAGCCGAAGGTTTAAAAAGATTTGGCTTTTTCTTATCATGACGTCATGGACAGAAGAGAGCCAGGAAGGGGTAGATGGGGAGGTATAAGGAGGGAGAAAATTGCTGAAAGTGAGATGTAGAATCACCAGTCACGTGATTATACCCCAATTCCTCCGTTTAACCTCTGTCATCTCGTTCTCCAACTGCCTCCCTCAGCCGCTTGATTTTCCTGGAGAAAAGTATAGAGTGAAACATCTGGGATGGCTCAGATAAGAAGCGATTGGATCAGCCGTATGGTTCACAACCGCCGCAGAGGCGCATCGTGGCTTATCGTAGCATGGATAGGCCGAGGAAGACCCGGACGGTTCAGGTGACCATAGATCCAGACTACTCATGTGACGACAATGTTCAGATAATGGACTGAGCCTCGGCGAGGTACTGATGAGCCGAGCGTTGTTCCGAAAGTGATATAAATACTGCTAGGGTGCTGGCATAGATACCTACCACCCACTTCAGCTCCCACACTACTACAAGATCAAACTACAATGGGATTTCTTTGCTTTTCGCGATCCAAGAATACTTCTACCACTTCTCTCCCCGTGCTCCCCGGGTCTCCTTACAAGCCCAAATCCTTCAGGCGATTCAGAAGACTCCTCTTTGCTGATGGAGGATTCACCTATTACGGAGGTGGAATCTTTGATGGAGGGGCAGGAGCAGTTGGAGGAGCAGTCGGAGGGTTCTGTGATGGATCAGCAGGACCACCAGGACCACCAAGTGGAGGATTCTGGGATGCAGGAGCGGGAACATTTGGAGGAGGGGGCTGTGATGGAGGAGGAGGAGGAGGAGGAGGAGGAGGAGCAGCAGCATGTGGTGGAGGAGGGTGTTAACTCTTCCACCGGATTTTGTTTGAGTATTTTCCGAGTATTTCTGAGTATTGAGTAATAAATTGTCATAAAGTGTATGGTAAAGAAATAGTATTAGCTTTGTAAGTATTTCTAGCTTACTCTATGTTGAATCTACGATTTTTGTGAATTTTCTGCGAATTTTTGTGAATTTTTATGAATTTCTTTGCATTTCTGAAATTTCTGAGATTTGTTAATCAAGATCAAAACGGTGCCAGGAAAAAATCCACGACAATTGGAGAGCCCAAATAATCGCTTTTTCGTGTGCCTAGACCATTGAAAGGAAATATTTATTGAATAACTGACTTACTGGGTGTATTCTGCTGTTTGACTGCTGAAAGCATGTTCATTTTTGAAAAATAACCGAAAGGTATCTCGAAAAAACGGAAAAGAAAAATAAATTGAATCAGGTACACGTGCTACACCTGTCACACACCTCTGGTAACAGTTTAGCTGCCACGTGATCTCTTCTGAGGTTGGGCAGATGGCTTACGGTTGACATACTTGCATTCACTATTGAACTGACGCTTATAGATAATAAGTGTAATGGAAATGAGAAAAAGATTATGATGAAGAAAATGAGAGAGAGAAATCACATCTCTCCCGATTCCAGGTATCGAACAAATCGTGATGTACATCTACAGTGCAAGTGAGTAGATGTGCGAGTTCTGGTTCTCCAAAGAGAAATTGATATATCATAACCAGCAAGCATTTCAAAAATGAGTGATCCGACACTGGCAGCGTTATCTCAAACTACACATCGTAGTGGTCTTTCAAGTACATCTTTTTGATTCAAAGGAAATGTAGAAACGAACACAACAACAAATGGGGCTGATTAGATGTTTTTCGGCTTTCCATTTTCCGGTCACGTGACCTGTTTAGCCACCCAAGATGTTTCAGCCGATTTTTTTGCCAGTTGCGGCCATATCCTGGTGAAAATACGGCTTCCCGTCCGATCAGCCATAGTCAAGCACCAGAGAGCCTAGTTAGTATTGTAGTGGGAGACCATACGAGAATCCTAGGTGCTGCAATTGTTTTTGAAGATTGGCGAAGGGGTTCTTTTTGTTGTCTTGGAAGCTTTCTATCCCTTTTGTAGGTTGAAGAGTGAAGTTGGATGGTTTTACCTTTCAGATATGATTCAGTTAGTCCAGGTTTGGCGCAAAGAGTTGAACATGGAATATTTGAGCATGTCTGTGGTTAGTATCAGCTACTGAATTCCATCTCAACTCCTTTAGTCATTCACCAATTGGTCTACAGGTAGTGAGAGCTGTTCTCTTTGCCAAGAAAAGTCTCAATTTAAGGTGTCGTATTGTAGGTAAGTGACTACCTCTCTGGGGGATGGTGTGGGTATTTGGAAGGCAGTAGTGGCAAGAATTTTGTTTAAATATGTACAACTGACACTAGGTTTGTCTTATACTGCTGATTTTTCTTCCTAGAGAATTCTCTCATCTGATTTTTGGATTCTTCGGGGCTGATAAACTTTTTCGCTTATGCACTATCAAGGCACGTTCCTGGATGGTACATATATTTCACACACACACGAGTACTACCAGTAATGTCTTCCAGGTAAAAGTTCTGCTGGAAATATATATAATCCAAGGTTCCACTTGTTTCTTCAGACTTGTTTCTTCAGAATCACGTCAGTAAACTCTTTGTCTGGAGAAGATGTAGTTAGACCTGCTGAGATGACCCACAGAGAGGAAGCTCTGGAACAAAAAATAAATACAGACCTATCTCGAATGAATTGGACTTGACCGATTGCACCTTTTCAAATCATATCGTGGTGTATTTACTCTCACTCGTTTGATTCAATGACCTGGTGGAAGTAGGTCTGGGAGTCGCCTTATCATGGTATAATAACAGAATAGCAAATCTCTGAATTTAATAAATGACTCCTGCCATGTGCCACAGTACTTGTACTTGTCCTATTAGCCTACATTCATCGCCCATGTACCCTATTGAGATCTGCATTCCACCATCATCTTTTCTTCATGCATGTGACGGACCCTACCACCAATGCAAGCAGAAGGATGATATTGGGTATTGAAAGCAGAGGAAAAAAATTGTTATTCTGTTGTATGTCCATTCAAGTAGTAATCTAATGTCATTCACGTTTTTTATTATTCTAGGGAAATACATTAAGCTATATATTACGCGAGTATGTATCCCAGACTCGAGTTTTCGTCGGGTTGGTTTTTTTTTTGATTCTAGGGAAATGCATTAAGCTATGTATTACGCAATTGGCATTGGATTACCCACCTCCTGACTCCCTCAAATACTCCCTCTACAACCCGATCAAACATCTCCGGTCCCTTGGCCCAGTTGGTTAAGGCGTCGTGCTAATAAGAATAGCAACTTTGCAACGCGAAGATCAGCAGTTCGATCCTGCTAGGGACCATGTTCACTTTGGTGTTTCTTTTTGCCATTGTCAGGTTGCATTTTGTGTCCTTTCGATGTCCTTGTTGTCATCCCACACCAAGACTGGAAATATCGCAAGAGAACACGAACTACACTCTTCTCAGAGACAATTGTGGCAACTTCTCCATCCATTGCAGACTGAGACTTGACGTCTCATGTCACAACCAAGCCTATCGGTTAACAAATTCTCTCTCCTCGGTTTAAAGAGAATTGATGTGCTACCTACCACCAATTCGGAAGATCTTTGATGTTATTCTACCCTGGTACGTCTTACTTACACATTGAATTTGGTTTTGAATCAATATATATTTTTCGGCATCGTTTTGAGACTCCGAATTACAACATCAAAATAATAGCAATGGTCCAAGATTTAGAGTTTCGAATATTTCAATTTAGAGTTGTACAAAACTATATTTTAAGTTCCAAAGATATATTTTAAGATCAAAAATGGAAATAAATAAATACGACAATACAGTCATTATCTCCTCAGACCCTTATAATTATGATATTAAAACTGGATATATCTGAAGCGACGACACATCCAAGGACTGTGTATATCTTAATCTGAGGGTAGGATTTTTTTTGAGTCAGTAAGAGGACCAATAAAGAAGGTGCAATTATTCGATATTTGCAAAATCAGTTATAATTACTTTGATTAAAACATTGTGAGCCATTGAGACCATCTGAGTCAACTGGAATCGGCATTCAAATGAAATTGAAGAAAAGGATTTTATAACTTTCCCTGTCGCATATACGGCATCGCTATTTGTTATGGATCGAGATAGGGACGGTGATGACACGAAATTATAATTTATTGAATCTCAAGAAGTAAAAAGCAGGCTCTGAAATTAGTTTCCGAAGCAGAAGATACCGAGGAAGCAGTTATCGGAATCAGAAGGAGAAGAGTCGTCAGTAGGCTGGGCGTCGGCCTCGGTGGAAGTCTCGGCCTGAGTGGAAGAGACAGAGACGGCCAGAGAGCTGTGAGTGGAGGTGTGAGTGGTGGTGTGGGCGGTGGAAGAAGACTGGACAGTGGAGTAAGCATACTCATCAGGAAGAGGCTTGCCGTCCAGGAAGTCCTGGTAGGAAACAGTTCCAGGAATGTCACCGGTGATCTCGACAATGTCCGACTCGGAAGTGAACTTGGCTCGTCCCACGGTGATCTGGCTTCGGTCGTTGTCGTAGATGACGAGAGCTCGGGAGATGACGGGGGGACCGGTGAGAAGGGCTTCAGTGTCGTCTGGGTGGACGGTAATGTCCCGGATAAGACACTTTCCTTCGTTGATATCGGTGCCAACGTAGTGAGAAAAGTCCAGGTCGATGGTGGTGTATCCAAACTGGTAGGTGAGGGTGGGCTTGGCATCACAGTTGATGACCCAGCCTTTGGAAGTCCAGAATCCACCGTGGGCACGAGCAACGGCTCCAACGGTGTTGTTGGTCAGATCGACGTTGATTGCTCCAGTGTCCAGAACAACGGTGTGGTTTCTCTCTCCGGCGACCTTGACTCCGTCGACCAGGAAGGAGGTGAGGGGGACTCTGTAAGATCCGTAGTAAGACGTGTTGAGGGTAGTCAGGGGACCCTGATACTTCTTATTGTCGTAGCCTCCGAAATGCACGTTGACGGTGACATTGGGGCCAGTGGGCTCGTGGTAGATGATGGGCTGCTCGGAGTTGAGCGAGTAGATGGGTCTAGAGATGAGACCCTTGTGAGCAATGCCCTGCACAAAGCTGGCATTGGGATTCTTGTGGGGGGACTGGCCCCACATTCCAATACTTAGTCCAGACGCCCAGATGGAGTCATTGCTAACGTAGGTGTTGAAGTTGTCCAAAGTAGCTCCGGCAAAAGAGACTGTGTCCGTTCCCCACTCTCCATGACCGCCCCAGTTTTCGCCGGGTCCGACGTGCTGCCAGGTGGACGAAGCAGTTTGGTTGAAACCGCCAGCACAGTGGTGGGCTAGACAATCGGTGGAGTTGGCACCTGCGAGCCACAGAAGAGGAGATCCGGTGTCAAAACAGGTGGTGGTGGTCTGGAAAGGAGTTCCAACGCTGATATCGGCATGGTAGAAGACACCAGCGGCAGGCTTGAGGACAGTAGTGTCATACACCTTGCTTCGTCTTTCATGAAGACGTGCCTGCAGCTCGGGAGGCCCATCGGTAATAAGGCTGGACTTGAGAGGAACAGAAATGACAGCAGCAGAAGCCACCGAGGCAAGGAGAAGGTTGGAGAAGATCATTGCGGCTGTTGAGGAGTATATTCAGGCATCTCATGGCCCTTTTATATACTGCTGAGAGCCGTATATGACCTTTCCATGGACTCAGAAAAAATATATTGGTGGGTAGAGTTTCAATATATGTGGGGGTCAGAGTTTCAGGGTCGTAGAACCATTCCAGAAGAGAATATCGTCGTCTTTAGATGTGGGATAATTATGTCTTCAAATGTGGAGATAATTGGACCATTCGATTCGTCATTCCTCGAGAAATCCATCAAACCAACTTGCAGATTTATTGCGACCGCACTGCGATTTTCTGGCACACATATTCGTGTGATCTCGTACACAGATTAGATTGTGCGTCCCCACCAGCAAGGGTCGTATCGCATGATGATCTGCATAAACTTGATGCCGTCTGCTCCAGAAGGGAAGTAGCATTTACAAGGGGTATTTTTCTGAGGAATTCTTTATACAAAAATCTCTAAAGTAGTGGTCTGCTGGAGGTTCTGTCGATGGGCTTCTTTTGCACTAGTCTGCACCGATATTTCTTCCATTTATAGAATTCTAGAGGTCTTAGGGGATAGGTCCATGCAAGGTTGGCCTGCATGAACTTAAAGGTGCATGAGAGCGTGCATGAGAGCGTGCATATGAGATGCATGTGGTTTGGAGAACAATCAGAAATCGTAGAAAGACAATGGGTAACCGTTACACATTGTAACGAATCGAGATCGATTTTACAGGACTCCAGCTGTTACCTCGTTTTCGCTGCGACAGAATATCTCAATTTCTCGCCCGGTTACTGTTATCTCCCCTCAAACTCCATCTCAAACCTAGGGTGACTCGGAATCTACCTTTACAACAGAGGTTACAGTAGGACCATCCGTCCCTTGTACTCGCAGTATCGTAGATATACTCACTTTTAAAGTAGCGTCCACGTTTCTTTTTCCACTTCTCCCATTGTTTCAGCTGTCCCTCTATAAGTCTTAACGTTTCATATTAGTTTTGGGAGGAGTGACAAGATATCTCTGGAGAATTGTAGTACGTTTAATACATGTTTCGAAATTTCAACAAGCCACTAATCTGATTGAATTACACAGCCTTGTGTATTATTTTCAAATATCCATTTTGTTGGTGATTTTTAACGATTTAAAATGGAATTTATCGGAGTTGTTTCTTTTTTGCAGATCAAATTCAAACCGAAATTTTCACACTCCTTGTCAAAAGATTCTCCAAGCTGTGATTCTCCATGACTAGTCAAGTGTATGACATGGAGGTGACCACCAGAACACGAGACAGCGACGTGACTACTTGCCGTCTCAGTCTCACTCAGCATGATTTAGAATCTGCTGTACACAGCTTTTCAAAGCTCTCAAAGACTCCTGGAACCTTGGAAGAAGTATCAAACTTCCATTGACCCGCTGAAACCATGTCACGCTTACCAGCTCGTTCTCAGACAATCGCTCATACAATCTTGCTTGTTCAGACATCCTTCCCTACTAGATCTGGATGACCTACACACCCAGACAGATTGGGCTTGACTATTCGATTGTCTGGATGTGCTACCTTCCCAATATCCATCCATCTACTGATCTAGCCTCCCAGTCTGAAGAACTGAGCTATATCAATGAGACATTTACCATGAAATCTTGACCTAATTTAGAAGTAAATGTCAGACCACTGTGGGCAATACAGAACACCTTTGATTCATTGATTTTCATGTATCATAAGGGTCTTTTATTATTGACAGAAGGTCAAAAATATGTATTTGAAGTGCGATTAAAATCCATATGTTCATCTTTACAGTTTCTGGGAAGAAGACTTAAATTTAGAGTTTGGATGTTGTCAAAATCCATATTTAGAGTTTAATAATTATTCACTTGGTAATGACAAGATACTGGCCTCTGATCTGGAAATATATATTGATATCAAGTTTGACTTGTGTGAAACACTCCTGGTGAAGAAGTTGCCTATTATCACAAGGCCTATATTCCCAGATTTATCCCGGAGGCAAAAATATGGATATCAGCGTGATTGTTGCTTTTCGAATTATTATGATATTGGATAATCTTGTTCCTCACTGAAGTCAGCCTGAAAAGATATTGTAGAGTCTGAAAACATTATATGGGACCAGTATTGTGACAAGAGTTACCTGATTATTTTTTTTTTCATTCAATTCGTTAATACACTCCAGGATTGATATACTCTCGCCATAGTCCTTCGCTGGATATGAAGGAGATCGAGTTCCAGAAAAAACATTTATCCCTACTAGGAGACTATCTGTCTCTCCTACTGACAAGAGTTGGTGTCACAATTGAATGATCCTGATCCATTGATCTTACATTGATCGTCTGTGGACAACTACTCACTGTGGACAAGTCTGGTGCAAGTTTTATGGGGAAAAATTTCAGCACCAGCTGTTGTGAGAAGTAAGCGAGTAAACGCTGCAACACACGATTTACTGGCACCGGTGATGTCTGGTGAATGCATTAGTTCTGTCAGGATGATGGGACCTGCCGTTTATTTTAAAACTTGTTAATTTTACGTCCTGAGAGAATCTTGGATCCCACAAAGTGATGCAATTTGCAACATCTTTACTCACTCCTGCTTCAAAACCCTTCAACAGTAGCCAAAACACGGGTATCTGTTATTCAAGACTAGCCAGTGTCCTGATCACCGTTACTCTCGTTGGGCACGCTCGAGAAAAAAATACCAGTTGGTATTCTAATAATATCTCATCGCATATGCATGCATGGTTCACGCATGTCGATGCAGTAGGTGTATGACATTCTGAAGAAAAGTAGCATCCGCTATGTAAACAGCTTAGGGCATCCAAAAAATGAGCATAATGGGATACTGCTGTGGGTATTTAGGGCCTGGTGATGATTTTTTTTATGACTTGAAGTTGACTTTTAGCAAAATCCAGACTTACAACCTTGGTCTCCACAGCAACTTCTCTCGAGATTAATAAACATGCATAATGATCTATAAATTGAATATTTTGCACTACTGTAGTTCACAGTGGGGTAATAGCCGGTTACACCAACATAGTTATCCGGGTTGCGTTCAATGGCCTTACCATTGACCTCAAATCGATCGTTATCGAACACGGTATAGGAGTTTCGCAAAAACGTGTCTCCTAGAACGCTAGTTCCGCCCTCGAACATTCCAACTTGACAGATTCCACCTTCTTTGGAAGGGCTGAGAACAGTTTCAAAAAAGATTGGTACGAATAATGTGACCATCGTGGGTACAAATAATGTGACCATCATTCTCGAAATCCAGATTGACTTCCATCGGCACAGGGAAAGGTTGGAAAGTCACTGGACTCGTTGCTCAGAGTGATTCCAGCATCCTTGATGACTTCTCTACGCTTGGCGTAAGCTGCGCTGCTGAATAAAGTGATAGTGTTTCCAGAGTCGAGCCAAACGAGGTCGTCGCTCACAAGCCCTTGTCGATGTTACATTGATATTGGAGGAAGGTTTGTCGTTCAAGCTCGCTACGGAGAGAGGATATCATGGTTGTTCGGTTGGTGTCACAAAGGCATAAAAAATGTAATGGTGATCAGGTTGGTGCTATTGACATATTAACAGCATCTGTGACTTGGTACGATTTTTTTCTACCTTCAAATCGGACTTTTGAAGCAGAGCAATCTAGACCCTTTGGCTCAGGACCCTGAAGAGAAGGTTGTGCTTAATAGGCTTCAAGTCACTGATCACTTTAGAGAGGGGAAGGTGGTCGTAGGGGAGGAGTTGGTAGTGGAGGGTGGAATCTCTGATGGATCCTTTTTTGTTTTCGCATTTTTTCCATTTTTTATTTCCCTTTTTGTTTTGATTTTTACAATTATCTCTTTGCTCAGCTCTTGAACCCTGACCCGGGCAGGATTGGAGACCTGTGTTCAAAAAGTATTAGTGTTTCACTTGTTTGCTCAGCGATGAGATCGAATGCTACATTGATCGTTCCACACACACGGGGCACGGCAGCTTCCGCACTCTCAGCGATCTGCTCTGTGTGGGGAACATTGCATCGAGGGCTGAATCGTAGTGATGTGTGAACTGGTCTACTTTCTCGCTGTAAGCTGATCTGAATAAACAAGGACTTGAACAAGCAGTATCACGTGATCACCCAGAGAGTGCCGTTTCCTTCTCGGTGGCTGATTCGTTTTTATCCTTCAAACCCCACCATTAGCACCCTCGATCAATCTTACAACTTCTTATTGGTGCATGGTGTGTAGTGCGACGAGAAAATACCACTATATAAATCAAAACACTGCAGGAAAAATCGCAGATCCAACCATCACCGTAGCGATCAAGTTGATCTTTTCGTTCCTAATTTTTGGACCCAGAATATCTGGAAAAACTCTCGTGTTTGAATTTGGGTTGCAGCTAGAGACGAGACTGACAGAAGGTGGACTTAGTTTGCGTCAAATTCTGCAAATAGTAATACTTGTTGTATCAAAATGTTGATATATCTCTGGTTAATTCACTGGAACAGTTCGTTTACCCCATAAATTTACTGGTATTCTTCTCAAGTAACGAATTAGTATCTTGTTAGTTAGTGAATGACACTCTCCATGGTGGCCAGACCATTATCATCATAAGGGGGCCTAATAGATCTCAAAAAAAATCTGACAACAAAGAGAAATGGTTCAGAGGGCACATTAGTGTGTTTGATACTGTCCAATCTGCCATTACCTATATAACTGGAGTGTTTCGAGTTGTTCGACGCTCCGTTGATATTATCAGGGTTAGGCAGGGTTACAATGGGTTATACCTGGTGTCCGTTGAAGACATGAAAATACCATATAATCCTCTGATACCATCTTCGATGGTGCTTACAGTTCTTGTGAGCTCTTCTATTTGTTCTGTTGTAAGCAAGATCTCTTCACACTGCTGGATGCAGTGCAAATGATGTCGAAATGGATACCTTCGAATCTAAGAACCATGAAAACTGGATATGAAGTTTCAGACATAATTGCAGCAGCTGGGTGAGCTCAGGAAAGTATTGCGACTTGCCCTGTTTGACCTGAAATGCTTGGAGTGTGTGTTGGATGCTCTGAGCAGTTGGTTGGTGCTTTGAACTGTCCAGCTTCCATACTCCATACGTTAAGCTGTCCAGATATTCTGCCTAGTACACTATGAAAGTCCGAATATGGCGGTGAAATCCATTAGGTGACCTTGACCTGATAACCTCCGTATTCGTTTTACAGTGACAACTTGTCTCTCACAGATCACCTTGGTGACCGAGTTGGAGTTAGATCACTTCACTAGTCTCTAACAAGAGAGATTTTTTGCGACAACGCTTCAAAGAGTAGAAGAACATTCTGGGCTAGTTTTTGGTATGATGATATTTTTTTCAGGCAAAATAATGTGTGTTTGAATCCTCCCCCTAACATCAACTCAGTGCTCTAACTTGTTCAACGACACCAGTGCATGGGAAAAAATATATTTCACGAGTACAGTCCATGCAATTGACTTCATATACCATCAATTGATATAAATGGACTACAGCGGGTATCTGTATTTGCTCATAGTTCATGTCACAGATGAAATTCAGAGTTTCGATAAGGTATCTCATCGCATCATCCCAACTTTAATGTAGGATATCTTACATAGAGCAGAATATCTCAAATCACCTTCCTATTGGGGTAACTGAACGTATTTCATTAGCTTTCAAACCGGGAAAATGATCTTACAACATATTGGCACTTCCATGTTGCTCTTTTATTAATTCTGTCTGCTGAAAAGAGAACTGACAGTGTGGTCAAATAGAATGTGAGCTGTCTTTTAGCTTGTTGAAATTTCACCATTCACTATTTTGCAATATGCCACCTTCAAAAATATTTGTTTTCAGATATATAATCTGTATCATAAATGTATGTGTTGGGAGGATATTTTTTGTATTGGTCGTCTCTTCTCGCCACATTGGTTATGTAATTATTACAGAATAAGGTCTCGAGAACTTTTTGGGAGAAAACTGTACATTTTTCTTTAAAAACGCCATTCTACCTGGAACTGAATTGCCTAATATGGAAAGTATACAATTCTTATTTTTGTAGTTCTTCAACTATCATTCTCAATCACTATAAAACATCAATGATCTTACATGGCGTGTAGGATAGCAATGAGTAGAGCATATTGTCCTGGGCTTCGCTCTGTTTCTGGGAATACCATCTTCAGCAAGTCCTTCATTTTTATTTTCAATTGGTATTACCACTACCAAGTTTTACTCTAGATGTTATACTGAATTTACCAGTATGAGAAGCGTAACTTCTAAATAAAACAACCTGCATTGTTGTGCTGAATGCCCATTTGGAAGTGACAGGAAGTAGTACGAATAATTGGAATTGCCACATCACACAGGGCTTGCATAGCTACAACTAGAAACCTATGACTTCCAAAGTGCGTCTTACCTGATGTCATTCTGGTTTTGAATTGAGTCTATGATATATCGTAGCAGGTTTCGAGCTTCTTGCATATTCAGATCTTCGAATCGATAGGCAATCGAGTGTTTCTGAAAAGCGAAAAAATAGTTATTTAGAGCTTGTAACGACCATGGAGAAGAAGATGAGGTTTGACATATCTTTTCCGCGGCATGACCGGGAGCTTGCACAATAACTACCACGTTCATTGGGAATAGTACTGAATGCAGTCGTCATGATCTGTTCTGAGTACCATGTCCAGCAAGATGTCTACCTACGCAAGATATTGAGAGATTGATGATCACTAGAAAACTTTCATTGGTATGTATGTTCGAAAACAAGACTCTTTATCAACGAGAACCCCTGCCAGCGTACTGTCTAGAATTAGGCATCCCAATCAGAGGAATACTGCACATAAAACGAGTTCTCACGGATGTACCAGCTCCCATATCGAGCTGAAAAAAACCCTCCAGATATTCTCACAGCAAGCACATCCTCCTTTTTTCCCGCTTCATCTGACCGAATGGGGAGTTTTATCCAGATTTTTCACTTATGCATACACACTACGACCTGAGGTTTCATGATCCATAAGAAGCCCATGGATATACTAGCACTATCGTCCACTGGTAGAAGTACAAGTATTTAGTGCTGTTTCTTTCCAATACATATTAATGTTACATTCCCCCACTCGATTTTGGGCCTTTCGTCCACCCCAACCCTTGATAACCCTCTATAACCCTGGAGGACTGAAAACATGTCCTAATTATCCATAATATGCACGTTCCGCAGCTTCACGAGCCAGCTCGTCTGCGCCATCGTTTCCTTCACAGTAACTGTGTGCCTTGACCTTGACAAACCCAATGACGTTACCGCATTCGTAGCAGTCCAGGAGCTCCCGAATGTCTCTGACTTCCTGCTGGTTGGCAACAGGCTCTCCCTTGGTGTTGACCCAGCCGTTACGTTGCCATTTCTTGTACCATTTGGTGACACAGTTGATGGCATACTGCGAGTCCGAGTAGATTTCGTAGTAGTGATCATCATCCCAGTCTTTAATGATTTGCAAAGCTCGCTTGATGGCCACGAGTTCGGCTCTCTGGTTGGTTTGCGGAAAACCGCCCAGTCGCTTGGATTCATTATCGGGGTTGTTGGCTCCAAAATAGATGCCACACCCGGCCTTGGCGTCTGGCTGACCGTTTCGAATGCACGCTCCATCCGTGTACACTCGATAGATGGTATCTCCCTCGTTGTCTATGTAGTTGAGATCCTCCCGGAGCATCTCATCGTAGTGCCCGTACTCGTTGTTTAAAAAATCTTGTGCAGCTTCGAGAGAGTAGAAAATGGAGTAACCATCGTCCCCACGGTACTGATTGAGAATATCTTCATGGTCGAAAATCATTTCATTGTACGTGAAGAATTTGGTCAAGTTCCGGTTCATGTCCATGTAGTTCTCGGCGTCATCGAAGTTGTTGAAGCCCTTCCACTCGGCACAGGAGTACCCACTGACCTGGTCTCTGGCTTCGGACAGGGATTCATAGATTTCAGGCGTGTAGCCTACTCTCACGGCGTAAAAGTTCTTCATTTCGGTTTTTTTTTGTTGTTTTTTTTGCTGAGGAGGTCCCTAAGATGTGCTAGGTGTCGCTAGAGCCGTCGCTTGTCCTCCCCTTTCCGCTACTAGCAGCTGTAGAAGTTATCTGTGAAACGAGTGTTTCGATCTGATGATACTGGTGAAACATGCCGTCGGTTCGATTCCTCCGTGGGAAGTATCGGAGGATTGTGAACAACAGATTGTAGGAAGGCGAGAGGAATAAATTGATGGGGCTGAACCGAGGTGAAAACAACTGATTACGGACCGAGAGAGTGGAACAAGCGTGTATAGATGAGCTGTGGTGGTGAAATTTGACAGTGATAATTGACTTTAAGTTGACATGAAATTTGACGTTGAAATTTGACATGAACCTGACGAAAGTGGATACACATCCATTGGAGATTGAACAAATAAAAACAAAAAATACTCATTCACTTCAACTATGGCTCCAAGTCCATTTTTTGTTTTTTGTTTATTTATTTTATTTAATCCACATGTTTGACACTCTGACCCTCACCTGCATTGCATCATCTCTTATCACCACGGCAAACCAACCTGCAGGAAGAGCTAAACACACCTCTTCAGTCCAAGCAAACCAAACCCAAGCCTTCCACGTCATCATCATGGTTCTACTGCGGAAATTCGAGCTCAATCCGGAACAGATTGCTCAGTCGAAAAAACTTAACAATGTTCTGTACGGAGACGACTACGATAAGATGATCTCATCAATGGGATACCAGGACGCCTCTCCAGAACTCGTCCAGGGACGACACAAGATCCGACTGGCCCAAAAGAAGTACAACGATTACTTCCCCGAGGACGCTACCCCGCAAGAGCTGTTTGACGCCCGACAAACCATGCTGGATAAGATGCTGGGAAAAGTGGGAAAAGAATGCTACATTGAACCCCCCGTCTTTTTCGACTACGGATGCAACACGTCTGTAGGAGACAGATTCTACGCAAACTACAACTGCACGTTTCTGGACTGTGCTCTCGTGACGATTGGTGACCGTGTGCTTCTTGGACCAGGCGTAAACCTCATCACAGCCACTCATGACGTTGACGTCCAACCCAGACGAGATCACGTGGAATTTGCAGCTCCAATCGTCATTGGAGACGATTGCTGGCTCGGATCCGGCGTCCAGGTCATGCCCGGAGTCACTATTGGCAAGGGAACCACCGTTGGAGCCAATTCGGTCGTTACAAGAGATCTTCCTCCGTACTCTGTCGCCGTTGGGTCTCCTGCCAAGGTCATCAAGACCGTTGAGGATCCTGATGCAAAGGAGAAATAGATGGGCTTTGATCACGTGAACGAGAACAGCCATTGTTGATTTGTTCGACGTTTGGCTCTTTTGCACCGTTCTCTTCATTGTCTGGGTTGCCTCTGGAGTTTTGGGGCATTCTAGAGTTGGTTCTATAGGGTCTTGTGCTCTAGAATCGGTTCTACAGAGTCTCATGCTTGTGGGTCTCAAATTCTCTACGATGTCATGATAGCTAGAGCTCACTATGGTGTAATGGGTGGATTTCTCTTAAGACTTGGATCAACAGGGCTATGGCTAGAAGGACTGCATCTGAATAAATACACGTGATACAAGTACTCTGAAGAATACGCGACAATACGCGTCTACATACATCTAGCCTCATTTGATACATCTAAGACATGTCTTTGAGATCTGATCTTCGTTATACCACCATAGAAGACATTCTGCTGATGATAGTTGAACTAACGGTACAAATGTTCGAATGACATTGGTATAACCTCTGAATACTTCCATCTGACCTCAAAAAAAATAATCGTACTGAATTAATCCTCGTATAATTCACCTCTCTCGAAACTCTAAACTGTGGGGTCAATATGACGACTCTTATAGTACGTACCAGTACGATACCCCTCTTTCGAGAGCTGGAAGATTGAGATAAATAGAAAGATAAATGGAACGAGAGTGGATAGCTGCAGTTGTTCTGATTTAATCATCCTCTGCTGTTCAAGTATCCTTACTCATTCACACCCCTCAGTACAATTGTAAACTGAAATTTCAGCAAGAGCTACAAGTATCGTACTCCACCACGAAGAAAAAACGACTTGCCGAAAATCACCTTGGTGCCTGCATAGCCTGGTGCTAGTGCAACATGAATTGGTGTGCTATATATCTGCAACTAATGTTGGGTGGTCTCCAGGCGTAGGGCAGGGCTTGGACGCTATATCACGGAGATCACGTGACATACAATACAAGGTCACACGTCGTACTTCAATCTCACGTGATGAACACTTTTACACCACCCATAACTCATCTATTCCCTCTCCCCACATCTATACCGACATGTTCCCGAACACGGCATCATCCGTTAAACCTTATTTGCTATCGTGCATAAATGTGGGGTAGAATGCATCATTATAAAAAAGGGGGTCAGAAAAAAAAGACGTCTGATTCTACACCTCAGAATAATGACGAGTGCAGAACTTTTACCCACCCAGCACATCCACAAGGCGCCGAAAAACGTGGCGAGTCTGTTTTACGGAAATGTGGCCGATTTCATGAGAAAGGCTCCATCTCAGGGCGACAAGAAGATGTTCATTTCAGCCGAAACTGGAGAGTCTCTGACTACTTGTCAACAGTGGGATTTGGTGGAGCTTTTTGCGTCCAAACTGTACCAATTTGGAATTGGCCACAGTTTGCGTCCCAACGATAATGATGCTCATCTGGGAGACGTGGTGCTGTTGTATGTCAAGAACAGCATTTATGTTCCTGCCGTTCACTGGGCTCTTTTGGATCTCGGAGCCACCGTGGCACCTGCAGCTGCGGTGTACAAAGCTCGAGATTTGGTTCATCAGATGCAATTGGTTCGGCCACGATTGATTGTTTGTGATGCAGATCTCAAGAGTGAGGCTGAGGAGGCTCTGGTGCTTCTGTCCAAGAAGATGCCCATTGTGACATTGGAGGAGTTGCGGGAGCCCATCAAGCGGCTCAGACAGCGTCAACGATGGCGACTTTCTCGTCCTGAGGCTTCCAAGCGAGTAGCTGCTCTTGTCATGTCGTCAGGTACCTCTGGTGGTCTTCCCAAGGCTGTGCGTGTGACTCACCATTCAGTGACTGCCAATGCCCAGTGTTCGGCGATTGTGGCTCCGAATCTGTTTGAGGACCCCAGCAACGTGATTTCGGCGGTGCTGCCCATGTCGCACATTTATGGGTACTTCAAGTTTCTGTTTGCGTGTTTCTTCACGGGCGAAACGTGTGTCGTGCACCAGTCGTACGACCTCAAGGCGGTTCTGGACGCCCAGCAGCGCTACGGAGTCACCTCCTTCTTCATGGTGCCGCCAATCATCATCCAGCTGGCCAAGTCGCCCATTGTGGACGAGCATCTGGCGTCGCTGAAAAAGCTGCGGTATATCACGTCTGGAGCAGCTCCTCTAGGTGGTAACGTGATTGAGGACGTGAAGCGACGTCTGGGCTCCCACGTGCACGTCACCCAAATGTACGGCATGACCGAGAGCATGCTGTCCACGTGCTTCAACCCCACGGACGCAGACGTAGCTTCGCGTTCCGTGGGCAAACTGTGTGGCAACATGGAGGCCCGAATAGTCGGGGAAAACGGTCTAGACCAGCCGCCCTACAACGAGACGGACCCTGACAAGATTGACGCTGCCTTCAAGAGAGGAGACGCTCTTCCTAGCGGCGAGCTGTGGATTCGAGGACCGGCTATCATGGCTGGGTACCATGGCAACCGTGCTGCCAACGAGGAGACGTTTGTTGAGGCTTCCGACGCCGCCACGGTGCCGCATTACCACCGACAGTGGCTGCGTACCGGCGATGTGGCCGTCATCGACGTCAAGGGCCGAATAGTCATTGTGGACCGCACCAAGGAGATGATCAAGTCCATGGGCAAGGCAGTTGCTCCCGCGGAGATTGAAGCGCTACTTTTGTCGCATCCTCAGGTGATGGACTGTGCAGTTATAGGTGTGTCTTTGCCCGAGAAAGGCACCGAAGCTGCTCGAGCGTTTCTGGTGCTACGAGATGGCCAGGAGAGCACTGCTAGAGAGGTGGCAGCATGGCTCAACGACCAGGTTCCGTCCTACAAACGATTACATGGAGGAGTGGTTGTTTTCCACAATGAGACGATTCCAAAGAACGCCTCTGGCAAGATTCTACGCCGACTATTACGTCAGCGAACGCACGATGAGGTTGTGTATGCGGAGCGGGCCAAGCTATAGGAGGGAAAACCTTGTGCAACGTGCTCCAGAGCATCAAAGTCGACTTTTCAGTTTTCTAAACACACTAGTAGAAATTGTAGTTGCGATTTGAGTTTGCTTCGCTCGTCTAACTCCGAATATATCCATGTATCTCACACTATCGATAGTCTAACGCTAAAGGGTCCCCAAGGTAAGAGAACAACAGACTCCTGGCAAGCCAGAGAGAGCCTGAGTGGGCCTGGGCTTCCCACGTGGGGCGCTAAGTCAAGTAAAATTTGCAGCACAAAAAAAACAGGCGTGCAGCCGTGGCTCCACGTGCTGTGGAGTGGTGAGGAGGTGACATGCCAATGCGTCATTTTGCTTGGCACGATGGGCTCACATGCTGCCAAGACCAGAACCTCTAGCGGGCGATTTGGAGCCAGCCAAATGAGGTGGTAAGAGCAACGACAGCAACTGGAGCTCCATCGAGCTTGACTTTGCTCTTTTCGACTTTTCGATTGAGCTTCTCTTAGCACCTCCAAAGACTAACGTTGACAAGGCCCGTCTTGCCAAACTCAGAGCAGCATGAGCAAGAGGTGTATATAACGTGGGCGGTCTGGCGATGGACGGTCCAGTCAAGCACACGCATCTTCCATCTCTCCAATGGCCGAAAACAACGTGACTGCCGGTGGTAACGCCGCGTTCCACAACTACGTGAACGACTTTGCCCACATTGAGGACCCTAACGAGCGACGACGACTGGCTCTGGAGAAGATTGATAACGCCAGCTTTGGCTGGGAGCACATCCGAGCCATCACCGTGGCTGGAGTCGGTTTCATGACTGATGCCTACGATATCTTTGCCATTAACCTGGGTATCACCATGATGGGTTACGTCTTCTGGGGCCAGACTATCAATGGACCGGGAACGCCCCCTACTTCGACTTCTACTCTGCTTAAGGTGTCCACGTCTGTGGGAACAGTGATTGGTCAGTTTGGATTCGGAATTATGGCCGATATCGTCGGTCGAAAGCGAATCTACGGATTGGAGCTCATAATCATGATTGGAGCCACAATCTCCCAGTGTATGGCAGGTCAGTCGGATGCTATCAACTTTGTCGCCGTTCTGTCCTTTTGGCGTATCGTTATGGGCATCGGCATTGGAGGTGACTACCCTCTGTCGTCCATTATCACATCCGAGTTTGCTACCACCCGATGGCGAGGAGCTATGATGGCAGCTGTGTTCGCTAACCAGGGCTGGGGACAGCTCATGGGTGCTATTGTGTCCATTGTTTGCATGGCGGGCTTCAAGAACCAGCTTAAGGACGCCCACAGCGCCAAGGACTGTGGACACGAGTGCCGACAGGCTTTGGACATGTCCTGGCGAATTCTGGTTGGCTGGGGATGTGTGCCTGCGATGGCTGCTCTCTACTTCCGACTTACCATTCCGGAGACTCCACGATACACGTTTGATGTGTCTCGAGACATTGAAAAGGCCCAGGCTGACATTGAAAAGTACACGAAGGGCGATACTAGCGGCGACAAGAACAATGTCGATGAAGTTGAGGCTCTTCGAGCGAAGGCCGACGCTCTGGTCGCACAACAGGCTGCCTACTCTCCTCCCAAGGCTTCTTTCAAGGACTTTTGCCGACATTTCGGCCAGTGGAAGCACGGAAAGATTCTCCTGGGTACTGCTGGCTCGTGGTTCTTCCTGGATATCGCCTTCTACGGTCTCGGTCTTAACAACTCCCAGATTCTCAAGACCATCCATTTTGACAAGGGAGACAATCTGTACTCGACTCTGATGAAGAACTCAGTTGGTAATCTGGTTCTCGTGTGTGCTGGAGCTATTCCCGGATACTGGTTTTCCGTGGTGACTATCGACACTATTGGCCGAAAGCCCATCCAGATCGGAGGTTTCCTTATGCTGGTTATTCTCTTCTGTATCATTGGTTTCGGGTTCTACAAGATCCACGATGGAGGTTTGCTGGCATGCTACATTCTGTGTCAGGTGTTTGAGAACTTTGGCCCCAACACCACCACCTTCATTGTTCCCGGAGAAGTTTTCCCCACCCGATACCGATCTTCGGCTCACGGAATCTCTGCTGCCTCTGGAAAGGTTGGTGCTATTATTGCTCAGGTTGTCCTCGGTACTCTGATTAACCACAACTGTACTAGAGACGGAAAGCCAGCTGGATGCTGGCTCAACCACGTGATGGAGATTTTCGCTCTGTTCATGCTGTGTGGATTCTTCGTCTCTTTCCTCATTCCCGAGACCAAGCGAAAGACGCTTGAGCAGTTGTCCGAGGAGCTGCATGGCGAGATCCAGTGGCGACCTACTCAAGAGGTGGAGCATTCCTCTCACGACTTCAACGAGGAGGAGAAGTCCGTCTAATCGTGTGTCATGGGCGTGTCTCTATTTTGCTTCTTTCAGGCAAACTTTATCGTTTTTTTTGTGTTTTAATTAATGTTATGTTGTCCAACCTACTTATGACAAACCGTAATCCCATTTTCCTTTTTCGCTTAACTATAAATGCCGACAACGTGCGTAATCCATTGGCTCTCGTTGTTCGGTTTCAGACGCTCGAGAGTAGTCAAAACTCTACTCCCAAGACATTGTAGCCCCGTGCGGCGCTCACACCGGATTTTTTTGACGCTCTACGCCTTCTTCAGACGATTCCATTCAGTCTGGGGGTGGTATGATGTCTTTTTCACTCATCACTCGAATACGTCCTCACGCTTGCAACATCTGAGCAAACCCAGATTCACATGTATGCATCGATATGGCGTTATCATAAACCATAGTCTTTCTTTGTTGCTCGTTTATCGACCGTATCGGGATGTGGAGAGCCATTTTAATGCGCCGATGCATGCATTTGTAGGGTGTTCTCCTGCCTGCGTGAGACCCTTGGATTCGGCAAATGCATTGGGTCATTGCCGTTACCGCTCTCAACCGCTCCGTGGCAAGACTGTGTCACAATTTCAACGGCAGAGAGCCACCCATCGAGCAGCGTTTAAACCATAGGGCTGTGCCGCGCATATTGGCTACTTTGAGCTAAGAGCCCAGCTGGCTTTAGAGCCTTGAGCCGGTTTCAGAGTCTTTTAGGCCAATCACAACTTTGTGAGGAGGTTGGAAATCAAAACAACCGGGCTGGTAGGAGTCCCAGGGTCTAGAACAGGTCTTTGAGGGGTTCTATATAGCTGCAAGTATTCCTCTGTCGGTCAAACTACTCCCGCAAAGCTCTCCACGACCCTGCTCTCGACGAGATTGCTTCTAGCCGCACCCACCTAGCTCCCGATAAACATTTGGCATCTGAAAGACTGTTTTTGTCCACATGGGTCGGTGGCTGGACCGCCGTATTGCCAACGTGGGGGTTCGGGGGGGCTTCAACAAAGAGCCGGAACCCGGTCTGCACACACGGTGCGTACCCGCTAAACTCTTTGCATCTATGGCGTCTTTGCTTTTGCCAAAAGGGGTCTACTAGCACTGGAATGCAAGTGTACCATCGACAATCGCCTCTTGGCAGCCCTCTTGGCCATCGACGGTAGTCAGGACCGGCCCTTGGCGCTCACAAGACCTCGACACTAGCCCTCACCTGCCAAAATGGTCTCGCGAACAAATGTCGATCAAGGCATATACTCAATGTCGGAAATATCCACTCTCACCCTAAACTCTGTGGAGTAGATTTGGGATACGCTGAATAGGAGGTAGGTTTCCTTTTTTTTGGTCGGCCGAGCGTCTGACAAATGGCATTTTCGGTCGTGGTGGAGCCATGGGTGGGTACAATAAAACAAACAAATTCGGACTCCGGACCCCATTCGCTTAGCGTCGTCCAGAGAAACTCGTAGACTTCAAAGTCCAGGTTTAGGCGGCTGTCAATCTGAGATGGGCACGGTCCAACGTGGCAACACCTCTCCAGGTTACATCAATCCATCTATTTTTGTGGATTCGGTCCGCGGGCCAAGTCCACGGTGCCCGCTCGACTCTATGTCTACGACAGGGGCTTTTTGTATTGCTTTCTGGTTCATTACTCGATGCTAATTGTCCTCTGGTGGGCTCTCTTCGTCCTCTTGTTGACCCACGTGCGGGATCCACGTCTGTGATTGGAGCTGGGCAAAAGGGTGATTATTTTTCACCAGATAAGATTCCACTCTTGATGTTATTATCAGAACTCTTTCTCTCCCCGCTGGATTGAGTTGACAGAAAGGGTAGAGTTGGCTTTGAAAAATTTTGTCAGCTAGATTCCATCCCAACGAGGTGAAACCGTCTCTGACAACGTCTCTGCCAACGTCTCCAAACGTCCAAATATCAATACATATATTTCAAATGGCTCAATTGCTCAATTAGCGGTTCGACCTGGACTGCGATTCTCTCCTCTTATCCAACCCTTCAAATCTGCTTATTCAGCGTTCACTGGAAACTCGGATCGGCCTGATCAGACAGCTTTTGAACGTCTGGCCAAAGTTAGAGCTTCAAAGTCGTGTGCTAGGGTCGTGTGCACAGGTCGTGTGCCGGTTTTAGAGTCTAGGGTGCATACGACGACATGGGTGGAGAGTGCTAGCGGGTTTTAGGAGGTGTCAAAGGGGTCCAGGGGCGTTAGTTCAGGTTGGAAAGTGGGTGGGTGCCGTGTGAGTCTTTTGTTTTCAAGAATCCCCTTTTTCTGGCTTTTTTGGGAATTTTTACAAAATCTTGAAATTTATTTTTGAATTTTGCAAATTCCTTCTTCCACTGAAAAAAAAACACACATCCAAACTCTGACAAAACAGAAACGTATATGATACGGTGCTGTGGCGATCCCCGAACTCCACTGTGATGATAAGACTTCTAGAAGACGATACAAGCCAACCAAGACGGTATACAAGATCTCCAAGATGCAGTCAAAAGTCCTCAGGTGCAAGATACAGGCACTAGACATGCACTACAACGAAAAACACCGCAGAAGCTCTTCTGTGACGAACAAAAGAAGGGTACATTCCACACAATGGCTTGGCATTATGCAGGTACCCTCTGTCAGTCTTTTGTCACGTCGAAAGTCACGTCGGAAGTATATCTTTTTTGTTCTTTTGCATTGGTGAGAGAGGGATGGCAGCCTGGTTCTCGTAGATATCCAAACGAACAGTACGTGAGATTGTACAAGACAATCAGATAATCAGATAATCAGATAATCAGATATCAGATATACTGTTGACCACAGACAGAGGCTTGACAAAGATTTCCTTCTGCATGAACGTCCAAAAAGAGACAATCAAGACTGGTTGTCCCCGTTAGGTTTGGTTTCTTGAAGGTGGGCTTTGTTTTTCCTCGGACCACGGGTATGTTGCCTTCTTTGTCCGGAAACCTTTGCTGCAGGGCCGCTACGGGTTATTTTCGCTTAAAAAGTCGCATACGACGTTGAATAAGACATTTGAAAGCTTCCAGAAAAAAAATTGCAGTCCCTGAGTCAGTACATGTTCTACCCTCGTCAGTTTGGTCCTCCTATGAAGATCTACAGTTGTTAGAGGCAATAACATTGACACAGAGTTGATATTTGATAAGGAGAGACGTATTGGAGAAGATTTCCGGACAATAGATGTCGTCAGTTCTTCTGGAAGAGTATCGAGTGGTATCAATAGTGTGTATTCCACGTAATATCTACTTTTCAACTAAATACTCTTAGTCTGAGGCCCAGTTGGAAGTATTGGGATGGCGGAAAGTATCTTCAGAGTGTGTTTATCAGCCTCCCTAGTTTGTTCAAATGAAACTGACAGTGGATCAGAATCGGGGATCAGAATCCATGACATGAGAAGGCTAGAACTCAAACTGGAGACGTTATGAGGAGGTTACACGAAGGTGAGAGCCTTGGAACATGTTTGGTGATGGATAGGATGGTCGTGGAATCAGTCTCTTGAGATATAACTTGAGGGTTGCTTTTTCAGCAGGTTTTTCGTTGAACAGCCATCATAGTAGGGGGTGGATACACTTTCCGAATGTGTTGCTGTATTTTTGTAAATTGGAATAATTCTTGTCGTTCAGGCAACAGAGCTACACCACTGACACTTTTATCACACTCCTAGACTCTCTGGATTTTTTTACTGTGAAATACTCCGATCAAATCGTGTCCAACAATTATAAGGTTTATCGTGCAGGTCTGCATGCATAATCAATGTCAGAATATGATACAAAGAAGTGGATAGAACGATCTATACATGGAAAATAACTGGTTAGGAGAGTTATTTGTGCACTAATGTTCAGTTTATTTCGTTCGTAACATCTTCTTTGTTTCTGTAGCGGCTTATGTCACTATATCTGGCAATGTAGCTGCTAGCAGTAGTGCTAATGTACTGTAGTTCTTCAGCACCTGATATTATGAGATTAAAAAAATTAGAAAACAACATAATATGGTCATGGACGGTTCTACCATCATGTGCTACACCTCTGGATAGCTGATTTATTATCCAACCGTTTATATCTGCTGTTTCAGGGCGACTAAAATCAGTTCCCTCTGGTACAAGGTGTAAGGAGCTACAATTATTTGTGTGAGCTGGTTTGGAGATGATGTGGAGCTTCAGTTGGTAGTCTCTCATGAACGGTTCTCGACCGTACTTCTCTCTAATCTTCACGTATCTCTCCATGCATGTTCACGGGTTGTACTCTCCTCTCACAAGGTACTTCAGAGTCTCAGCTTGTCAGTAGATCTTGCCTTGGTCGTGGGTGTGAGATAACCAAGGGTCGTTTCGAATATTATCAATATTACACTGTAACTTCAAAGAAAAAAATAATAATATCAACTCAAGGTGAAACCGCTAACAGGTATTTCTTCACAGTCACTGTTAGCCCAAATCCTATGTTCAACAGGCTGCAGATTCAAATTCCAACCTCCTGTAATGCGAGCAAAGGAAATCATTGTTAGTAGCCACTAGGAACGAGCGCTTTTCTAATTGGCTCAGCTCAGCAAGCTGTTGCTGAAGATGATTGAGGAAGATGTTCTGGCAAGTTGAATAGGATAGACTGAGACTCAGTGGGTCACACAATTATCATGGTACCTTCTTTCAAAGTTGATTTCGGAGAAGAGGGCTAAATCGATTTGGGGGACTAGTTCCTAGGTGAAGGTTCGTAGATGTATGACAACTAGACATACTCTATGGAAGTAGTGTGGTCAATCTCGTTGGGCTGGTTCAGAAGTCTTACTCCTGTAACTGAGAAATTTTCACTATATGCAATTTCATAGAGCTTTCGCAGCTGTGACGTATTAATCCTTGCCATACTTTTGGTTCCTGCTTGAAATTGATCAATGATGTTCTATAATTAAATCTGGCATAGATTACATGACCCGTATTCGTATGAAATGACTTCCATACTGTTCTAGATGAAAAATATTCATCAATATTCATCTCACATAGAATACAGGACCCTGAATTGACTTCCATTGTGTTTTTTGCAGCGAAAAGAATGATCACATAGAATACAGGACCTGAGATGAGTATGAAATTAATTCCATACATTTGGTTCCTGCTTGGAATCAGTCAATGATCTTTTGTTGCATCTAGCATAGAATATGATATGGAAACGATCAATAAAAATTATCTGACAAAGAATATAAACTACGCTTCCATACTATTTGGTCGTGAACAAATCAGTTATCTGTTATCCCCAATAGAATATGTGTGAATGTGTCAATTGATCTTACAAGGACTTGGAATCAGTCTTTGGTTATAAGATCATCTGAAACACACCACTGACTATCTATATTAAATGTATATAAACAGATTTAATTCCAAAATTCGTTCCTGCTGAAAATTACATCCCACATACAATACAGGCCCTGATACCGAATGAAGAGACAGCCATACAAGTTGCTGTGAGAGAACCGGGACTGTCGATAAAATTCATTCACATGGAATACAAGACATCATACAATTCATTCCTGCCACATACAGTTCTTCACCCTGACGTTGAATATGAAAAAGACATCCATACTCTTCTTTTGTTCCTGAATCAACTGTTAGTCTATATATCACATTTCACATAGACTACGTATGAATTGACTTCCATACAACTCGTTCCGTAACTCAATTGTTTCAATACATAGACTGCAGCCCCAATTTACTTCCATACAACTGGTTCCTGCTTGAAATCAGTCATTGTTCTAATATTATCTCGCATAGATTACGGGTCCCTGCATGATACCCTGCGTGATAAGAATCGTACAACTGTGTTAACTGGTGTGACGACATCGTACGTGATTAAAAGATGATATTACTGTGTGTGTACGTGGATCTTGTCTCCGCAATATTTTTTTCAAACAATCTCTGATTTCCACAACTCCCTCCCCCTACACTAACTTTCATTCCCCTTCATCTTATGCACCACCATGCACAACACCATACAATACGATGACTATACGATCACTACAAGGGCATAAAAGTCCTCTTTGAGCGTCTTGCAGAAGTATGGCCACACATCCAGGGCTCTGTGGTGTGCAAAAAAACAATATATATAGCTCTGGACTTTCCCTGGAATCCCCCAGCATCAATCCTCAGCATGTCCACCTTCAACTACACCCTCGATTGCACTACCGAGACCCAGGAGTACGACTTTCTGACCATGTCTGTTCCTACCGCTCCAGTGTCCGTTGAGGAGCTTCTCTTTGGATCTGGCAGTCAGCTGGAGTTTCTTGCTCCCTGTGACGCTATCATTGAGCCCATCACTCTTCTCTCTTCCAACCGGGTCTGTTGCAAGTCCGAGTTCCGGGACTTTGAGCACGAGACCAATCTGTCTTGTGCCATGCCTTATGCCGCTCACGATGAGATGCTCGCTAACAAGCTCATGTCTCGAATTGAGCGAGACTTTGCCAGCATTCAGTGCGAGTCTGAATCTGTCAAGCAGATGCTTCTGACCCTCCACTCCAACCCCTACAGAAACCTCTTTGACGCTTCCGTCCAGGAGCAGTGTCTCAACAAGGAGGACGAGCATCTGTACCGATACACATACGGTAGAAAAGACGACATCTACTCGTCCATCTGGTACCGAAACCTCATTGGAGGCAACGAGAGAGATGGAGGAGAGCGGTACTGTGCTCCTTGCAACGAGTGGTACAACACCCGCAACCACGCGTGGGCCAATCACATGACCTCGGTCCACGGCATCTCTGCGGTCACCAAGACCGTCTATCCCTTCCCCTCGGGCGTCATTCTCGATAAGAAGACCAACAAGCTCAAGGGCTGGTGTCCAAAGTGCCAGGAGTTTGTGCTTCTGTACATCAAGAAGGTGGGCTCCGTTTGGACCACTTGGTTCCGTCACCAGGACGCCCATATTCGAAAGGAGATGCAGGACCGTCGAGGAGGCAAGATTAGCACTCCCAACAACCCCCGAAACTCCAAGAAGCGGTCTGTGGACATTGAGGTTGAGGAGCTGAGTTCCGTTTCCAAGCGACTTTGTCAGGAAGACGTTGAGATTGACTTTGCTTTTGATCTTCCCGAGATTTCTCTTCTTGACATTGCTCTTCCTGGCGATCCTGACATTCCTGAGATTGCAATTCCTGAGATTGAGATTGCAATTCCTGAACTCACTCTCCCTGAGAATGCTCCTCAGTTCCATTCCAACCTCATTCTCCCTGACTCTCTCCCTGACTCTATCCCTAACATCCCCTCAGATGACCCTGCCGACTTCTCAATTGGAGACATCCAGGAGATGATGGACAGCATCGAGATGGAGACCCCTGTGGTCGCTCAGGACACGGAAACCGACGTCAGTGAAGACACAGACACCGTTGAGAGTGAGCACACCGAGGCTACCACCACCAGTCCCGAGGACGAGATCAAGGGCAATCCTTTCGAGCGAGAGATTGACGACTTTGACGGTCTGTTTGGAGAATACGACTTTTAGACCCTAGAGATATTTATTATTTATTTTATTTATAATGCATTTTGAAGTTGTAGTGGACTACCAGGTACTTGAACTGAGTGCTATATGAACAATCGCATAGATTAGTGTGTTGGAGCATAGAGTACCTGAGTGTCCAGGACTACAACAGATGAACAGAAAAAATTCATTTGATAGGAGGACTTGATATCTAGTCGGAAAGACACATTGAGATCTTCATATTGAGAATTTTAATTTTTTCCTCTCCCCTTCTCTCTTGTATTAACACCTGAAGTTTCCAATACTGAACCTATTCCTTCAGCTTGGGTAGATGATATGGAATCATATCTGGTAGTGAGAGGAGATGAAAACCTGAAATCTACCAAACTCTCTCAGAAGTGTACGGATGATCTAGATATCTCCTGTACCAGTTTAGTATCTCCTGTGACCTTGCCATCTTCCTTCATAACCTGTCATTGAATCTTCAAGACACAAGTATCATATCAATCGTAGAAACAATACTCCACCTGAGTGGTCCATTTTCACCTGAAATTTCGGACCACGTGACTTTTTTGACCTGTTGTATGGTTTCAACCACTTTTTTTGCCAGTTGCGGCCATATCCTGGTGAAAATACGGCTTCCCGTCCGATCAGCCATAGTCAAGCACCAGAGAGCCTAGTTAGTATTGTAGTGGGAGACCATACGAGAATCCTAGGTGCTGCAATTGTTTTTGAAGAGTCGCAAAGCGGCTCTTTTGTTTTTTTCTTGAATTATGTAATCTGTCCTTCCTTTTTTCAGTTACGAGAGCTTACCTGCCTGAGGTGAAAATAGCAACAAAAATTGAAGAGTCTTGTGTGGGGTTTAAAAAAAAATAGAGAAAGTGTTTTTTGGGTATTCGATACATGTTTAAATCGTTCTGAGCGGGTTTTATTTTCAAATACAACATTCTGGTTCCTGTAGACAGCATTCTGGTTCCTGTAGACGTCAGCAGATCCTGAGACTGGGGTATCACAGTTAGAGACTACTTGTAGATAAGGTTTATATTTCTTTTTCTTCGGTCCTTTCGTTAAGATTCATCTCAGCGAGGTTTATAGGGGAATCGGTGGGTTCTGGGGGCTTTTCAGGGGTTCCAGAGGGTAGTCTTCTACTCGGACCAGACCAGATTTGATGGCTATTGTCGTAGGTATTTCAAAAAAAGTCCGATAAATGGAAATTTGGAGTGTTTTTCCGTTTAACGGACTTTCAATGTTTTAACGGACTTTTCATCACTGCCATTTCACATTCCAGTCTGTTCTCCAACTGTATGGCCTGTACATGCTGAAGGTCTACAATTTGGTGGACAGATGGGTGATATAGTGTTAAATCAGTTTTGGTTGACTTGAATACCAGAACTAGAACCAACTAAGTGCTATTTGAACGGTTGGTAGATGTGTGCTTTCCCCAGGTCTACATCTATCTACCCCATACCTAAGAATTCATACTTCGAGATATGACAATTTCAAGTTATAACAATTTCAAGGTGAAGGGTTCGTCTGATGGATAATCCAGCCTGTCACTAACGGAACCTGAGAGTTGACTTATAGCAACTAGATCATTTGTCCGAACAGCACTCACTCAGGTATCACCTTCAACTTCGACTGCTAACAACTCTGCCATGCTAGTTTAGATGATCGATAATCAAGATAATTGAAACAACCAGAGGTAGGTACTGTATATTTGTCTGGTTGCACTTCTTTTTCTCGACTGTTTCTAAGTCACGTGGGGGTCTGTATCTTAGATATCCAAGTAACTCTCTAGGGCTGTCTAGGGAGCTATTAAAGTAGCTGTATTTACTCAAGAAACGTAGAATACGACAATTTAACACAACAAAGATCAAATCTCCTTCGATTCATACACTCATGAATGTCACAGGGTGCAATAATATCTTCTCTTTCTGATTTACATCCTTGTCGACAACGATATTGAATGTCACACACGATTCCGACAATAATCCAACTTTAAACCAACTCATATACGTTCATTCAATGCCATTAAAACCGTCCTAATAATCTCAAACACGTGAGTGCCCTCCTTCGGCCACAAATTGGAGTTTTTTTTTTTATTCTAGGGAAATACATTTTTTTTTTGATTCTAGGGAAATGCATTTTTTTTATTCTAGGGAAATACATTAAGCTATATATTACGCGAGTATGTATCCCAGACTCGTGGTTTCGTCGGGTTGCGGTTTTTTTTCAAAACGACATTTTTCAGATTGTCGTTTTCCATTTTTTCATATTTTCAAGAAAATTGGTCCTATGGCACAGCGGTAGCGCGTGAGATTGCAAATCTTAAGGTCCCGAGTTCGAATCTCGGTGGGACCTATTTTTTATTTTTTCCTAAACTTCTTTATTAATAAACATATCTATATCCTGCGGTGGCGACGACTCCCTCGGGGTCCTCCTCATCGACTCCAAACTCCTTGAGCAGGTTGTATTCGCCGAGATCGAGTTTCTTGTTGATTTTTCGCAGCTTGAGAGATAGTGCGACTGCACAGGCAATGGCGACCAACAAAAAGGCCGAATTGGCAGCCATGGCCGGAGCGTAGCGAGGAGCTGCACTCTTGGGGTACAAGTAGGCGTTCCAGATGGAGGTTGTGTTGCTGAGACAGTTCATGAGGGCTAGGGCTACTCCTCGTTTGGCCGCTGGTCGGGGGATGGTGTTACTCATCCAGGTGAGGGTGACGACAAAGCCCATGTAGATTGACGAGATCATGATGCACATTGCAAAGTATCTTGCTGCTGTATTGAGTGTAGCAGCAGCGATTACGAAGCTTGCAATGGTGACTGAGAAGGGCACAATGATATGGTAGAGTCGTTCGCCTGTTTTATCTGCGTGCCAGGAGTTGAGAGGCACTAGGATGGTGGCCAGGAGGTAGGGAGGGCAGGTGAGCACGAGGGTCATTGTTCTTGAAAAGTTGAGGGTCTGGACGACGGAGGGGAAGAAGTTTGTTACTCCAGCGGCAGCTACATTGAAGAAGTTGATTCCAGCAACGAGCCAGACCTTTGGGTCCTTGAGGACGAGTTTCAAGTTCTTCTTGACAAACTCGAGTCCGCTGAGATCCGAGTCCACGTCTGCTTTACCCACTTCTCGTTGCAGACGGTAGATTGCGATATCTTTTTCCTGTTGGCTGAGCCAGGAGGTTGTGCTGGGGAAGTTTGGCAGGATCTACCAAGCAAAGGGCACGATGAACACGGTGAAGGAGCCCTCGATGATGAAGAGCCATTTCCAGCCGGAGATTTGGCGCATTCCGTCCATGTTTTCCATGATGGCTGCTCCCAGGAGCCCCGAGAAGGCGCCGGAGATGAGTGATCCGCAGTACAGAATCGAGGTTCTCAGAGCCAGCTCTTTTCGAGTGTACCACGACGACAAGAGGAACAGACAGCCTGGAAAGTAGACGGCCTCGATGAATCCCAGAAAGAAACGACAGACAACAAGTCCGCTAAAGTTGCTGACGGTAGCTGTGAGGGCCGAAATCAGACCCCAGATGAGCATACAGGTGGTCAGATAGAGGCCCGGTTTTCCGAGCTTGGAGACAATCATGTTGCTCGGAATCTGCATGAGAATGTAGCCCACAAAGAGAATGGAGACTGCAGTTTGGTACTGGATTGAAGACAGACCCAGCTCGGCCTCCAGACCGCCCAATCGAGCAGTAGCAATGTTGTTTCGGTCCAGGTAGTTGAGAATGTAGATGAGCATGAGCATTGGTAGCATTCGGATATCGATTCTGCGCACAAACTTCTTCTCGACTAGTAACATGTCTTCGTCTGAGAGATGAGCCAGAGACTCGGGGAGGTCAGGAGAGACGACATCCTCCTTTTCGTCCACTGCGATTTCTTCCACGTGACTGTGAGTAGATGACGGTTTCATTTTGCAGTTTCAGGATGGACATGAGGACTTGGAAGAGGAGGTTTATATAGATGTTCTGCCAAGACGGACTTGTTTGACTTGCAGGTGAGAGAATCTGACTGGAGGTGAGGGGTCATCTGGATCGTGTGATTTGTTGGTATCATTTCATTGTTTTTTGTGCTCTTCTCCTCCTCTCCTCTCATCTCACCCTCCTAGATTAGTCCTCCTTAACTCACCCTGACTAGCCCTGACTAGCCCTGCCCTCCATCTCAGCTCGCTCAGCCGCGCCTGCGGGGTGCGTAAACGCAGTCTAACAATGTGGGGTAGACCAAGACGGGCCCTGATTCGTTTTTCCGATTATCCGAATTGGCAGTTGATCCTTGCCAAGTCTGCAGTGTGAAGAAGAAGCTATTGATTTTTTCAAGGAGGCTATGGTGATAACGAAACACTACAACCTAGCTAACTTCAACACTACAACACTCACCTCAGTATAACTCACCTCAGTATAGCTCATCAAACCTCACTAACCTCACCACCACCACCTCAACGTTTATCCGATCTTGGCAACTGACAGGGGTCCCGTCTCGCTACTGGTCTCGCTACTGGTTCGGTAGTCTCTCCGGCTTTTGAAACAATGCACATCAAAATCTGCTTCTTGGCATGTCAACAGAAGCCCAACGAAGGGTTGACATGAGGGTGGACGGTTCATCCTGATTCGATACTTTTTCCGTTATTACATTGTTATATCGTCTTCATATAACAGTCTTCATATAATAGATCATAGTACGTACCAGTACTCCATCCAGATCACTCACAGCTCTCACACACTCTACATGTCCACCCTGCCGATCACAGCCAACACAACCGTTTTCTCCTTGTGCGAACTCGGTGGGGTACACTAGACAGTTACTCCGTATAGCTGTCAGACCTCGCTTAGATGCATGCTTTTTTGACAGGAGATGGGCTTTGAATTAATTTGTATGGATGTGTTTCTTGAGTGGGGGTTCGATGGTCTTTGAATCTCTTCAGACTTGGGTCCATCCTCCTTCATAAAACACATTCTTATCTTCTCTTTTTGATTCCTTTTTTTTCACCCGTTTTTTTTTTTTTCTTGGCAAATGCACGAACTCGAAACAATGAGAACCCAACATTGGAGGCAATTAGGGGGATAGAGAGTGTAGAGCCAGCGGGGTTGGGGTTGTCGATTTTTTTCCGCGTGTAGAACATGGATTTCACCCTCGAAATAATTTATTTCCATTTATTTGATTTTTTTGTTTTTTTTTGATTCTTTGGAAAAAAATTTGAAAAACTTTTTTCGAGCTGAAAACGAAAAAACAAGGTTTTTTCCCACACATCCGGTCCCTTGGCCCAGTTGGTTAAGGCGTCGTGCTAATAAGAAAATAGCCTCTTTGCAACGCGAAGATCAGCAGTTCGATCCTGCTAGGGACCATTCTTTTTGCTGCCGAGATTCCTACCTGGAATGTTTCAGGTTCTCTTCGGGTCTGTTTTTTTTCCTTGTGATTGTTCTCGACCAATCCTAAGTAAAGTGTCAACTAAGTCAACAGGGTATCCCCCAACAATAACGAATATGAGACGGTTTTGTATGGCAACATGTGTATATTTCTGAATATTAGTTAAGAAATGTGACATTCTCAATCGACTGAATTTACTACATCTCCTATTGCTTCTCTGGAACACCAAATTTGAACCCCCAGCTGACTTTTATGTTTAACTAAACCCAAGTAAACTCAGAGAAGATGCATACCTTGCTAAATCCAGGTGAATATACAGACAATCTTGAAATAGAAATAGCAGGTCAGATTCAAGCCAAGTGCAACTCTCTAGATGAAATATCATACTGCTTCGAAAGAACTTCATCGATCAGATTGGCAACTTTTAAATGACTACTTTCAGGTTAGAAGAAAGTGGCTATCTGAAGCAGAAAACGATATGTAAGAGTATTTCAGATTGGAGGGGCGTTCATTATGACGTGTGTGTGATGATGTACATTTCAAATACTCTTTCAGCTAGAACATGTGAGTTATACAAGCACTACAGTGTAGTGATGTTTGGCTAGAAGGTCTTCAGAAACCAATCCATATTGGTAATTGAAGTAGTGGATATATAGCCCAGAGTGCAATTATACATCGACGAGAAAACTTGTCTAGCCTATATCCATACTGCCAATTGAGATAGCTAGGGTGTTCTCTGCAGCAGTAGAGAAGAGAAAGATACCTTTCCAAACGACTTTTTTATAATGAAACTAGGTTATATTATTATATCAATCGAATCGCCTGGTCATTCTGAATCTATCTATGAACTCCTCATGCTTGTGAGACGAATAAATCGTGTTTTGATATACTCATTCCAAGTCTTATACCTCCACTCAAAACTACTATATTACTGATCAGATCTCATTAATTTTTGTACCAATGGATTCGTCTCGTTCTGTGTGTTCGATTGATGTACTTTTCATCCCATTTTGACCTTCTTTCATTGTTTTTGTTTCTCCATGTCACTATAGAGATGTTCACCTACAGTATAACCTAATGTATGCCTAAAAACGATTCCTCACTACAGAGGGCTCAAAAGATGGAATAGATATATATCCTGTAAATTCAGCAATTATTTTTTCATTTATTTATTTCATTTTTAATTAATTTATTCATTTAATATCATTTATTCCCCACTAACTTTACATCAAAGTAAATCATGCATGAGTGCCGCACCTCAGTCCAGACACCTCATCACCTCCACGTCTTTGATATCATGTCTGAAAGCTCGGCTCTGAGGGCGTTTGACGCGTTTCCGAAAGTCGACACGGCGTACAAGCGTCAATCTACACGTGGTGGGCTTGCCACGGTTGTGATTGGTCTTTTGTGTGTCGTTTTTCTCTGTTCGGAGCTCCGTGGATACTCCAATGGCCATGAGGAGCATCTGTACACAGTCACAAAGGCCGTGGCAGAGACGATCCAGCTCAACGTGGACGTGACGGTGGCCATGCCGTGCAAGAGCATCAAGGTGATTGCTCAGGACTTCTCCGAAGACACATTCTTTGCTCACGAACTGCTCAACATGCAGGGTCTGACGTACGATTTTGGTACGGAGCGGATGCAACACGAGATCCACAGCCACAAGGCGTACGAGATGAACAGCCGGACGCTCAAGAAAAGCAAGTTCCGACACTCTCGAGTCGGAGCTCATTCGACAGACCCCCATTGTCGAATCTCGGGCTCCGTTCCAATCAATCACGTGGAAGGAGCACTTCAGATCTTCAATCTGCCCGATAACCAGTACTTTTTCAACCCCATGAAGGCGTCCGAAGATCTCAACCTCACCCATGCCATTCACGAGCTCTCGTTCGGAGACTACTTCCCCAAAGTGCTCAATCCCCTTGACGGAGTCAGCACAGTCACCCAGGAGCCGCTCATGTCGTACCAGTACTTTCTGTCGGCTGTTCCCGTGGAGTACAACTCGGGCCGAAAAAAAATCCACACGTACCAGTACGCTGTCAAAAAACAGACAACCAACTTGCAGGAGCACTTTGTCACCCGTCCAGCAGTCATTTTCCACTACAAGTACGAGCCCGTGACGCTCAAGATTCATGATACCAGAGAGACGCTCACCGTCTTCGTCGTCAAGCTGCTGTCGATTCTCGGAGGGCTGGTGGTCTGCGGATCGTGGATTGTTCGTGGAGGAGAAAAGGCCTACGAGAAGATTGTCGGCAAAAAGCTCAATTACGCCTCCTTGCACTCTGGAGGGTTGTTGGACCGCAAGAGTTAGCGTGAAAGAAGTCACGTGCTAAAATTAATGAATATAGAATACTTACCAGCCAGAGTGTGCTGGTTGCAATATAGTCACCTTGGTTTTTAGGTCTGAGAGTAACTCCATACATTTCCTCGGTTCATTCCATCATCATTGTCTATATCTAATAAGTGTCAATCATATGCTGGAGGAGCTTTGCAGAGCTAATTGGGCTCTTTTTCCACACCTTGGAGACCCCGCCTTGCTTTGGACTGTCCATTAGCAGAGGAGCAAACACGTCCAGAGCCGTCTTGATAGTCATGGCCTTTCTGTCCACCAGCAGTCGGATGAAGGAGCAAATGTAGATCATGACGTTGGCGTTCACGTTGGGCACGGCCTCGAGAATATGTGCAGCCACGTCAGCCGTATTATCCACTCCTCCTCCCATGAACGGAATCCGACTTCCTGTTCCTGCTGCAATGGTCTTTTCCGGAACAGACAGGTATGCGTACTCGGGGATGATTCGCTGCGATAGAGACGCCAGCAGAAGATGCAGTTGAGACGCTACTGACTGTGGACCCAGCGGATTCTCGTCCAGAGCCTCCACGTTGAAAGCTGAGCCTGTATCGAGCCAGTCTCGAATATCCATTTCCAGATGCGGGTCTCCGGGAGATGTAAAGAGTCCAACGAGAGGAGATTTGGACGAGTCTTTGGAAACAGCAGCAGTTCCGGGTTTCTCAATACTGGGTCGAGCAGACCGGTCTCCTTCGTCTCCTGCCTCTCCATCTCGATCAACAACAGACCACAGGTAGTCCACGCACTTCCAAATCTCCTGGGGCATGTTGCTGACGACTTTTCCTCCGTCCGACAGTCCGTTTCGAGCTCCATTCGGCAGTCTGGACAGGTAGTCGAGATCCGACCCGAAACAGGAGGGCAGCACGTCGTAACCCGTGTCGACAAAAATGTCCTTGGAGTCCTTGACGTGCACAATTGCAAACGAGTCACATGACGGAGCTCCAATCGCTGCAGAAAACGTCACCTCCACAATCTCCTGGTCTCCGGGAAGTAGTTGGCCCGAGGAACTGGACAAGGTGATACTGGGAGACGACTCCTTCTTGTCGTCGTCAAGACCAGACGTTTGCGAAATCTCCCAGTGAGCAGTCGTATGGCCCGTGTTGTGGATCACCAGAGGCACCGTCTGAGTGGTTAGAACTGCCAGCTGAACTCGCAGACTCATGGGTGAAACAGTCACTGCAGGCCGATCCAGGTTCTCCTGCATGCCCACGGACTTTAGATAGTCGTTGACAATCTGGGCTCGTTTGTCAAAGTCGATCAGAGGCACCGACAGCGCAAATTCAGCCGAGACGGGCTTGTGGTCGCTCGCAGTGTACTCCATATGGCTATGGTAGCCTCTTTGAACGAGCTCACAGCCTCCCCAGGCCCGTGAGAGAATTCTGTCCGTGTACGAAGGCGTCCGAAGAGTGTCCAGCTCGGAAACAGAGTCCTCCACGTACTTGTAGGTTGGAGGGAAGTTGATTGGGAACTCGTTGAGACCTGCTAGAACTCGTCCGTCTCGAGTATCTTTGAGAAGCTGGTCGTGGGCCAACAAGCCGGCAAAGTCGTTCTTTTCAATCAGCTCCAGAGCCTCCTCGTGGGTCTTGTCCACCCGGTAGTTGAGATCTCCGAGGAAGAAAATGACGGTTCGAGGATCGTTTTGAGGAGCAGTAGCTGAAACTTCACTGACGACGCTGAGATTGGAGTTCTCGTGCGGTCTAGACGGTCGTTGAGCAGCTGCTGCGTCTGCAGACCAATCAAACACTCCAGAGGAAACTGCACTTTCCGGATCATCGAATGCTCGTCCGTTCAAGTTTGGAGACATTTCCGTGATGGTTGTTGCAGCGCTAAAGGGGCCTCTGATGCTCTCGTTTTCGTCAGGTTCGCTTTCAGACGACTCCACAGAGTTGCCCAGAAACTCGCTGGATGCATTGTACTCTGCGTATCGAGCATCGTCAGCCGCCAGAGAAGCAGAACTGCTGTTGTCCTTCACCTTGACCTTGGCGTACCATTCGGGCTGTCCAGGCAGCTCCAGACGACGGTACATCTGGTCCACCTCCCATCGTCGACGCACCACGTTGTTATCTCCTGCTGAAAGATGACAATTGAGGAAACAGACGCGTGTTCCAGGCACGAAAAAGCCGCCCTTGGACGACTGGGTGCTCGTGGCTTCCCGGCCAATGTGCATTTCCACCAGAACCGCGCCCTTGTTGCCCCAGACACCGAGAAGACCTGTTCCGGCTGACTTGACTCGCACGTCCGAAATCTGGCTCATGAGCGACTTGCGAGCAATGACGATGATCAGTAGACCAATCAGTTGGTTCGAAGAAACCACGTAGTTGGAGTACGGATCGTAGTATGCGTTGTTGGTAGAGGAGGCAGAAGTGGAGGATTCGGCAGATGTGGAGGATTCGTATCCAGATTCGTTGTCAGTATTGGAGGTCTGACCTTCGGATTTGGAGGTCTCACTCGTCTTCTTCGTGTCAGTCTCCTTCTCACTCTCCTTCTCAGCCTCCTTCTCTTTCTCCTCACTATGGTCACCCTCGTGGTTCACCTTCTCGAGGGTCTCAAGAACAGCCGCTTTCCAGCCATTGAGAGTCTGGGCAGTACTAACCAAGCCACTCACCGGATCGGCCTCCTGCAACGCCAAAACGGTGATATCGCTCTGGGGAAGAAACAACGAGTCAAGTTGCTCGTCTTCAACCACAGGAGGAGCCCTGTTGTGGACATTCCACGTGACCAGCCGAAACGACAGCTCCTGGTCGTGCAGAAACGAGTCGATTGAAATCCCGTTGCTGGGAGTCGGAGATTTCAAGTCTCCAGTGTCAACTCTCACCGTCATCCGAGACCGAGTACTAGTGGCAGTATTTCGCCGTCGATACACTCGCTCGTAGTCCGTAGGTGTAGATAGACCCGCGGAGGCGTCCATAGTCACGTGAGGGCTTCTTTGGCCGCTCGCGATCGGAGTTTGGTCTGGATCTTCGATCTGGGTCGTTTTAGGAGTCGATGGTCTGGGGGGGTCAGACACGACCTTGGGGAACTCCATTTCAGAGTCAGAATCTGTTTCCGACGGTACTCGGACAGATGTATGGTCTTCGGGGGTAGACGGAGCAGGAATAGGAGCAGGAGCAGGCGGAGTCTCAGACTCGACAGTCTTCTCAGGCTCAACAGAATTCTCAGATTCGACAGGAGTCTCAGACTCGACAGAATTCTCAGACTCTGTCTTAGTAGCCGTCTTCTCAGACTTGGACGGAACAGTCTTCTCAGACTTCTCAGATTCAGTCATTTGAATCGGCTTCTCAGTCTTCGTAACCGTCTCCTGAAGGGTACTCTCAGACGGAATCGTTTTCTCAACGTGCTTCTCAACCTCCTCATCAGAATCATCCTCATCAGACAGAGAAAACAGATCTGGTTGTGATCCGGGCTCTTGATCTGCTTGAGATTCTTTCAGGTCAGATTTGTCGTCAGATTTGTCGTCAGATTTGTCGTCAGATTGGTCCTGATCTTCCAAATCCTCCAAATCTCCAATCTTTTCACACTCTCCAGTTTCACACTCTCCAGTTTCACACTCTCCAGTAACAGCCTTCTCCTGACTCTCTTCAATGTCCTCATTCTGGTCTTCAACATCAACCTCTCGGTTACCCTCCTCGGCCTTGGTTCGTTTTTTCGCCATGGTTGCAAATAGTGGACTGCCTGAATGCTGGACTGTCTGTCGTGTCAGAATCACTGAGGACGTGTCTGGCGTGCTTCTCACATGCGAGGTTATCCGGAAGGCGGCATTTTCTCGGATTAACTTTGGTTATTTGGGATAAATCGGGGAAAATCGGGAAAAATCGGAAAAAATCAAAATACTCAATAGATCACGTGATATATCCCTTGTAAATATCAACACAACCTCTTACACCCCCCAAACACCCCCCTGAACACCCCTTCATACTCCAAACTAATCCCAACCCAATCTAAATACTACACGTAATTACAGTAACCTCACCAGGGGCTACCTCGGTTATATTTGCCACCAAAAGGTTCATTCGAGATGTGAAAGGGGTCAGTGGGTGGAGTTGTCACGTGTTCAAGTTCTGGATTTTGACTTTGAAAAAACAATCGAAAAAACCGGAAAAATCGGAAAAATCAAAAAAAAAATGAGACAAAATCACAAAAATTCACAAAAATTCACAAAAATTCGGAAACCCCTAGAAATCACATATCTTCAATCTACTGTGGATATTTTGCTAATACAACAACATCTCCTCAACTTGCCATGTTCTTCAACCTGCCTCTTGTAGCTGGGTTCTTCGACTTGCCTAGAAAATCTCAGAAATTACAGAAATTACAGAAAAAAATTAAAGAAATCGAAAACGGTACCCTGGCACCCCCTGACACTGTAGACCATCTAACCACTTGCTCCTTCTACTATCCAACCACTATTTCCGTGTGGTGATTCTGTGCTTGTACCGTCTATAAGGTGTGTCCTCACCACACAAGGAGGACACACCTGACAGACATCACAGCTCATCAAAGCTATGACCTTGCCCCGCCGACCAGGATAATCTCACATTACACTACTTCTACTTGTCAAGCCATTGTTGCCATTTTCGGTCGTCACAAATTGGCAAGAGACGGACACACGTGGACCTCTGGACTAGGCAGACGGGCGCGCTTGCGTGTAAGAACGGGCGTGTGAAGGCCCGACCGAGGTTCCGCAGCTTGCTCCTTCCGACTGGAATCGGGCGTTGGCACAAACCCAGGGTCCGTGTAGTACTGGTTCTCGTTGTTGAGGTACTCCCACTTTGACGACGTCGACAGCAGGAACGCCTTTTCGTTGTGGAGTACTCTCAACAGTGCCGCCCAGTCGTGCGCCTGGTAGTAGCAGGCAAATCTATTGAAGGAGCTGGAGGCGTCGCTCAGACTGGACAGGTTCTCCAGCACGTCGATTGACAGGTATCTCAGCAGAGCGCTTGCTTTTCTGTGAAAGGGCACGTCGAGCTCCGAGAGCAGTGTGAGGACGGTGTCGAGATGGAGCTCGGGGCTGATATCTCCATTGTCCACTTCTTGTCGCGACTTTTCGAGCTCCTCGACCACGGCTGAGCTCGAGGTCTCAAAGTACTCTTTTCCCTTCTCGTCGAGATCGAGAAAGATGCTGGTTGAGACGGCCGTGTCGGCAAGTGCTCCGGAGGGTATCTTGGTGGGGGTATTGTAGTCTGAGAGGTATCCAGGGTGGTATCGTGAGTACATGTTGTGAGTGGTGTTAGTGTAGTTTGTTGGTAAAGGTAAGTTGGGTTAAATAGGTTTTGTCGTGAGACACAAAAGGGTTAAGTGGGTTAGAGTGGAGATGAAAAGATGGATATATAAAAAATAAATATAATTAAATAGAGGGTGAGAAGGTAATGAAACAAGTTTACTCGACTCAATTGGGCTAGAAAGAGGTGAATTAGAGACAGTATTGCTACGAGAGAGACACACTCACTATTGTACCATCTTACCGAACATTTACTTGTATCTTGTTAGGTTAGTTGAATGATAACTAATCTCTTCAGATCAACTGAACATGTCATTTTCTGTCTGATAATTCAATAAAAGTTGAATCAATCACAGATTTCAGAGTGGAAATGGTCCTGTACTGGCTTTGGAGAGTGAATAGGCTGTCTTGACAGTAGAGGAGGTTCATTTGACACCTTAACAATACACCCCAAAATCCAACTTTCTTAATTGACATATTTGTTAAACTACTCCGCTCTATCGAATGGTACTTTCAGAAAAGGGGATCGAAGTTGCAAGACTTTCAACACTGTAGGTGCATCAGACGGATGTATTTGTATTGTAAATCAGATCTTCTTGGGGTGAATCCTTGAATCAGGGTCATATCTCAGTGTCATCCAGGTCTCACCTCAACTGTACACTCAGACGCTCATTCTGGCTTCAATTCGAAGCTACAGTTGATAATTGGATTGGGATAGATCATTAAACGCACTTGATAACTCGTCCATTGTTGTATCTGACTCAATATCGACTCTGTAGTACGTAGTGCAAGTTGAACTCCACTATTCTTAGGTTATATCAACTAATACTCCTTGTACTTAACATCACAGTTAAGAAACGTTCGTGAATTTCAACCACATTAGTTGATAGAGGAAAAGTTGTAACCGTCGAACAGAACTTCACCTTTACCAACACTAGAGGTATATGGCTAATTGAATACTTCAAACATACCATCAAGGCTTTAGATACATGTCATATGCTGTTCTCCTTGTGGTATCAACATATTATAGGCTCCTCTGATACCACTTGTAGTCCATCCCTCAGTTGTTGATCCAGTGAATCCTACAGTTCAAGTACGAGTAGTAATAGTCCATCAGTCACGTGATCCAAACCATTCCATCGTCTACCATTGAAACAGCTGCTCAGATTGTGTGAAATTCAACCTCCAGTTCACTATTAATGTTTAGAAAGGAGTTACTTTAACTGTACTTGTTGGGATGACCTCATTTCACTGAAAGTCTATTGAATTTGTTGACCTGTCCTACCATGTTGTTCAGGGGTTTGTTCGTCACATCTATTCGTCAACTGCCATTGAATTCCACCAGTCAAGTCTCTAGTTGAAACGGATGAGTTCGAATTATTCATCTGATGGATTCAACCTCCATTTTATAGTCATATAGATGTTTAATAGATCCACCCAATTTCTTCCTTCATTCAGGTGAAATTTCAACCCAGTTATAGTCTTAGTCATATCTAGAGTCATCAGACAACACCCCTTCAGTCAAATGAATTCGTTGAAGCAGTTAAGAACATTCCTCTCACACATGCACAAAGTCCACAGAATTGCTTCTTTCCTTTCTAACCGTACTTCTACCATCTGCGGTATCCACCCCACCAATGGTCTAGGGCTCTGAGAGTAACTACAACCCGCCTAACAAAGTTTTGTTGGAAATAGTTGGATTTAAAAGTCATCTGGGGGTCCATTTTGGGCCTTTGAGAGGTGCTAGAAGCGCGAGGAAGGATCCATTAGGTAACCAATGGACATGTTTTAAACAAAATCAAGGACTTGTACTTGTTCAAAGCGTGGAACAGTCAGATATTCGTCATATCCTTCAATCTAGACTCTCTAATTCAATACTGATATTAGTCCTCAAGACGGACGATATCATGTGACTATAAAGTGAAAAACAATGTAGCACACGGTATTACAGTAACCATCACTTGGTGTACTTGTACTGCACTTGTACCAGTACTTATACCGTATTGTACATCATAGTTACACATCGAGCCCAACTCCACATCCCCCCCCCGTCTAATAAAGTTCAATGATACGCGTCAATTGAAATGACCACTGTGATCATCACTCTCTGACCCTCATCTTCCTCCTCCCACACCCACAATGCCACTTTCTCTAACGTCGGTGTTTGTGGCGGGATGCTGTCTGAAACTGCTACTCTTCTCAGCATACCATTCCACGGACTTTGAGGTCCATCGCAACTGGATGGCCATCACATACCATTTGCCGATTCGAGAATGGTACACCAACTCTGTGAGCGAATGGACGCTCGATTACCCGCCGTTTTTTGCATACTTTGAGTGGGTGCTGTCGCACTTGTGTCCGACCAGTGTCGTGGCCGATGGGGCTCTGGATCTCGTGGCCAAGGGGTCCTATGGAATGCCAACCGTGGCGTACCAGAGAATCACCGTCATTGTGTCGGAGATTCTGCTCTTTGTGGCCTGTCAATGGTACGTCAACTCGTCTGTCGAAGACCGTCAGAACCTCAATATCAAGGGAAGTCATGCTGGAATCACCCGAAAACTGTCCACAATTAAAGAGTCCAAAGAAGAGACTGAAGAGACTGAAGAACCAACTCATCCAGAACTCGCAACAACAACAAAACCAACCGCAAAACTACGAGCCTTCGCTGTAGCATCCTCAGTCGTCCTATCTCCTGGATTACTCATCATCGATCATATCCATTTCCAATACAACGGATTCATGTATGGAATCATGATTGCAAGCATGGTGGCTGCTCGAAACGGCCAACCATTGCTGTGTGGAGCTCTGTTTGCCATCCTACTCTGCTTCAAACACATTTACCTCTATCTGGCACCCGCCTATTTCGTCTATCTTTTGCGAGTGGTCGTTTTGCCTGGAAACTCGTTCAAAAGCCTACGAATCAACTGGAGAGACTCCGTGCTGCTCGGACTCATTGTCGTCGGCACCTTCACCATCTGTTTCGGCCCCTTTGTCGCTTTTGGACAGCTCGAAAACCTCAAATCGCGTCTCTTCCCCTTCTCGAGAGGCCTCACCCACGCCTACTGGGCTCCAAACTTCTGGGCACTCTACTCCTTCGCAGACAAGGTGGCTGTGACGGTCACAAAGGGCCGAGGAGCCATTTCAGGCGGAACTCGAGGCCTGGTAGGAGATGTCGTCTTTGGAGTACTGCCAAATGTATCTCCTTCAACCACCTTCTTCCTGACTCTCTTTTACCAGGTGCTTGGTCTGGGTCCTCTGCTGATGAAACCCACATACGCCCGGTTCGTCGGAGCAATCACCTACTGCGCCTACGCGTCGTTTCTGTTTGGCTGGCACGTGCACGAAAAGGCCATTTTGATGATCATCATTCCGTTCACGTTTGTGGTGCTTCGAGACAAACGGCTGCTGCTTGTCTTCATCCCCCTGACCATCTCGGGCTACATTTCGCTCTTCCCGCTCATCTACACGTCGGCAGAGTTCATGGTCAAGATTCTCTACACATTTGCGTGGTTCTGCATGTACTTTTTGTGGTTCAACCATCGACTTGTGTCGGACCACCGAAACAGCATCACCACTCGCGAATTCCTGCTCGATCGAGCCTCCTTCTTCTACCAGATGGGTTTCATCCCTGTGGTGGCTCTGTCGGTGATTCTCGACGGAAAGGCAAACATGGAGTTTCTGGGACTCATGATCATCTCCGTGTATTCTGCAGTGGGAGTGTGTGGCTGCTTTGTCGCCTACTCGTGGCTCTACATGTGTGAGCCGGGCATGTGGCTGTAGTATATAGAGAGATGTAGACATGTAGATTCAATCAATAACTAGACTAATAACTTATAATAAATAGTGGGATGGGGTGAGAAGTGGCTCCTACTGATCTCCTCCTGTTCTCCTTCTCGTTCTGAGACGATGTTTTCTCTCCCTGACTTCAGGTTTGGCCTGAGGGTCGGTTTTGGCTTCAGGCTCGGATTTTTCCTTTGGCTCGGATTTTTCCTTTGGCTCGGATTTCTCCAGCACCTTTTTGGTCTGGGGCTCGGAATTTTCCTCTGACTCTTTCTCCTCCTGCTGCACCCTTCTTCCCTTGAGCTCCTTCTTACGGGCCTTGCGATCGGCTCTGATCTGAGCACATGCGTCACAGTACCAATCGCCTCGAGGAGGATGTTTGAGACCCACGCATTTCATGTGGAACCACTCGGTTTTGCACTTTGGCGAGTCGCAGGCGATCATTCGGCCCTGGGAGCCCTTTCGACACGTGCAAAACACCTCTTCCACGGGCGGAGTTGGAGGAGCTGCTGCAGCGTCTGGACCGTCCTCCACGGAGTCTTGCGTCATCTTTGTGAGCGTCAGAGGTTTGGCTGAGCTTTGAGATCTTGTTCTTCGTCGAGGGACGATTTCGGACGGGGTTTCGGAGGGAGCAGGGTCTTCTAGAGCGGCATCTTCTGGAGTAGCATCTTCTGAAGCAGCTTCTTCTGGAGCAAGATCTTCTGAAGCAGCATCTTCTGAAGCAGCATCTTCGGAAGCAGCATCTTCTGAAGCAGCATCTTCGGAAGCAGCATCTTCTGAAGCAGCATCTTCGGAAGCAGCATCTTCTGAAGCAGCATCTTCGGAAGCAGCATCTTCGGAAGCAGCATCATCTGGAACAAGATCTTCTGGAATAATACCATTGTCCTCTGAATCTTGGTCCTCTGAAACATTCAATTCCATGTCTGAATCAGCTTCCTCCGAAGCAGCTTCCAAGCCAACTTCCTCTGAAGAAACTTCCTCCAAAGCGGCTTCCAAGTCAACTTCCTCCAAAGCAACTTCTTCATGCTCCTCCTGCTCCACCTCCACAGCCTCCTCCTCCACCTTCTCCACCTCAGACCTCCTCCTCTTTCTAACCCTGGACGCCTCCTCAACATCGACAATATCCAACGAACTGAGCTCGTGTATTATGCGGTTTTCGCGCTTGCGACGCCGCAAGCTCTTTTCCTGCTTCCGCCTCTCCTTCTCCTTCTTATCTTCGTCATCTGGAGGAGTAGACGGAATCAGAGGAATCGGCTCTTCCGAAGTAGTGGTAACTTCACCTCCAAGAGGAGAATGCACAGAAAGAGACGCAGGTATACTGTCTGGAGGAGACTCTGGTAACGCCTCTCGTTTCTTTTGTGACCTTGGAGATTTTTTTGGAGACCTTTCAGTTCCTGGAACCAACTTTCCATTCACCTTAATTTCAGTTGTAGACGTAGTTGCAACTTCAACCTCTTGTTCAACCTCTTGTTCAACCTCGTGTTCAACCTCAACCTCGTGTTCCACCTCGTGTTCACTTGGAAGAACTTCTGCTCCATTTGGAAGCTCTCCCTCATCCTCCCCCTCCTCCTCTCCACCTGGAAGCTCAAAAGCAACTTGAGGTATGCTTGTGACACTTGCACCTCCCACGACATGCCTCATGTCACCATTCACCACCTCATGACCATCGTCCCCACTGGCCAAAACACGCAAGGCCTGATGCCCCTTGGCCAACTCGGCATCCACCAAACGAGCCACGTCAGCAGCTTTAACCGCACTGTTGTGCTGTAACATGGTCAGCTGATTGTAAATGCTGGAAATCTCTCGTCGCACAGAAAGAGACGAAAGAGGATACGCGTCCGGGTCAGAGGAACATTTGGACGTCAAATCCTCCAACTGCCGCGATAAAAGATCGGTGCGGTCGCGCAAAGAGTTCAAAAGAGCCAGCGACCGCACAATGGCTGGCGCACTGTTGTTCATTTCCCACAGATATCGTCTGGTGCTGCTCCCTGGAATCTTGGGTGGTGTTTCGCAGCCCTGGGATGTACATGCTGGATAAACTTTTGCCCGTGGGAAAAGACTGTTGATTAGTAAGCGCAAACATGGACGAGAGAGGCCCCACGTGAGAGTACTGTACGGAGGCAGATTTGTGCAAAGAGTACGGTCGCAACGGTACTTGTTTGAAAAAGATTGGATATGGCGAGAAAACTGGAAATAGAGTTTGCTTAGTAAGTGCCAAGCATTGATGACTAATCGGGTCCTTAGTAAGCAACTCACTCACGATGTCCATCGCCCGTGTAGCTGACTAAATCCCGTAGTTTAAAAGCATTTAACACATCACAACACTCGATATCAACCCATTTCGCATCTTCATCGACAACTCCGTGATTATGCTTACTAAGCAGGAATGTTGTCTGAACCTTATTTCAAATATGTTGTGCTTAGTAATCACCTCAGAACTAAAACTGGCTACATGAAATATCCACCTCACACTCGACATCTGCCCAAATCATATCTCCTACCACTCGTAAATACCGCGATTCTACTTACTCAGCGTGATGTTGATTGGACTGAATTGAACCTAATTATCGGTTATGAGTTGACGTGTATTGAACCTTATATAGGAGAAGTTTGGGGTAACCTTAATCATAGGTTATGAGCAAATTTTGAACTGGTTGGATCAGGTTATGAGTATACGCTCTTAGTGGTTAGTTGTCAAGCCTCCGAAGAAGATGATCATACTCTCCAACGCGCTCTCCCGGTCACCCTCGTGTTCCCCTTACAGATCATACCATATTATGGTTTCGAGACTGCGGCCCGAATAGGCAAGTGGGTTAGGGTTTAACATTAGGCTAGATGTCATTGGTTGGGAGAAGTCGGTGTGTGATGGGTCAGATTTGGTGTTGAAAAATAGGGTGGTTTAAGTGGAGGTGAAAAAGAGAATGTAAGGGCTGAAATGTGACGAGAGAGAAAGGATATATATATTGTGAGATTTGATTGGCCACAAAGAGCTCTCGGGAATGTGTGTTTTTTCCTTTAAACTCCAAAGACCAATGGCAGCAGCGTCTTTGCACGACAAGGCCAGTCCCAAACCACATTTAGAAATCAGCCAATCACAGGCACGCTTAATGCTGCTCCCGCATTTTTTACCACCCAAGTACGTTAACTCGGCCTGCTACACTCTTCCATCAAAAGGTTTGTCACCACTTTTGTAACCGATATCCAGGGTGAGTATTGCCAATGGGGCTGTTGGATTTGGGCGACGACTGGCGGTGTGTCTGTGATCAATTGGCGGCGCTTGGAATTGTTTCCGTCGAGGTGTGGTATTACCGCAGAGAGCGATGAGGGAGATGACACGACATTTGTGGTGGTGGATCTGAGGGAGATGAGGTGGTTGACGATGAGGACAGAGGTGGCTGAGACGGTGTCTGTGGTCGAAGATGGAGGTCTCGTCCGAGGGCTAGTCCGAGGGCTAGTCCGAGTCTGAGTCTGAGTCCGATTCCACGGCACCAGGACAACGTCACGACATGATCGATGTGAAGGTTGTGTGTGAGGATGTGAGTTGTCAAATGTGAGTTGTCAGTTTCAGTTGTCAGTTTGTGTCAGTTGAATCGGGGCAGTCGTCACATCACTCTCGTCACCTCAATCCTCACCAATCTCACCAATCATCTCACCAATCATATCACCAATCATCAATCACCTCACCACACCAATCTTGTCACCAACCGTCAATCTTGTCACCAACCGCCAATCACCGCACAAATGCCACCACAACAATGTCACCAACCTTTAGACAGCCACTAACACAGATGTTCAAAGCAATCCCCCTTCGACAGGCCCTGCTCGGAATCTCGTCCGCCGTGTGTGCCGGTGCCACAACCACGTACTACTACACAACCAAGGCCGAGGCCATGACCGCCGCCGAGCACGGTCTCCACCCGGCAGAGTACCCCTGGCCCCATAACGGCATGCTGTCCACCTTTGACCACTCGTCTCTGCGACGAGGCTACCAGGTGTACAAGGAGGTGTGTGCCGCATGCCACTCTCTGGACCGAGTCGCCTGGCGAAACCTGGTCGGCGTGACCCACACGACCGACGAGGCCAAGGCCTTTGCCGAGGAGCTCGAGTACGACGACGAGCCCGATGATGAGGGAAACCCCCGAAAGCGACCCGGAAAGCTTGCCGACTACATTCCCGGCCCCTACCCCAACGAGCAGGCTGCCCGAGCCGCCAACCAGGGAGCTCTTCCCCCGGATCTTTCGCTCATTGCCAAGGCCCGACACGGCGGCGCCGACTACATTTTTGCGCTGCTGACCGGCTACCCCGACGAGCCTCCTGCCGGCGTTACGCTCGCCCCCGGCATGAACTACAACCCCTACTTCCCCGGTGGAGGCATTGGTATGGCCCGAACCCTGTTTGACGGTGTTGTGGAGTACGAGGACGGCACTCCTGCCACCACCTCGCAGATGGCCAAGGACGTGGCTGCCTTCCTGACCTGGGCTGCCGAGCCCGAGCATGACGAGCGAAAGAAGCTCGGTCTCAAGGCCATCGTTGTCATTTCCGCCATGCTGGGACTCTCCGTCTACCTCAAGAAGTTCAAGTGGGCCCCCATCAAGAACCGAAAGTTTATCTACAACCCCCCCAAGAACTAGATGCATAGTTAATGATTGAAACAAGCCCAAGGAGGCCATGAGGGGCCAAGCATGAGGTAGCCAAAGCTGCCGAGTGGTTGGCCGCGAGTGGGCGGACCATTTAACCCACGAGGAAGCCAAGCCATGAGGAAGCCAAGCCATGAGGAAGCCAAGCCATGAGGAAGCCGAAGGCTTACGAGTGATTGGCTGACGAGTGGGTGATTGTAGACTGTAGCCCATGAGGAAGCTGACGAGTGGGTGTAGACTGGTTGTAGATGATCTGTAACTGTAGACGATATAGCTCTAGACTCATGTTCAGATTGTAGACTCATCTTAGGGTCTACTGATCTGTAGTTAGCCTAGCGGATGAGTGTGGTCTGTAGAGTCGCCCTAGATGATCTGTAAGATCTCGACGCGTTAGTTGGTGTAGATTGATCTCTGGTCAGACTGGAGAGTGGTATGACCTTGAACCAGATTGTACTGTAGTTGGTATAGATAGTGTAGTTCATGTACAGTAGTAAGTACAGGTTCTTTAATTAGTTGGGAAGAGTATCTAGAGGAAAGCTCTCACACCAGACAATGTAATACTGTCTATGTGGTACCAGTGTTGTTGATATCGTTGAGATAGTCGATATAAGTAGGCAGAGTATCTTTTGATAGCTCAAGAATGCTAGTGTAGTACAGCTAGTGTAGTCAGTAGGCTGTAGATAGATGACTCTATGAAAGCTCATTCTTATGGTAACAGAAGATAACAGGTAATGTGTTAAAGCTCCACATGTATGATACAGGTACAAGTAGACTGATCTGTATCTGTAGACTCATCTGAAGTCGTGCGTGGTCAATCACTGTCATCTGTTGATCTGAAGTTGTAGTTGGCTGATCTCTAGCTGTAGCTGATGACTAGGCTATGCGGTACTGCTATCAGGTAGGCTGATCTTCAGACTAGACTCATGTTGGGCTGTAGACTCCTCTGTAGACGGAGCAAGTACTTGTAGGGTGATGTGTAGGCTGAGACTGGTCTAAGCTAAGCCTCATGTAGACTCATAGCTGATCTGAGACTGACTCAGGAGATTGATTGTTTAGATAGGACAGTTAAACGTTACTTAGACAGATACAGTACTGTAGACAAGACGTAGCAGAAGTTCAATTGAGAGTCTGTACGTGTAGATGGATATCCTGACTTGTCTAGACTGATCTTGACTGGTCTAGGCTGAT